>OZ057399.1:10255344-10345344 GCA_964056695.1 Melieria picta | reverse complement strand
AACGCGCCCAATTCGAAGACTTCAATTAGAACACAAACTTTCTCTGATATCGCTGCAAATTATTGGAAATTATTTTGGGGATAACAATAAAATGTTTGTAATTTGCTTTGAATTCACTTCTAAAAATATTAATTTGTTGGTGCCTACTTAAATTAAACCCATAAATCAATCGCAGCTTTTGCTATAGGATGACAAATAGGTGAAGTTGTTCTCAGGCAATTTTGGAGTCGAAAGGGTTAATAAATCCACGAAATTTTTGTTTGCCAATTCAAACACTAAGACACGCATGGTTGTAAATTTAATGTCAGTGTGAGAAGCAGTTTGAAAAGTTTAAACAAATCTTAAATTAGACTCATGGAGAATTGTTTGACTCTCTCTGAATTGTTTCACTGTCACTTTTTTTGCTAATCGCTCATTGTTACTGAGCAATCTAATGACTTAAACCCTTTCGGGAAGGAGTTTAATTTTGAAAACCAAAATACTTTTTGTATAAATGTTGTCATGCTAAAAAATTTTAGGCCAAAAAATTATGTTGCATACAAAAAATTCTAATCATAAATTCAAAAATCATACTTTTATCCGGTAATATATAACTCGAATAAATATTTTGATGATATTGATATATGATGTTTTGTATAAAGATATGAATAATTCTTTTGACAGGTATTAACAACTTAGTGGGACATATTATCCCAGTAGACCTGAGAGGATTAAATCCAAAACGATGTGCACAGCGGCAAAGGAAGCTATTCATCTAATCAGATCCTGGGTTACTACAACAAGAGCTCGGCTCATAGCAGATTCTGAAACATGAACTAAAGACCATGAAACCAAATACTTGG
The DNA here is from genome assembly GCA_964056695.1 of Melieria picta. Taxonomy (NCBI): domain Eukaryota; kingdom Metazoa; phylum Arthropoda; class Insecta; order Diptera; family Ulidiidae; genus Melieria; species Melieria picta. The sequence continues at coordinate 10,344,502 of OZ057399.1, read as the reverse complement.
TTTTCTGCAGAAAATAGGACTCACACAACCTCAAGTCTACACAGGGCACAGTTACTCGTTACAGAGAGAAATAACTTCATGTCTCTCGGTTATGAAACGTTTTTGCTATAGTTTTCCCAGCATCTGTGACCGTGGTTGGATCAAAAACTTTTTTGCCACTAACTTTCTTTCAAAATTTTTTTTGTAGAAAAACTTCCAGGATAATAAAGGATACATTTTTTAAATGACAGTTTTATATCCTTCCGCTAGGATAATTAAACAAAATTTATTTTATTTGAGTTGGAGACATAATTCTCCTTCTTTTGGTACCAATATTGTTAGACTAGGATGAGTTCGACCATTTAAATTAATTTTTTTAATTGGGGTGTATCTTCTAACTTCAAGACCATGTCACTAGAGGTGACCCAAAAAAAATAATCACTTATTCGTGATCAGCGACTCCGAAAATATAAGGAACAGTTGAGAAACTGTCGAGTTTAGGAGATATAGCTTGTCAAAGTCGGATATATTTTTACAAAAATGTATGAAGGGAAAAATGAAACTACTAATTTCTTTTAATATTAAAACTACATAGATATGAGGATTATTATTATTAAAAAAAATTAATTAAAATTATTATATAGATAGGAGCGGGACCTCTGATCAGTTTTTTTTTGTTTTGCATAAATATTTTTTTTTTACGAAATTTCAAAAATGAATTTTTTTAATCAATGAACATGAAAAAAAAACAAATTTAGAAAGGCAATTAAAATCGAATGGCGTGAACTGGCGTAAATCCTTTTTATGACCTTTTTTAGATGGACTTTCTTCTCTTAAATCTGCAAAAATAAATTCTGCATCTTTTTGCGCCTTTGGAAAATATTCAATTTTTTCGAAACTACTAATGTTAATTTTTTTACAGAAGTCGCTTGAGCGAAAATTGTGACCAAAATGTGTAACCAAGTTAAGGCCACGCTTTATGAATGTTTTTTATAAAAATAGGTTTGTCACGCATATTTAACCCATTATGAGCCATATTTTTTCAATTTCAGTATTTTCATTATTATGAAAGTTGTTTGCTAAAATTTGATGTAATGCTTATAATTTCTAAAAAATGGAGGAATGTCTAACTTTGAAGAAGGTCTAGTTTGAAAGAATAATTTTTATAATAGTCTTGCCGTTATAAAATGAGCTGCATTGCATCTTCATGTCTGTGTCATCTCCATGTTAAGCTCTAAGGATATCAAACAAAAAATATTATTTCCTTTAACCCACTTCACCACCCTCTTTCCGCCCTTTAAAGTCCTTGATATGCACAAAATTTTCAAACAACTCGACCACAACACAACGTCCGTCCATATAGGCTTCATCACCACAACACAACGTCCGTCCATATAGGCTTCATCACCCCCTTTCCCCCCTTTGAATTTCAAAACCACAAATTTGACCAAATTTCATCATTATAGCTCAAGCGGTTTGGGCTCGGTGATGATAAAATAATATTTATTTATTTATTTATAATTCAGTCAAACAAAAATAAATTTTTAACAGACCATCTAAAAACTGGAATATTACAAAATAATAATGTTAAAATTTAAAAAATTCAATAACCATATATATTCGATTTTTTTAACTATATATTTTTTTGGAAACAAACAAAGTTTTTAAAATCAGCAGCCCAAAATGACTTAGACTGCAAATTTTCTTCGAATTTTACGTACTTCTTCTATTTTTGCCGCAATTTTGTATGGAGTCGAAGCACTGTGGGACGTCTCTTTAAATAGAATTGATTAGATCAATTAATTGCATACTGTGTCTGTGGAAAAGAATCTCCGCAGACCATTAAACATTTTAAGAGATAATTTTCAAAATTTTTCAAGACCTTAGAAACTTTTAACAGTTTAGAAATTCAAAATCGATGTTATGGTGTAGATAAGACGTTTAAATCAATAGTTGTCTTGCTGAGTCTTTGTAAAAAATTTTAACGTTTTTTCAACTTTTTATAGCTTTCAATAGTTTTAGTTCTAAAAGACAAACGGTTTGCAGATTCAAAATCAGCGAACCTTAAAACAATGTCAAAAGCATTCATGGCAAGAATAAACAAAATTTGCTGCCTTGTATTATTTAAACACATTTACTTGTTTTGTACAAACACTACCAATGGCTGGTGAGCCCAAACTCAACATTTCCCTTTGGTGCCATATTTGTTAGCCATATTTTTGAATCATTTTTCAGATAATGGTAGCAACGAGTTGCTTTCATGCGTACGCGCAGCGCATTTAAAGTTTAATGCTCAGCTAAGCATTTTGAGCAGCAGCTGCACTTATTATAGCATTATCTATACAACCGTAACGACAACAACAACCAGCTCAATCCATTTATGCCACAATGCGCAGCCATTGCACGTGCGACTACATTGTCACGTACGCTCGAGTCGATCGCACAATAGCGAGCCACCAGCATAGATATGTGATTGACATGCTGCAGCAAAGTGCGTTGGCCATGTCAGACAGTCAGCCACCACTCGCCACCCGTCAATCTCCCACATACCACATACCAATTGTTTTTAACCCACTCGTGTGTCAACGCTGTGTCACTTATCGCCCGCATTTCAACACCATGCAAACACACACACATACACATAGCCAAACTATGCACAGTCACACATTCACACACACTCACACAATTCTGTTACGAGGCTGCTACACTGGCGCTCACTGCTGTGGAAATCGCTGCAGCAGCTGTTGCTGATGTTTCTCGTTAATGATTTTGCTGCTGCGATTGTTGTTGTTGTTATTGCAGTTGCCATTGAATTATTATTCATGCCAATGAAAGATCTGCGCTAAAAGCAGCCATTGACCGTCAAAAGCGCACAACTTGGGGAAAATTACCAAAGTGCAGACAATTTTCCAATATTGCTGTACGTTTCGTACAATGAAATGTTGCATGAGTGCGGAAAATGTTTGCACTTAAATAAGACTGTTTTGAAACGAGTACAATGTGTATAACCTACATTAAAGTGATGCGCAACATACACTTTGCCATAAAAGTAAACATTCATTAATGCTCAGGTCAAAGTTGTCTGTATGTTCTTCTGTCCTTATATTGGACTATCTGTGCAGTTTTTTGTTCTTCCATCCATACGTCTACCCATTCATACGACTATCTATCTCTGTATATATGTCCTTTCGTCTGTCTTTGCAGTCGTACATCTGTCTGATTGTATAGAAATCCGTTCATATGTTTCTTTGTCCGTACCCACCAAGGAAATTTGAGAAATAGGCAACAATCGTCAGTGGCAACAAATTGGCGACTCGCCGATTTATTGCCGCAGCGACAAATTAGCAACATGTCCCGTAATTTGTCACACTAAATACGCTGAATCACACTGAATATGATTTTTAGATATTTCAGTGAGATTGATCGTATTTTAAAAATTTTTATTCATTCGTCGACGGTTCATTGATCAACAAAATACAACAAATATATAATGTGGAAAATATTGATCCAGACGATTCCCAAAACAAAACAAAAACGCCATGCATTGCGGAAAATATAAATTCTGACTTGTCTAAAGACAATTATGTATTTATTGACAATGAGAGCAACATTGAATATTTGTATGCAAGTAGTGATGAAAGAGTTTCAAATGAAATTCCACCCCAACCAAAACTGACTGACTTTTTATATATTCATAATTTTCCAAACAACATGATGTTTTTAGATTTTAACATAAACGTCCAGGCGATATGAAAACAACTCGTCCAGGCGATATGAAAACGATCGAACGTCAAGGCGAGTTGCTTTCGACAGACGTTTTAGAGCGACTGGTTATAAGAAACCGATACGCTGGCGATATTACCGGCGATAAATTTGTTGCCGGGGGCGACTCGTTTTCCTATTGCCGGCAACAAAAAATGTCTGGTGGGTACTTTGTTCCTTCCGTACGTCATTTCTTCAGTACATTCTTGCGTTTTTACTTTCTTCCGTTTGTCCATCTGTCTGTACGTCCTTCCATCTAACCAATCGTCCACCTGTCTGTCCACATGTGCATCCATTTTCTGTGCGTAAGTTCTTTCGTAGACCATTCGTACGCCCATTAGTCCATACATCCAACGCCTGTATGCAATTTTGTCCGTACGTCATTTGAATCTATTCCATCCATCCGTCCATTCTTTCTTCTATACATCTGGTCAACCGTCTATTCTTTCATTGTTCGTCTATTTTTTCTTCTATCCATTCGTTCATCCGTCTGTTCGTATGTCCATCTGACTATATGTCCTTCAGTCTATCGATCACTTTCAGTTTCGATCTATTCGTCCCTCCGTCTGTGCGTTCATTCTTTCTTCTATACATCTGGTCAACCTTCTATTCTTTCTTTGTTCGTCTAGTTTTTCTTCTATCCATTCGTTCATCCGTCTGTTCGTAATCCATCTGACTATATATCCTTCAGTCTATATGCCCTTTCGTCCGTACGTTCTTGAGTCGATACAACCTTTCGTCTATCCATTACTTCTTTTTCCATCAGTTTCTCCAACTAACTTTTTGTCCATCCAACAGACCTATCTGTCCATATATGTGCTTCGTTTCGTCCGTATTTTCTTTTGTATGTACGTCCTTTCATCAATCTGTTTGTTCGTCCATCTGTCTATACGTCCTTATGTCCTTTCGTCCATACGTCCGTTCATTGGCGCAATCCTCGGTGCATTCTCTTGTCCGTATGTCCATCCTTTCGTAAGTCCTTTTGTTCTTTGCTCGTTTTTGCGTTTATCCATTCGTTAATTTATTTTTCTGTCTGATGTCCTGCGGTTTATGCAAGCGTCCATTCGTACATATATCCTTCCACCGGTATATCCTTACGCCCACTCATTCGCCCATCCATCTGTTCGTACGTTTTCTCGGCACTCCATTCCTCCGGCCGTCTATTTCCTCTTTTTGTCCACTCTAAGCAAACTTCCCTCATAATACAAATTTCATGAACTAAATACAATATATCAACTTTGATATTACCCACAACAGTTACTTCGTTTATTGGGTATTTGCGGCTAGAAACACCCGCTTAACCCATTGATAAATTTTTCATTTATAAATTTATTGTTAAAATCGAAATTATTATTCGGCAAAAGTAAAGCAATACAAGAGCAGTAACAACAAAAGGCTTGACTACAGTGCAGTGAATAAATAAATCAGTCAAAGGCCAAACGAAAAACATTCAGTTATTCTACTTAAGTATTTTTCTATTGAAAATTGCTGCTACGCATTTCAAATATTTGTCGCTTTAATGCTGCAACGAAAATGTGCTGCACACATCACGTTTCAAGCACCTTCACAAACAATGCACAATTCTGCTGCTGTTGCTGTTGCTGCTGCTATTCTTTAGTTGCTGTCCAATGTGAGCGACACGTTGACTGTTCGCCGCCTTACTGCGCATTTACTTTGCGCGCGCTAGGAGCAGCGACGGCAATCAATTTGCTGCCGCCGCCATCTTCAACTATTCAGGACACCCATTCATACATATTTGATGTGCGGCATAATTCACGTGCGGACAGATACACACCGCGCACACAGCCACAGCCACACCTTCACCAACACCAATCCACGCACACGCACACAGACACACACTCACAGTTACCATAACAAATGGCCGCCGCAAAGCAAATCGAATCGAAATTATATTTTCAGGTCGTGAAACTTAGAACACATTAAAGACAATAATTGAAAATCGATTGATGATTGCAGCGACAAATCGTCGCTGTCGTTAGACAACGGCTGCGGCAACGGCGCAGTTTACGTCGACGTCAACTCCAAAGCGTTGCGCACAAAATTGAACGCGCGCAGCGACAGCGCCAGTGGCAGCGACCTTTTGTTGGCAGCACAGTTCGGGTGTTTTGTAATAATAATAACCACAAACCGCCATCACCTGTGCACCCACTTCTTGTTTTTTTTTTGAGGGTTGAATTCAAGCGTTGGGTTAATTAGCGTTAAGAGCGCAACATTTGTCAACACTATTGAAAAAAATGTTCTGTAGTTGATACGAATTTACATGCGACGCAATTTGCTTACAATAATCGTTCTTGCGACGAATTAATTTTGTGCGGACTTTAAGGAAATTTTCGTTTATATAAGTAGTTGTAAAACAAAAATTGCTTTATTTTTATACCAAATTTAGAACCGTGGAACTCTGAGAAGTATTGGTTTATTTAATTAAAATGCTATATTGGTTTATTTAATTAAAATGTAATGACTGCAATTACCAGAGTACATGATGTTAATTTTAAAGAGTCAAAAACGTTTCTCCAGAAGAGTGGAGAAAGCTAAGTAGATGTTGCACATCGAGCCTCTTCATTTGTTTATTTGGTAACGTCTATCAAATAACCCTAATTCGACTCTCAAAAAAAACGATTTCATCACAAAATGAAGATCCTTGAAAAAAAAGAAGCAGTGAATCATCTAGAGAGAATTTCTTTATAAGAAAATGGTCCTTTTATTAGAAGTTCGTCTTTTTAGTTTTAAATAGTTCGTGCAGCAAAAGATATTTCTTTCGTAAGAATCGAATCGTTTCACCAAAAATTGTTCTTCCATCATGAGTCATTTTCATTCATCAGAAGAACGCTTCATTCACAAGAAGTAAAAGTTTCTACTCCTGAGAAGCGGATCTTTTTTGCAAAAGATTTTCCTCTCATCATAAGGAAAAAATCATGAGAATATCATCACAAAAAAAATTCTTCCAAAGGAAATCTTTACCAGAACACGCTAATTCCAATAGAAAAAGGGCTTTTCAAAAGTAAAGAGTATTTTTATCAGAGACTGGTCATTCTATAGAACAGAAGACATCGGCTATATTTTGTTTGATAGAAAAGAGTACTTCCATCAATGATTCTTTCAAATATGAAAGTCCTCAAGTAGCAAACTGTGCTTCTATTAGAACAAGGGAATTTATGTCAGAAGACAGTGCTTCCAATAGATGAAGAGCTTTCCAAAAGTAGAGTCATTTTACCAGAGGCTCGTCATTTTATTAAAAGATATTCTTTTTCATAGAAAAGATTCCTTCCATCAATTTATGATTCTTTCAAATATGAACGTTCTCAAGCTTGTGCTTCTAATAAAGCTGGGATTTACCAATACAAAATGATCTGACGATTCAAGTGAATAGAATTTTTTCAACAGAAAATGTTCCATCTATTAGAAGATGTTCCTATCTAGAATAGTTTTCAACCAAGACATTATATTTACACGAAAATTGTCTTCTATTTTCTGGTAGAAAATGGTCCCTCTAAAAGAATACAATTCCCGCAACAGAAAATGTTCCTCTTTTTAGAAGATGTTCTGATCATTAGAACAGAATCTTTCCAATCAATATGCTGCGTTTACAAGAAGATGGTCTTCAAAAGTATAAAATTCTCTAAACAGAAACTGTTCCATCTGTTATAAGATGTTCATATCTCTAGAATATTTTCCAACGAAGAATAAAATTATCTCAATAGAAATTGTTCCATCTATCGAAAGATATTCCTGTCCTTAGAATAGTCTCTTCCAACCAAGATGTTGTGTTTTTAAACATTTTTTTAGAAAACAATCCCTCGAAAAGAATAAAATTCTCTCAACAGAAAATGTTCTATCTATTAGAAGATGTTTTGATCTTTAGAAGAGAAGTTACAAAAAGATGATCTTCAAAAGTATACAATTCTCTCAAGAGAAACTGTTCCATCTATTAGAAGATGTTCCTATCTCTAGAATAATTTCCAACCAAGATGTTCTGTTTCCAAGAAGATTTTCTTCTATTTTCTGTTAGAAAATGGTCCCTCCAAAAGAATAAAATTCTCTCAATAAAAATGTTTCCATCTATTAGAAGATGTTCCTATCTTTAGAATACTCTTGTTCAACCAAGATGCTGTGTTTTCAAAAAATGTTTAGAAAACAATCCTTCGAAAAAAATAAAATGGTCCCAACAGAAACTGATCCATCTATCAGAAGATGTTCCTACCCCTAGAAGTGAATATTTTCAACTAAGATGTTGTATTTATAAGAAGTTGTTAGTCTAGAAAAAAGTCATCGTCTCAACAGAAAATGTTTCATCTATCAAAAGATGTTTCTGCCCCTAGAAGAGAATCTTTTCAACGAAGATGGTCTAGAAAATAGTCATCGTCTCAACAGAAAATGTTTCATCTATTAGAAGATGTTCCTAACTCTAGACGAATGTTCTTACCTCTTGAAGAATTTATAAGAATATGGGTTTCTATCTACCAATTGAAAATGGTAAACGATAATTCTCTCTACAGAAAATCTTACCTCTTACATTAAAAAAGCATCTTTCCAACTCATATGTTTCCTTTATCAAATCAAAAGTCCTTCAATTTGAACAAGAACTTTCTATAAAAAAAGGATTCTTCGATCAGAAAGGTCATTGCGTCAAGGATTTGCGGGTCAACAGAAAACTGCCTCTCCATAAAGAGATTCCTTCAATCAAAAGATGCTGTTTCTATCGAAAGGATCTGTGATCTAAATTAGAAATTGTTGCTTCCATTAGAAGTCCATTTTTCAAACGAAAAGCCCCAATAAAAATTTAAAGTATTAAATTTAAAAATAACCCTGTACAACACACAAAAAAAATAACAAGGTTCTGACAACGGATTCTGGTAGAGGGGCCAAAAAAAAATATACGTGTATGGGCGTTTTGAAAGTTTACGTCTGAATTTTTTTTTAGGGCGAGTCAAAGTTTTCCCCTTTTTGGACATTCTTATGGTGAATCGGCATACGAAAACCATGTAACCTTACATTTTAGGTATATGATGTGTTCAGCAATTTGATGTAAAATACTACGAAGAATATTTTTGTGGAGCATTTTAACCCTGTAGCTCCTATTTGTATTGCTCAATTTGACCCTTTTTTCTAAAATGCCAAAAATGTCCTGTAAAACAGGACTTTTTAGAGACAAAATGTACCACGAAAATATTCGCCATAAAATTCTACTATAGGTCTCTGAATACATCAAAGCTCAGAAATTAACTTGAATGCCAGAATTAAGCCAAAACTAAAAATGTGTTTGTTTATTTCGTTCTTAATCAAAATTGGTACTAAAATCTCCTACAAAACTTGATTTTTGAGGGTTAGTGTGTATGGGAAAAAATCCGTTGTCAGAACCTTGTTTGTTTGATTTTGTTGTGCAGTGTAATTTACACTCAAGACTCCATTGACTCCAGTAACTTCATTTAATTTAATTTGTATGCGGCTCATAATTTTCTAATAAATGCTAGTTACGAAATAATTCAAAATGTTTTTCAACGTTTATTAATAATAATAAATTATCCCATATATCTATGTGGAAAACGATAAATAATACGAGAATTTATTTCAAGCGTTCACCTTCAAAGAAAGTTTGTCTGAAATATGTATGTAATTTCCAAACTGTTGACGTGCGCAATTTAAAAGCTACAAAGCCAAATCATGTCGTTTACAGCAATTTGCTGCCACTTAAATATGCCACGAAAGCATGTAAGCAACAGCGTGGCAGACTCACATAAGTGACTTGCACACGAAACTTTGCCGTCGATGGGTATAATTTTCCATAAGTGGTGCTGCAATTAGTGCCAGAAAATTAAGACAACGAAAGTCGACAGACGAGCACAAGACACAACCAACACCACGCACTAGCGAGACACGTGCAATGAGCGGCGCGTCTACTGCCAGCTGACTTGAGCCTAAGGCAACGCTTAACCTTTGCCAAGCACGAAAATGTTACGTCTGCATGCAACAACAACGATAAGAAGGAAAGGAGTTTAAATTTTGTGCGCTGAATTTCGCTGAATTTTTGACATATTGTAGGATGCATGAATTTCAACAAAAATAGATGTAAACAGTTGAAAAAAATGGCGCGCAGCAGCAGTCAAGAAAACAAAAAAAAATAAATAAAAAACTGACAACAACAAGTAAATGCAATGATTTGCGTGCTGGCAATAAAGTGTGCAATAAATGAACGCAATATGTGTTGACTTCGTTTTATTTATTTTCAAATTGAAAATAAAAACAGCTTCCTGGAAGAGTAAAATAGCAGCAGCAACAACAATACAAAAATAATAAAGCATGATTGCTTGGGGATTTCCAAGAGCCGATGGAGCTGCGCGAGCAAAAACCAAACAGCAACAACAATTGTATTACTATGCTTTGTAATTTATTTGAACCCTTTTCACTGTGACAGAAGGGGCGGGGGGTAGGGGGTAAGGGTGCGTATTGTTGCTGTTGTGGTGCGCCATAAAATCGTTGGCCGTAAAAGGATACGCAACAGAAACGAAAGAGGCAGCGCCAGCTGAGCTGAGCGAAGAAGATTTAAATTCACACACACATACACACCAATACCAACATTTGCTGCCAGACGCATGTTTGCTGTTCCATTTCCAGCGCTTTGTGTTTGTTGCTAACGTTTTATGGTGTATTAAAAATTTTATATCATTGTTGTTGGCATTTTGTTGTTATCGTTGACATTTTAAACACTGTCCACTAATTTTTTTATAACTCTTTATACATTTCTCATTCAATTATACGAAGCGTCTGTGTGCGTAGATGTGTGTGTGTGTGTGTGTGTGTGTGTGTCACTTCAACACACACATACACACACACACAGAGTGGCACATGCAAACACGCGCCAAGAATTTATTGCTCGTACGCTGTGTTCGTTATTGATGTTAGCCGCCATTGAGACGGACACCGAGTGGCAACGGCGCACAGTGTCGCGATCCCATATAAGCCGTGGCCAAAAATACTTAGCGTTGTCCTATCTTGATGAAACTTGGTGAGATTGGTTTCGTGGTTGAAATTAAGAAATTTACAAAAAATCATTAAAATTGGACCACTGCCACGCCCACCTCCCATACGAAAGGAACTGTAAAATTGAAATAACTTGCTTAATATTAATGATAGAATTATGAAATAAATAAATTAAAATCATGACTTAAAAGCTCAAACTAAAAATGGGCGGTCTGCCACGCCCAGTTTCAAATATATTCGTATTTTACTACAACTAAAACTGTATTTTTAGGAGGCTGTTTATGATACTCGTTCCACGATGTAATTTGAATTGGTAAGCTTTCTTAAACCCTAAAAGTGGGCGTGACAGCTGACCATATTTATTAAGTGGCCAAAACTTTCCCTTTATTTAACTTTACAAAACTTTCCCTTTAATTTTTACACCTTGTAATACCATATTTTGGTATAAATGTTTAGATTTTTAAAGTGGGCGTGGCATTTTGCCTACTTTTGATGATACGAACAATGTACCAACTTTGTCCTTTATAGAGCTCATCATTGTAGCCGCTGCTTTGGCGCTACTTTCATTGTGCGTCAGAAGCCATACTTCGAAAAAGTCAGAATTTTTGACTGTAGGTGCCACTACAAAAAGTAAATGTTTAGGTGGGGACGCAAACTTTGCTTTTGTTCATGATTAACATCAACGCCCGTCTTATCTTTAAGTAAATTTATAGGAAAATCAAGTTTTATTGACCGCTTTCTGGATTCAGCTTTACGCCACACTTCGACGAAATCACGTATTTTTAGTGGAGGCGTCACTAGAAAAATTCAAATAACCACCAAATAAGCACTTATAAGCAAAAATTACTCCGGATTATGTTAATACATACTTTTTTGAGTAAATTAGGGTTGGAACTAAAAAAGTGTTTTTTGGCGTTTTTTAAACTTTTTTCCACCAAACTTTTGGTTCTTTGTTAGAAGTAAACCGAAAAACGTAATTTTTCAATGTAACGGAATTTCACAGTTATTTCAAAGCACAAACCAAAAAATAGTGCTGCCATACAGGAAAAATTCCAAAGTTTTATTTAATATATAACATGACTATATTAGTGCATAAATTATATTTTTATTTGATTTTTCATTCAGCACAAAGAATTACCCACAAACTTGGAACGAATGCGTATTTTTTAACATCGGATTTTTCTTAGTTGAGATATTATCTGTCGACTGTCATATTCATTTTAGTCATTTTGTAACATTGATTTTTACCATTTTTGGCCACACTCGCGACACTGTGCGGCGGCCAATCGCTCACTCATTCATTGCGCCGCCATACGAATGCGGCTGCCCCCTCGCACCTTGCTCGCGATGGTTGATGTTAGTGCACAACATTAGCTTTGGCATTAGTGACTCTATTCGGCGGCGTCCGCTTGACCCGGTGCACTTTAGGCCTTGATCGGCCCAATACACACACACACACACATACACAATCAAACATTAAAAATAAAATTGCCAAGAAAGACGACTCGAAAATGGTCAATGAGTTTTCGCTTTGGTTGCCGGTCGCCTGTGCGGCGAAATTTTTGCCAGTTTATTGCATGTTGGCATGCAAACATTTTGGCCAATGGCACACACACACACACGTACACATACATATGTATATTTAGCAATCAAACGTTTGGCCTTGGTCAAGATTTAAAGTTTCATTTATATTCGAAATTTGCATGCAAGCCAAGGCACGTGGCGCGCGACACGACCGGCCGCCGCTGATTGACGGGCGTCCTAATGCGCACAAGTCCTTTTTAAACGTTCGCCACATATTTCACGCTCGCCAATTGCGGCCAAAGCGCGCGTAAAGCACGCGCACGCACATTGCATGCAATGGAGCACCTGAAAATAGTTTCTGGTTCAAGTTCGATTGCAGCGAGCGTAATTGATGCGCCATTTAAAATAGAATTTAAATATAGTTGCGCCGTGTTCGGATAAAAGTAATTTGTGTGCACTATTTTTGTCGAAATAAATTAAAAGTGTTTTTTACTTGTTTTGGACAAATACAAACCGGATGGGTGTGAGGGCAGTTCAAATAAACTGACTTGATGCAAGTACAAGCTTTTCTTTTAATCACAATCAATCTATTTAATGTCAATGAGAACTTTATAAAAATTTGAATGGATCTACTACTATATAACAATAATTAATAATTGACTGGCACGACAGCCCGCTTACGCGAGACTAAGGCCTAGCTTTCCGCAACCACCCGTGTTGTGCGTGTGAATTTGTACGCGGGTGGAAGGGACCTACAGTTTTATGCCGGTTCCGAACGGCTGATTCGGAGCTCTTTCATAAGCAATTTTTACTCTCAGAGGTTTGCCATTTCCAGCTGAGAGGACAGCCACCGAAAGAGAAAACGAGTTTTCCCATTATTTTTTTTAGGTGTTATTACAGGCAGTATTTGAACCTGAGGTTGCTGCCTTCGACTCGCGGTCCAACGCACTAACCAACTGAGCCACGACGACTGCTGTATACCTGACGATTTAAGCGTCGTTTTGTGGATGTTGATTCGACTTAAACTCGATTCAGCCAAATTACTAACTTAGTTGGTCATAAAAGTATGTCAACTCTGTCAGTCAAACTTTTCTCTAGCGCATCTCTCCAGTTAGTGAAACAAGCAGTGGCGCACACAGGGGAGGGTTTTTGGGGTCAAAGCCCCTCCGAAATATCTTTAAGTTAGTACAGAAATTTAATTTATAACCGTCGCATATATTTCACCTTGCGACAGCATTTTTCACACCAGAAAAAGTCCATATGGGCGTGAAACTAGAGACCAAATATAGTAATACTGCGTACTCAGTTTTTCATTTCAAACGACTTCAAAATTTTGAAGGGGATAAAAAATACAAAAAATATAAAAAATACTTAACCTCGTTAGAATATGGCGATATGTATATCAAATGAAACAGAAAAGGCTCAAGAATTTAAATAAAATTGACTTTTTATCTATTTGTAAAAAAAGGATATGAAAAAGATCCTTTTAAAATTTTAATCCTTTATATCCTTGAAATTTTGTATAGAATTTTCTTGAAAAATAAGTATGTTAAATCCCCAAATCTCCCTGATCACGTGTCAAAATTTCATTACTCTAACTTTATTAGTTCGAAAGTTATAAGGCGGAAGCTGCAATTCTAATGAAGTACAAAAATTCTAATTTATTTGAGTATCAGTAAGTATTTTAAATAATATCAGGTGTACAACTTTGCTTCTGCCGTTTTCCGATAGGTTTCCGGCTGTACCGGCTGAGGCTGGTTGAAATACATAGATGGTAATGCCTTTAAAGTGAGTGTGGACAGTGCCTAACGAATTGTCATCGCCGTTTCAGTGACAGTTGTTCTTGTTTTCGTATTATTCACGCTCGAAAATGTCCGTTTATGTGCCCAATTCTCGCCATTTGCGGGAAGTTTTACTTTTCTGTTACAATTCGCAAAAAAATGCAGCTGAAGCGCATCGAATGCTCTCAGAAACTTACGGTGATGCTGCTCTGAGTGAAAGAACGTGTCGGGAGTGGTTTCAACGTTTTAAAAATGGTGATTTCGATGTCGAAGACAAACATGGTGGTGGAAGAGAAAAAACCTTCAAAGATGAACAACTAGAAGCATTGCTTGATGAAGATTCGTGCCAAACCCAAGAAGAGCTTGCCGAATCGTTGGGAGTGAGTCAGCAAGCCATTTCAAAACGTCTCAAGGCCCTGGGCATGATTCAGAAAGAAGGAAACTGGGTGCCGTACGAGTTGAAACCGAGGGACATCGAGCGTCGTCTATTTGTATGTGAGCAACTGCTTCAAAGACAAAATCGTAAGGGGTTTTTACATCGAATCGTAACCGGTGATGAAAAGTGGGTTCGATACGATAATCCTAAACGCAGAAAATCATGGGGAAAGCCCGGGCATGCTTCTTCGTCGACGGCAAAACCGAATATTCACGGCGCCAAGGTTATGATTTGTATTTGGTGGGATCAGCTCGGTGTGATTTACTACGAGCTCTTAAAACCGGGTGAAACCATCACAGGAGATCGCTACCGAACGCAATTGATGCGCCTTAGTCGCGCGCTAAAAGAAAAGCGGCCACAATATCAAGAGCGACATGACAAAGTCATCCTCCAACACGACAATGCTCGGCCTCACGTCGCAAAAGTGGTCAAAAAGTACCTGGAAACGCTGAAATGGGAAGTCTTGCCCCACCCGCCGTATTCCCCAGATGTCGCCCCTTCTGACTTCCACCTATTCCGTTCGATGGCACACGGCCTGGCAGATCAACATTTTCAATCCTTCGAAGAATTGGAAAAATGGATTGCTTCATGGATAGCGTCAAAAGAGGACTCCTTTTTTCGAGCCGGGATCCGAAAATTGCCGGAAAGATGGAAGAAAGTTGTCGCTAGCGACGGACAATACTTTGAATAATACATCTGTAAGCACTTTTTCGCAATAAAGCTTTTAATTTTGGAAAAAAACGGCGGAAGCAAAGTTGTACACCTGATAAAAAGATACAAAATCAATGAAGCGAGAATAATGACATTTTGACACGTGATCAAGGAGATTTTGGGTTTTAACATACTTACTTTTCAAGAAAATTCTACATAAAATTTCAAGGATATAAAGGATTAAAATTTTCAAAGGACCTTTTTCATATCCTTTTTTTACAAATAGATAAAAAATCTATTTTATTTAAATTCTTGAGCCTTTCCTCTTTCATTTGATATACATATCTCCATATTTTAACGAGGTTAAGTATTTTTTATATTTTTTTATTTTTCATATTTTTTTATTTTTTATCACCTTCAAAATTTTGAAGTCCTTTTAAAAGGACAAAGGATGTAGAAATGAAAAACTGAGTACACAGTATTACTATGTTTGGTCTCTAGTTTCACGCTCATATGGATTTTTTCCGGTGTGAAAAATTTTTTTAAATTTTGTCGCACGATGTATTCAATCATCAATAACACTACTGGACACAATAAATGCACCTTAAAATAAAAGTGTTTTCTAGACTACCTTAGGGCCGCTGAACACGAAACTGAAGATCAAAACATTTTTATAAGAAGCGTTTTCGAAAAATCTTGGAAAAACCAGTTTTTTCTCTGTTGTTTCAGTTATGAGCATATATCTCGTAAACGAATCATCCCACTAACACAAACTGTCCGTCTGTCAGAAGATACTACCTTAGCCTTTCCAGCGATATACAGATTGTCCAAATCAGATGAGATTTGGAGAAATTACTGAGGTTGAAAGTTGTAAAAAAGTGCATTTTTCGACCATTTTCCAAAATCATAAATTTTCAAATGTTTTTTTTATAGATAAAATAAATTAGCATCTTTAGTTGACGATGAAAGATGAAAGATATATTATTTGTGCAAATATTGAGCCTAACATCAATAGAATCGAATGAAAAATGAATGAATGAAAGTTATGATGCACTGAGTGAAAACACCAACTTTAGATTTATTACACCGTACGAAAAAAATTTTTTTTTTGCCAAGACCCATCCTAATGTTGATATGGGCGTGAAACTAGAGGTCATTTATAGTAACCTGCCAGTTTTTTTATTTTCTGACCCAAGGAAATTACTTAAAGCACTTTAAAATTTTAAGGACATATACATTTCAAAAATTTTTTTTAATAATTATTTCCGGTTGTGCAATGATGAAGATATGGGTATCAGATGAAAGAGAAAAATTGTCTCCTTTTAATTAAATTTTCTATTTGGAACTTTCAGGACCACAATATGTCAGGTATGGAAAACATGCATGTTTTGGATCTCAGTCTGTAGATTCATACATCTACATAAATTTTATTCTATTTCAAAGTTCTCAAAAAAGTTACACAAAACCCCCCGAAACAAAATCCTGCGTGCGCCACTGGAAAGAAGGGTTAATAAAACTTCTTCTACTTGATGCTTTCAAACGAGATTCAAACGAGTTCAGATTCAAGTTGGGAACCAAAACCCATAAATTGAGGTACTCAAATTCATACTGAACTCATTTAAATAGTTCTTGCGAAACAGATTCGTTTGTTCTCGTTCACGTTGACCACTTGTGCACTTATCCTTTATTTAATCCTTTCGAATCGCAATACAAAAATCATAGCGTGCATCGCTTACAAACCACAACATGTAATAATTTCATTAAAATGAAGCGCAAGTTGTGAAACAAAATTCAACAAGCTGCAAGCAATTCATAATTTAACCACAAATGACAAATTTCTTTGCACTTTAATTAATGGCAAAATGCAGTTTTTTTTAATTTGTTGCCAACAATGCCACACGGTTTGCATGCCATAACCGATGCGCAGGTAAAGCAATTAAATTTTTAAATGTTATTAAATGTAAATGAAAAAGTTTGTTGCATGCAAGTGACACCAGCAACAATGGCCACAGCAACAATAAAGAAAAAAACCAGCAGAAGCACCAACGCCAGTCAACAAGGACAGCAACTAGAACGAGAACAGGTGTTGAAGCGACGCACAATTACTCGCTACAACTTTTTATCAGACGATCACCTCAATGAGCACACACACACACATACACAGCAGCGCCGCCATTCTTGACACTTTTAACATTTTAACCATATTTGCCACATTTAAGCCAGGTCGCTGCCTGTGCTGTGTCAACATGTGTTGCAACGTTGCCGTAGTCCCCCGCTCGCCCCCGACGTGACGCTGTCCGCTTTTGTGGCATTAAGAAAGTTCGTGCCTTGACATGAAATTGTAACAAGATTTGTTTGCGCGCCAAAGCGATCGTCTGCAGCCGCCGTTGCGCGTACGTGCACTTTGCTGCTGCTCTGAACTTTTCCAAAAAATTATTGAATTTTTCAATCCAATTTGCTTTGGTTGTGCACCTCACAGCGCACTCATGCCTCGTGCATGGCTCGTTCATTCACTCAGCCAGTCAATGGGTGGCGGTGTGTTCCGAGGTGTTGCAACATGTTCTGCATTTCAAATTGCCAACTGCACTCGTGTCTAGTGTTGCATGCATCACTGTTGTTGTTGTTGAAGCGCTTAGAAAATAGGACGAGGCCAACTGTACATAAGGCAACAACATAACTGGGCTGCAAGTATTTACGCGCCGCCCGCTTCTCGCTCTTCCTCACTCTTCCCCTAACTCAGTGAAACGCCATTGTCTTGTTGTGAATTTATTTTTCTACAATATATTTTGCGAAATACTTTACATAACTTGCAAGTGAGTAACTGGCAAAAGAACAATAAAAGACCGACAATGAATAAACAAAAAAAAAAACAAAAGCCAAGACAAAAGCCGCAACACACCTCAAGTCAGTTTGAAGTGCAATTTCCCCAATGTGGAATGTGAATGAAATGGAATCGATACTTTCTGTTGTTGGTGAAGAGTTTTCTAACGTCAGTATATAGAAACAATATATGTACATGGAGACTTGGGAGACTGAGAACAAAGGAACACATAAATGTACAACGTTATATTTTAACCCTTTCGACCCCAAAGTTGCCTGAGAGCAACTTCACCTATTTGTCATCTTATAGCAAAACCTACGATTGATTTATGGGTTTAATTTGTAGGCACCAACAAATTAATATTTTTAGAAGTGAATTCCAAGCAAATTACAAAAATTTTACTGTTATCCCCAAAATAATTTTCAATAACACTGTACAACACAAAAAAAAATAACAAGGTTCTGACAACGGATTCTGGTAGAGGGGGTAAAAAAAAATATACGTGTATCGGCGTTTTGAAAGTTTACGTCTGAATTTTTTTTTAGGGGGGGTCAAAGTTTTCCCCTTTTTGGACATTCTTATGGTGAATCGGCATACGAAAACCATGTAACCTCACATTTTAGGTATATGATGTGTTCCACAATTTGATGTAAAATACTACGAAGAACATTTTTGTGGAGCATTTTAACCCTGTAGCTCCTATTTGTATGGGTCAATTTGACCCTTTTTTCTAAAATACCAAAAATGTCCTGTAAAACAGGACTTTTTAAGGACAAATTGTACCACGAAAATATTCGCCATAAAATTCTACTATAGGTCTCTGAATACACCAAAGCTCAGAAATTAACTTGAACGCCAGAATTAAGCCAAAACTGAAAATGTGTTTAAGTGTTTATTTCGTACTTAATCAAAATTGGTACTAAAATCTCCTACAAAACTTGATTTTTGAGGGTTAGTGTGTATGGGAAAAATGTCACAGGGTTAAAATGCTCCACAAAAATGTTCTTCGTAGTATTTTACATCAAATTGCTGAACACATCATATACCTAAAATGTGAGGTTACATGGTTTTCGTATGCCGATTCACCATAAGAATGTCCAAAAAGGGGAAAACTTTGACCCGCCCTAAAAAAAAATTCAGACGTAAACTTTCAAAACGCCGATACACGTACATTTTTTTGTATCTCCTCTACCAAAATCCATTGTCGGAACCTTGTTATTTAAAAAAAATTTGATTTTGTTGTGCAGTGCAATTTGCAGCGATATAAGGGAAAGTTTGTGTTCTAATTGAAGTCTACGAATTGGGCGCGTTTGATCAAAACCCTGCTTCTTCAATAATGGTTAAATAAAATCAAAAAATGATAATTTTGTATTTTTCCATAAATATTACATAATTTCTCTGTAATTAAAAAATATTGATAAAAAATTTAATTAAACCGTTTTAAGCTAAAATTGTTCAAAAGTAAACTAGCTCTAGAACTCTAACAAAGAGGCGTGGTGACTTCAAATGTCGTGTGCACACTTCTCAGGTAAATGTTTCATGATTTAAATACCAAAAAGTAATATCAAGACACAGGGTAAAATTCGGCGTCGAAAGGGTTAAATACTTACGTAGATAGATTCGAGGACAAGCCAAGACACCAATGTTGAAGAGGCAGTTTGTTTCGCTATTTTGTTGCCATGTGGCAACATGCTACTTTGTGGACGTCTGCATCATCTATGGTTGCAATAATACATTTTTTTGTATTAGAATAGTTTGAAGTTTTAGGAAAAATACGAAATTAATAAACTGAATATTTAAGTTTAACCCTTTCAGTCACAATGTCCAATATATTGGACTACAGCCCTTACAATTCATACAGAACGGGTTTATTTTCATGTCGGAAAGGGTAAAAGAAGAGAAGTATACACGTTTTTTGAATGGTATATCTTGACATAGTAAAGGAAGAAGAAGCAGAAAACTTGAGATAACTTTTTAATTTGACGTTTTCTTTCATTTTAGATACTTTATTTTTTTTAATTTTGGCTGAAGTAAATGAAGAAATATTCAAATTTTCGTTATGCGTAAAAAGTTGTATGTTTAAGTAATTATTACAGCCACAACGATGTGGTTGCTCACATAGAAAAACACTCTAAAATACAGGGTCCGAGTATAAAAATGAAAAAATTTCTTATGGAATGTTGCTAATACAACCACATAGAAGCCTAAGACGTAAAATTTAAAATTTTAACTTTCCCCAGTAAAAACCTGTAGCGAAAGGGTTAAATAAATATTCTGATGTAACTGACCATAAAAACCGATACCGGGTTTCAGTTTGCTGCTTTACTTTTTCCCAATGTCTCTGTTTAGGACTCGCTTTGTTGAACCAATCACATCTAACGATATCAAAACTTCGTTTACTTGACCATTAAAATTTTTATCTACAATCTGGTCCAAACATTTTCACATGTGCCGTCAACATATGGTAATAGCAATGGCGTACACAGTAGGGTGATTGGGGCTTCAAACCCCCCAAATTCAAAAATTGCTGGTACAAAATATGATTTATAAGTTTTTTAATAAATTAATTGCAATGTAACTATTACAATGCAACATAAATTTTATTTGTTGATTATAATTATTATTTTCGACAATTAATTTTTACGTTGCATAATAACTGTTATGAGAAATAAATATTTTTTCATTCTGGATAATTATTATTTTGGGATTTTTTTTGTTTACGTTGCATCATAACTTTTATTTATGACTTTTTTTATTTACCTCACCGATAACTATTATTTAGAGAAAATTTTTTTTTACGTTGCTTCATAACTTTTATTTATGATTTTTTTTTTATTTACGTTACCGATAACTATTATTTGAAAGAAAATTTTTTTTTTACGTTGCCTCATAACTTTTATGAAAGAATTTTTTTTATTTACGTTGCCTTACCACATTTTCAGTATGAATTGATTTTTAATTGTTTAGTTGTTGGTGGAAATAAGGTTTCTGCAGTTGATTTGCGTTTGTCAATTTAAAACAATTAAAAATTAATTCATATCTAAAATGTAGTAATTCAACGTAAAAAATTTTGTTTTCAAAATAATAGTTATCGGCAACGTAAATGAACAAAAATCATAAATAAAAGTTATGAAGCAATGTAAAAAACAAAAATCCCAAAATAATAATTATTGACAACGAAAAATATACTTCTTTCTTATAATAGTTATTATGCAACTAAAAAATATTTATTACATGATAATAGTTATAGGCGACGTAAAAAATTTCTTATTGAGAATAATTATTATAAAGCAATAATTATAGAAATTTCTTAAATTAGGGCAATTTTTTTATTCCCAAAAATATGGATAATAATTATTTTAGGTCTCTGTTTAAAATTGAATTGGGCTCAAAAGTCGTAAGCAACCCTCTCCCCAAAATAAAATCCTGTGTGCGCCACTGAGTATTCAGAACTTATATCTTTTACAACAACTTCAAAAGTATATAATACAACTCAAATTTCCTGCTCCCCCTTGAATTGTTTTTTATAGTCAGAACCTGACTGCAAATCTGCCATAATTGCAACAATGTTATGCCAGCCAGCGCTTTTTGCATATTGATTGCTGAGCAAAATTTGCATAAATGCCGCATACACCAAAGTTCGCTGCCGACAACCATCATAACAACAACAACAACCGACAACACATCAAATGCTAAGCGAAAGTAATTTGTTTCGTAACAGTGAAACATTTGGGTAAAGTTCATAGGCCAACGCGGCCATTCCGTGGCACAGACAATGAAAGCCAACTGCGCGCTCGCACTCACCAAAAATAAGCACAAGTATTCAAATTAAATTGCCAAGCAGCGATGCGTCTGACATGATAGCAGCTCCGCCCTTCCAGACATAGAGTCATAGATACAGAATTGTTGACCAATAGCTAAAAATACAAAAAACGAGTCAGAGGCGGCCGTGTGGCTGTCGGTGCTAATCGCAAAGGTATGTTCACATATTAAGTAAAGTACTGTACTTATATTTGTTTGTGTGTGTGTGTTGGCAGTAATTTAGCACTGCACATTTGGCTGTACTCGTACTTAAAATACCTAACAACAATAATAACGTTTTTGCTGCGTCACAAACACATTTACACATACAAAGCACAAAGGGCCGTCCAGCTTATAGAATGAAATGCAAAATTCGCAGTGGTCGCTACTCGTTCTCGATTTGCGGCGAATGCAAAATAAGTTAGCCTTGTGAATTTGTAAATTAACCGCAATAAATGCGAATAGCTTTGCGCCAATTTGCAGCGGAAGCGCAACGCCCAATTGTTACGTCGTTGCGAACCGTTCGCAGTGCTTCATGCAAGACGCTCGTCCCTGTTGGCGTTGCATCGAGCCGGCTGTGTATTGCACAACTGTGTCCTAATGGCCGTGAAGGTGTATGGGTGTATGAGAGTGTGTTTGTGTGTGTGTGTGGTAGACTTTGTGTACTTGCAACATTTGTCAATGTGTCCCCTGTTCGACATTGCCTCGTGTACATTGTCCTCTGGTGACTGTCCTGGTTGTCCCCCCTCGGTGCTCCCCCACCCGCTTTCTCGTTGTCCTGCCTCAAACATTGCTTTCGATGCAATTTTGCGCGCTCTTCTGCTCACCTTTTACCGGTTGACTCTTATTCTCTGCTGTTTTTTTGTTGCATTTAATACCCAACACTGGAATGTCAGGTAGTACACACTTTAATATGAAGTGTGTGTTATTCATGGAAAGGTGTATGGAGAGATGCATAAAAATTTGAATTTAAAATCACAATCATGTGGAGAATGGATGTAGCAATGTCTTCATGTCTATTCACAGATATATAGTACATATTTCTGAAATAAAAAAGTAATTTCTCACCAGAATTTCTAACGTTTAGTTGATTACACAGCACAACAAAAAACACTTTTTCTCTGTTGCATGGAGTTTTTCTACTGTTTCTTACTAATTTGGGTGCGCTGATTTCGAATCTATCCTCAGATTTTTTCTAGCAGCTCTAGTTAGTGAGATATAGGTACCGTGTCATTTTTTCAGTTTTTCCTCTACTTTTTCCATATTTTTGATCGTAATTTCTGAACCAAAAAACCGATTGACATGATTTTCACCTTATCGCATTAACAACACCGCACGACTTTTTTTCCGATGCAACTTATTTGTACAAGTTTTAAAATTCCGCGGTAATTGGACCTCAAAGTCGGAAAATATGGAATTTTAAGGCGTTTTCTTTGATGGTCAAAAACATACACATTTTTTGTAAATCAATTAACGAGTTAGGTGTATAATGAAAGCCGACACATCAAGCAATACAACACAGCCAAATTATTTGGTGGAATACACATTCGCATCGAAATAATAGCAAAAATGTACCATAGCCATTTTCATCACTTTTCATACTATTTCCTTAAAAAATTAGGGGCATCAAAATATGCTCTTTTATATGATCCATTTATAGTCTGAAATACAAGCAAAAAACAAAAATATTTTGAATTGCTCGAAACAAAAAAAATTAAAAACTTTGCATATTTTGAGGCTCCTAATTTTTTAAGGCAAAAGACTGAAAATGACTATGGTACATTTTTGCTATTATTTCGATGCGAATGTGTATTCCGCCAAATAATTTGGCTGTGTTGTTTTGCTTGATGTTTCTTCTTAAGATATTCATATACTTCGTAACTTGATTTATGAAACATCTGTACAATTTTTGCCATCAGAAAAAACGCCTTGAAATTCAATATTTTCCTATTTTTGAATCCTTATTACAACGCCAATTTAGAACGCATAAAATTGATTAATGTCAGAAATGTTGTAAGTGAAATGTTGTAAGTGCAACGATATAGAAATCATGTCGATAGAATTATTGGTTCGGAACTTACAGTCGAAAATGTGAAAAAAGTCGAGGAAAATTCGAAAAAGTGACACGCCCATTTTTTGCGAAAACTAGAGCTGTTAGAGCCAAAAGAAAGTTCACTGGCCGTCCTTTCATTTCGATAGCTCAATGGATGGATAATAACTATCAAGCTATATGGAATATCCTAAAGATACTTTTGCTCCAGATCACCAGAAAAATCGACGTAGACATGTCCATTCCTCTGTGCATTCAAGCAACTGGTACGCATACTAACTTTCTTTCGGATCTCTTTCTAAAATGTCTGACCGTCCCTTTGTTCGGACACCTTAATGCACAGATTAGAATAACTTTCAATCCGGAAGAGATATCCTAATAATATCAAGTTCTATCCGTCTCCTCTTTTAGATGGCTAGTAATAGCCATCTAGATGCGTATTAACTTTTAGAATAGCAGAGTTAAAGGAATACAATTTCTCATCAGAAGTCCCTATTCGAAGCTTGTTGGTACAATAATTTCCAACCTAGATAAGAAAATCGATTAATATGGTTGCGGTATTTCCAAGAATAATTTCCAACCTAGAAAAGAAAATCGATTAATATAGTTGCGGTATTTCCAAGAAAAATGTCCAACCTAGAAAAGAAAATCGATTAATACGGTTGCGGTATTTCCAAGAATAATTTCCAACCTAGAAAAGAAAATCGATTAATATGGTTGCGGTATTTCCAAGAATAATTGCCAACCTAGAAAAGGAAATCGATTAATATGGTTGCTGTATTTCCAAGAATAATTTCCAACCTAGAAAAGAAAATCGATTAATATGGTTGCGGTATTTCCAAGAATAATTTCCAACCTAGAAAAGAAAATCGATTAATATGTCTGCGGTATTTCCAAGAATAATTTCCAACCTAGAAAAGAAAATCGATTAATGTGGTTGCGGTATTTCCAAGAATAATTTCCAACCTAGAAAAGAAAATCGATTAATATGTCTGCGGTATTTCCAAGAATAATTTCCAACCTAGAAAAGAAAATCGATTAATGTGGTTGCGGTATTTCCAAGAATATTAATGTAGCTATGTCCATTTGTTCATTCATTTGTCTGTCAACCGACATCGCCAACTTTCAAAGGATTTATGAGAATAACGCTTTGAAATATCCCCAAAAGAATTCGTGCAACAATATCTGAAGGTTTGTCTATCAAACAAGAAATAAACTAGCGTTCAAAGAATTTAAGACATGGCTTTGAAACATTCCCAAAAGAATTATTTAAACCATATCTATTTGTCTATTTGTTTATATGTCAACCGACAGATATCACAACAGTTTCAAGGATTTTAAAGTTTTAACATTGACCAAGCCATGACTGCACCATCGTTTCATTCAGCTGCTGTTGGTTGGGAACCTCGCTAAAAGCGGTTAATGCCCAGGTTAGGCATAAACCAAAAAAGATGTCATTTTACTTTCTTACATCACATATCTCCGATAAGTCTTTTAGTTAAAATTTTGTATTCAGAAAAATTTCCATAATAACACTGTGCAAGTCGAAAATTGCAACAAGCGGGGGACCTACTGAGCGACTTTTCTATAGGTATACTGAGTTGAGATCCACCAGGCGTTTGGCTGGATTGGCTCTAGTTTAAGAGAAATCCGTCTTTGAATTTTGCTCATTTGAGTCGAGTTCGTCCCCTAAGTCTTCGAACGTTTAAATGCTAATATCGATATATAATATCACTTTACTGTATTGGGCAAGTTTGTACATATTTTAACGACCAACAAATTTGCTTAAGACACCAATCCAAAAAAATACATTCAAACTTTTTTTTTGTCAAAAATGTCCCAAAAATCCCACTTTTTCGTCGAGGCATAAATGCAGTATAGCGAAACCTCGTGAAAAAATGAGTATGTTTTTATATAGAGGGTTGGCTCCTGCAACTAACAAACTAAAAATTTTGCCTGGGAAACGCCCATAAAAGGCGTGGCTCGGGGTCAAAGTTCAAAGTTTTTATCAAAAAAACCCAAATAATCTCCAACTGCTTTACACGGTATGGGTATCAAACGAAAGGTATTTTTCATACCTTTCTTTTGATGTGCAACATTAGATACGAAAGGTGTACTAATAAAAAGTTTTAAGGGAAACAATTTTTTTTTTATAAAAATTTCAAAGAAACGGATTTTTTTCTTAAAAATATCCATTACTAAGGTAAAATAAGTTTGTTACCGCATTGTAGCCTGTGAAATTTCCTTTACAACGAAATATGTACCATATATGTATACTTTTGTTTTTTCTGAATATATTTTTTAAATTTTTTCTAACTTGACTCTGACAACAAAAGCGCCATAGTTATAGTGCAGCGTATAAATAAGTCGGTCAAGACCCACTGAAGCAGTTTTATTTGATTTTTGCTTGATTTATGAAACATGTTGTTGCTTTTATTTTGGTCAGTTTGCGAGAAGCACTTCAAGTTCTTTTGCTTCTCTTGTATGTGTACGTCGTGTGTGTGTGACTGTGCGTCCGTATGTGTGCCGCTCTTTGCACCTTATGTACACCTGTGGGCAATGAACTGGTCGTTGTTGGGCGCAAGTTCGAGTCGAGTTGAGATGCTTTTAAGGTTACGTGCCAATTACACTTAACATGCTGCTGCGCTGAATGGACTTTCGCATGTTTGCTGCATCTAAGCACACATACACACACACATATATATGCACCTGCATATGCATTTGCATATGCTGCCGCTGATTTCAGTACGCCTATCCATAGTTAATAGCACAAACTGCTGCTCTGCGCCGAGGGCCGCGTTGTAACGCGTTTACAAAACGTTTATTAAATTTATGGCCAACATGTGTGCCGACAATGACGGAGCGAGTGTGAACACAACAGCAATCGACATTTCATTGCGGCCATAATCAAATTTTACAATGCACATTTCGGCAAGTTTTCTTCAGCTAAAATTAAATCTAACTGTACCGCAATATGAACAACCATAATGACAGTTAATGATGTCGAATAGTGGCGCTGAAGCTTTACATAGCAATCCACAATTTTTGGAGATTTTCTTGTTTGAAGCAAATTTGATGAACATTTTCACTTTGGCCTTTAAGCCTAAATATTGCACAAATGCTAATATGTATTACAACATATGGCGGTAAATATGTATAACCCAAAAAAATAACAACCACAAGAAATTTGTGCGAATGCAAATTGCACGGCGTCCACATCGCTTACACCGTGCGACAAAAATTAAAAAAATTGTTCACACCGGAAAAATTCCACATGGGCGTGAAACTAGAGACCAAATATAGTAATACTGCATACTCAGTTTTTCATTTCTACATCCTTTGTCCCTTTAAAAGGACTTCAAAATTTTGAAGAGGATAAAAAATAAAAAATATATAAAAAATACTTAACCTCGTTAGAATATAGCGATATGTATATCAAATGAAAGAGGAAAAGCTCAAGAATTTAAATAAAATTTATTTTTTATCTATTTGTAAAAAAAGGATATGAAAAAGGTCCTTTGAAAATTTTAATCCTTTATATCCTTGAAAATGTATATAGAATTTTTTTTAAAAATTAGTGTGTTAAAATTCAAAATCTTCTTGATCACGTGTCAAAATTTCATTACTCTCGCTTCATTAATTTTGTATCTTTTTATTATTTAAAATACCGATACTCAAATAAATTAGAATCTTTGTACTTCATTAGAATTGCAGCTTCCGCCTTTTTCTTAATAACTTTCGAACCAATAAAGTTAGAGTAATGAAATTTTGCCACGTGATCAAGGAGATTTTGGGTTTAACATAGTTACTTTTCAAGAAAATTCTATATAAATTTTCAAGGATATAAAGGATTAAAATTTTCAAAGAACCTTTTTCATATCGTTTTTTACAAACAGATAAAAAATTAATTTTATTTAAATTCTTGAGCCTGTCCTCCTTCTTTTGATATACATATCGCCATATTCTAACGAGGTTAAGTATGTTTTACATTTTTTTAATTTTGTATCCCCTTCAAAATTTTGAAGTCCTTTTAAAAGGACAAAGGATGTAGAAATGAAAATCTGAGTACCCAGTATTACTATATTTGGTCTCTAGTTTCACGCACATATAGATTTTTCTCGGTGTGAAAAATGCTGTCGCACGGTGTTATCGGCGATCGCTTGCCTGGAGCTGCATGCAATATTCTATCATAAATAAATGATCAGCAACATTAATGCATTGTTAGTAAAGCCATTAATATTTTATTAGACTGTGTGATGTAAAATTGTAGGATACGTGGCAAAGCATGTCAGAGATGGTCGTGGCTTATAGTAGAAACAATCAGCTGGCAGCATGAGCCTTTGCATTGTTGGTAGGCAGGTCCGGAAACTCGACTTTCAGTGACTGCTAACAAAGCTACAGATTAGGAAAAAATAAGAAGACAAAGTTTTGGCTCACAATGAGTCAATGAGTGGTGTCTAACTTAATGGTCAATAGTTAGCTACTAAATTCTGTTACAGACCAGAACTACAAATAAACAAATGAAGCATTTGAATATACAAAAACCCAGTAGTGAATAAAGCACTTGAAATATAATCTATAATCTAATTTAAACGAACACTATTGAAACATTATAAAAGTGGAAAATGTAACAAGGTTTTGATTAATTCATATGTGTAATAAAAAATCGCTACAACTAATGATTTTTATTGCAATGAAAAGAGAGGAGAGGACGAAAATTAGAGTTTGAATTTGATTAGTTGCTTTGACAAAATATTATATAAATAAAATTAAGTTCAGTCAATTAGAAAATGTTCACTCTTTGTAATACAATCTCAGGTTAATTGTTCCTAGAAGAGGTCTTGGCAACAGAATTAAATAAGAAAAAAAGGCTCAACCCTTTCTGCAAATTTGTACGGTATATCGTACAATTTTTCTGCTATTTTTTATTTCACATCGAACGCACTTTTTATGGAGTTTTTTTATTAAGTAGGCAGTTTTGTATCTTCCTGTTTAAAAATATAAATTCTAATAGCCATGGCTACACAGTATGAGTGAGTTTTGTAAGCAGCTCTTTGCAAGAATTTGAAAAACTAGAAAGTGACGGTGCTTCTGCTGAAGAATTTTTAAATGCGTAATACTTTTTAGTAGCAAAAATCTAAAATATTTCAAAGTTTGAATCTCAGTTGATATATAAAACTTATTAAATTTAAAATTTTTTGCAACTATATATTTTTCCCGAGTCTTCAAAAAAATTGTGCGATATATCGTACAAATGACGGCAAAGGTTGCAAAGCTTTGTACGACATATCGTACAAATGCAAAGCAAAGGTTGCAAGTTGTGTTTGCATTTTTTTAAGTTATGGGTTTGGTAACAGAATTTTTGCATTTGCTAGTATGCCACGACCATCGGTGATTCGCATGACTAATAAACCTCGAGTATTCGGCAAAAATTCGGTTAAGAAATAAATTTACTAGACGATTTTGTAAGGTTAGTCATGCGTACTTGCCACTCCCACTATACTAATAAATAAATAAAAATTGGCTATATTCAATATCTTTCTGTAAATCTATATGAATATTAAGTGATTCTGTGTTTTATTGAGGGAAAAAGGACTTTGCAAAAACAAAAACGGTGTATATATATAATTTATATATAAGTTTCAATTCAATTTAAATCACGTTTTGATTTTTTGTTGTTATAATTTATGTTTTTTTTTCAATAAAATCAATGAATTGTTCATAAAACTAAACAAAAATTTGATGAACTTTACTCCTTTGCGAACCATTTTACGAAATTAATTGAGCTGAAATTCTCAACCTAAATGATGTTTTTTATATTTTAATGCTAAAATGTTCAATGAGAGTCAATATTTTGAAGGAAAAATTTTTATCTCAAGAAATGCGGAGATTGACCGAAAAATTTCATTAATTTTTACTAATTTGCCATGACCATTGTACAAAATTAATTGAGCTGTAATTCTCAACCCAAATGATGTTTTTGGTATTTTGTTGCATTTTATTGCTAAAATGTTCAATGAGAGTCAATATTTTGAAGGAAAAATTTTTATCTCAAGAAATGCGGAAATTGAGCGAAAAATGTCATGCATTTTTACTAATTTGCGGACCATTGTACGAAATCAATTGAGCTGTAATTCTCAACCTAAATTATGATTTTGATATTTTGTTGAATTTTATTGCTGAAATCTTCAATGGGAGTCAATATTTTAAAGGATAAATTGTTTTCTCAAGAAATGCGGAAATTTACCGAAAAGGGTTAATTCAAAATTCAGACCAGAAGAACGGCAATCTCAGTCTATGTAATTCCTCCTAAAAAAGTCTTAATGAAGCAAAATTAAATTTTTAAAAAAAGGACTTTTGAAAAAATTCAGAATCAAAGTCCAAATAGACCCCAGTGAGTGCTTTTGATAGAATAAAAATGAAAGAAAATCTCAATTCAACCAGAAATGCGTCTTTTCACATTAAAATCCTGAAAATAAATTAATTAATTAATTAATTAATTAATTAAATAATAAATTAATAAATTAGTAAATTAATAAATTAGTAAATTAATAAATTAATAAATTAACAAATTAACAAATTAATAAATAAATAAATAAAAAAATAAATCCATCTTAAGTCAATCTAAAATTTTTTGACCAGCCTGAAGCCTAATGAATCTAGAATCCCAGGCGCAATAACCGATCTATTAGTCCACAACCATAAGTCAACTTCAAGCCTTATTCGAATCAATTGATGCATTTTCCTAAGTTAACGCTGCCAAATTTCTGCATATTTCTATTCCTATGTTCGCTTCGAACCAAAAAGCTAATCCACAAATTGTTTCGCTTACTTGCAGCTACCAACCGATGAGATCAACCTGTTAACACACCACACAAGCCCTGGAAAATTTAATAGCCACCACACTGCACACTCGTCAGTGGTCGCCGCACACGACACAGCAACGCCGTAGAGTGATTTAGTGTAGTGGCGACCGAAGCGCTGCCAAAAACGATGATGCCGCTGTGATAGAGCGCCGGCCATGGAGTGAACAGCCGAGCGGCGAATACCGAATACCGAATAGCGAAGCAGGGGGGCGGTGTATGTATAGCGTAGAAAAACACAACCAATAAACTGTGATCACAAAAAAGACATGAAGAGGAATTGCAAAAACCGCACAACCACCTGGACCGATAGCAAGCAGCGACTAGTTGGTGCAACCAAAATCGCCCAGACCACGTAGACGTCGAGAGCCATTAATCGGTCAACTCCAAACGGCTGGCGAACGCAGCTCGCTTAGAGAGCAGCTCGGAGCATTGAAGCGGCACACATTTTCGGCAAACTCAAGTTGGACTGTTGCGTTTGACAACTGTAGTGACAAACTTGATGCAATGTAGCGGTGAGTGTGGAAAATTCTTTAGGGAATGAATGAGAAAAAATATATTAAAAATAATTCTTGAACAAAATTGCAGTGGCGGACTTATGGTCGGCGAACGCAATAGGGACCGTGAAGCGGTACGCTGGGAAACGGGTGATGCAACACCACCGCCCCAATACAATAATGGAGGATTACAAATGGTCGGACAATTGCATGGTGGACAGGCTGCTAGCCAACAACAACATCAACAACAACAACAACAACAACAACAACAGCAATCTCAGCGCGATCTACAACAGCTACAACAGCCACAGCAACAACAACAACAACAGCTGCAAGGCAACAAATTGCATTTGCAACAACAACAACAACAGCCACAACAGTCATCAGGCAATTGGCTCGAGAACGATACGATTGGCCGCAACACGACAGCCGGCATCGGCATCGGCATCGGTAACGGCAACGGCGGCGACGGCAACGACAACCAGCCCTACTACGACACGAGCGGTAATGTGGATTGGGGCCGCGCCATGGGCACCGGTGGCGCTAGTTCATTTGGTTGCGGCGGCAGCGCCGTCCCAACAGCTGGCAGTCTCGCTTATAACGCTGACGCGGCAGCTGCTGCTGCCAGCCAGCGCAACATTAGCCTTGGCGGCGGCGTCGGCAGCATCGGAAACCTGGATTACGCTGATGGCGGCAGCATTACTGGCGTCTCGGCCACAACTACGCACACTGCAGGCGTTGGCGGCAGCGGTGCTGGTGGCCTTACGGGCGGCACTGCTGGCAGCGCCGGCACCGGCGCAGTGGGCAAAGAGGTGCGCTACGCTCCATTCCCGATTACGTCGCCAACGCACTCGAATCCGACGACTTCCCAACTGCAAGCCAGCATCGGCGCCGGTGCCCTACAGCGGACACATTCCAGATCCATGTCCTCCATCCCGCCGCCCGAGCCCTTTATGATAGCGCAATCGCGAC
Organism: Melieria picta; assembly: GCA_964056695.1. Lineage (NCBI taxonomy): Eukaryota > Metazoa > Arthropoda > Insecta > Diptera > Ulidiidae > Melieria > Melieria picta. The sequence continues at coordinate 10,312,366 of OZ057399.1, read as the reverse complement.
AACTGAACAGCCGCGTCTCCATCAACGTGGGCGGCGTCAAGCACGAGGTGCTCTGGCGCACGCTCGAGCGGCTGCCGCACACGCGCCTCGGCCGTCTGCGCGAGTGCACCACACACGAGTCGATCATCGAGCTGTGCGACGACTACTCGCTGGTCGACAACGAGTACTTCTTCGATCGGCACCCGAAGAGCTTCAGCTCCATACTGAACTTCTATCGCACCGGCAAGCTGCACATCGTCGACGAGATGTGCGTGCTCGCGTTCAGCGACGATCTGGAGTACTGGGGCGTCGACGAGCTGTATCTGGAGTCGTGCTGCCAGCACAAGTACCACCAGCGCAAGGAGAACGTGCACGAGGAGATGCGCAAGGAGGCCGAATCGCTGCGGCAGCGCGACGAGGAGGAGTTCGGCGAAGGTAAATGCGCCGAGTACCAGAAGTACTTGTGGGAGCTGCTCGAGAAGCCAAATACGAGTTTCGCTGCGCGGGTAAGTTCACGCGTGTCCGACACGTTCGCACGCCACTCGCCGAATCCTTTTCATTTCGGCCTATAATTTACAATTCCGTAAGCATCATTTCGATTATCGATTCGATTACTTATGTACGTATACTCATTGACTAAGTCTTCTCATATTAACTTGTTTCGGTTTATGTCAATAATTTTGTAACTCTGGTTTATTCAAGACCCACCATTTCAGTTCAATTTAGTTGTAATTATGTTTTTTATGAATTACAATTTATGTCCTATGATTTCTTAATATTAAGCGTACTTGTTTTTGTAGTCGCATACAGAGATCTTTAGTTCAATCAGTTGTTTGTATAATGAGCAATTTTTACACTGTAATGTAAACGGCAATTGGACCTATACACAAATTTACTATTAAGGTAGTCAATGTGGTTTGATTGACGAAAAAAATTTATCGACAATTTTACCTATAAATCTGCTATCATTGTCCAGGTTGGGTGATAGCTCTGTGAGTGTGAGGCAAATCACCATTTGCCATCAATTTTTTTATTAAAATACTTACGAAAATTATCAACCACCTGTGATCCGTTTAAAACTAGAAATACCATTGCGGTCATTTTGACGGTTTCTCATTTTTAAATATCCATATTTCCTTTAGTATTTCGGTCAACTTTTGCTTATTTTTTATTGTGAAAAATTTTATATTTTTTCAAAATTTATTTTGAGAAAAATAATGCCAAATCCGATGTATACTTTTCGAGATATCAGCGCATATGATGTGTAGTCTTTGTAGGTATGGAAAACTGGCAGTCCTTCTAGTGTTAAATTCAATTTTTCATAAAAATCGGTCGCTATTAAAAATTATATTGAACATGTGGGAATATTTAAATGAATGCAACTTCAAGACAATATTTTTTTGAAATTTGGCGCCCATTTCAAATATTTGTTTCTTCACGTACAAAATTGCCGCATTTGCCTCATAAGCCTCGTGCTTTGACTGCCACCGAGTACCATGACTGATGAAATACGATCCATACGATTTCATACGGAATATGCAGCCATCGCCTTTGCAATGGGTTCATTCAAGGCGAGCAGTGATAGAAAAAGAACTATACTATCGAATGGTTCATGCCAGAATATAAAAATTTACAAGCTCTAAAAAAGAAACTACATATATGTTGTATGCCCTGTGACCCTCAACCAACACTTTAGCTTAGCACGATACAAAAATAAGAGTATAAAATAAAATAAATAAAGTGGACAATACTAACCTAACTGGCCATAAGAACCAGTTACCGGGTTACAGCCTACCGCAAAAGTTCTCTGCAGGCTCGCGCCTTCTACAGTTGGTCACACCTGGAGATGGAAGGACAACTTGGTCTCGCTCTTCGCCGTCAACTTCCATCTTTTTTGCCAGTGCTTCATGGTCCATAGGGGAGACATGGCCAAGCCAGTGTACCCGTTGATTCGCTATGCTACGTCCATGTCTTCAATCAACTCATGCAGCTCGTTGTTTATTATTATACGATAGTCAGTAAAATTTTTCCTTAACCCTTTCGACCCCGAATTTTACCCCGTGTCTGGATATTAATTTTTGGTATTTAAATCATGAAACATTTATCTAAGAAGTGTGCACACGACATTTGAAGTCGCCACGCCTCTTTGTTAGAGAATTTTGAAAAATTTTAGCTTAAAACGGGTTAAATAAATTTTGTATCAATATTTTTTAGTTACAGAAAAATTCTATAACATTTATGGAAAATTACAAAATGATCACTTTTTGATTTTATTTAATCATTATTAAAGAAACAGGGATTTGATTAAACGCGCCCAATTCGTAGACTTCAATTAGAACACAAACTTTCCCTAATATCGCTGCAAACGATTGAAAATTATTTTGTGAATATGAGTACAATTTTGGTAATTCGCTTTGAATTTACTTCAAAAAGGGCAACTTTGGGTCGAAAGGAGTAAAAAATAATGAATGAACCTTTTAACTTTTGTCCTACTTTTTCAAGATCGTAACAAAACCACATTGAATACCTTAAAATAAAAACAATCTTCGTTTAAGCCAAACACATTTTAGTAAAATTCGAAATGCACTTTTGCCACCTACTATATGCAAAAATTCAATGCAAAATTTTAATGCAACCAACGCTCAATGCTCACAATGCAATAGTGTAAGAATTTAGCGCAAAAACACAAATAAAAATTCAATAATTTATAATCCACACAAATCAACCAACCAACAAACAAGCCAACTTTATACAAATGCTGTACAAAAACGCCTCAAATCACCACAACAATGAATTCCGTTTCTGTTTTTTACGTTCTTCTTCCTCTTCTTCTTCTACTTTCCCAAACAACAACAATAATAGTAATAATAATAATAACAAAAACAAAAACAAAAACCTTATGCCACTTGCAGTTTCGTTGAGCAGGCAATACCATGAAATATTTATTCGGAAACCGTACACTGAATATTTTATAAGTTGATGTTCCTCTTCGGCTATGTTGTTTGTTGTGCCTAAGTACCCGCATACGATTTGTAACTAATCTCTTTATTGCATAATATACATAAATACTTGTCTAAGGAAATGTTACTTTACGTTCGTTGTCATTGCCACGAAACGCAGCCAACGAGGCTCGAAATATGGCTGAACAAAAAGATGGCCAAAACGCTTTGCGAGAGTGCGAAATGCAGTCAACTGCTAACCGAATGCCAATGCTGCTCGCTGTACATAATAAATCTTATAGCAAAGCTAACTGTTGTTCAAAGTGATTTTTATTAAACGTTTCTTAAGACTGCGTTGTTTTTTTTTGTTGTTTTTTTGAAAGTAGTTTTTGTTCTTGCTGTCTCGAGGCAGCGTGCAAATTTGCATTACTTGCAATTTGGCGCCGCCCGAAAGTGTTCAATGTTCTGTGTCTGCGTGTGTGTTTCGTTCTTAACACCGTTTTTACGTTGGGCAAAAACAAAAACTAATTACAAACAATAAATGCATAGAAACAATAAAGATGAGTTAACGAAAACGGCTTCGAAATTGCTGCAAGCGCAGCCCGTATATCTCTCTTTCTCTCTTTATCTCACTCACTCTCTTGCCGCTCTGTCGTGCTCAGTCTTTCGGTGGTGCTCAGTGGTTTGACGCTCGATGGCGTTGCCGCAACATGCAACTTTTGACAGCTGTCAGACAGCAGTCAGCTGTTCAGGCGTATTTTACACATACAAATCAACTGTACAGATTTTCAATATTTTTTCCACTTTATTTCCAATTTTCTACATTTAAGCAGTTTCAAGAAAGTCGCGTACATTGTATGTAAAAAAAATCGTTTAATTTTCACTTTTTTGTAATTTTCATATTTTGAGTTTTGTATATATTTTTTTTTTGTTTTCTGTTATTAAAAATGAATAAATTGTCTTTTTACTCATTCCATGTACAAATTGCGTTTTCAACTTTTACTAATTTTTTTTTTTTAATTAAAAAAAAAACTAACTATTGTTGCTACTTACTTATTCTAGCCTAAGTCTACTTAATCGAGTAACTCATGAATATTTAATTATCAGGCAAAACGCAATATGGAAATTGCCAAACAATTGTTTACAGCTAATTTTTAATAATATTTAATAATTCCCAATCTCCAATCTAATCTAATCACACACACAGTACGAGCGATAATTTACCCAACAAAAATGCAAAGCAAAAAATATCAAAACAAATTACCAAGCAAATGTTTTCAAGTAAACAAACAATGTTTGGGAATGGGCAATAAGCGATATGACCAGGCGGCAGGTGTGCTGTAGAAATCCTCGAAATAAATATCTAAACAAAAGAACTCTGGGGAGAAGTGGCCAAATAAGTGTTGTAATACATTTCCGTTTTCGATCATGCTCCAAGCGCAAACGACAGACATCCCTCCCAGAACCCTATCTCACCGCTTCATTTGCCGCTCTGCCAACTGCTGAGACACCCGCGTCCCAGAAAAGCCCTCATCGTGTTTAGACCAGGTCCGCAGAGCTTGGCAGCAAGCGCCATCTTCAGCCCCTCATCTACACTCTCAGCTCTGCTTACTCTCTTGCTCTCTCGCTCTACTTTTCATACACTCAGCGCAATTTTGTGGCTGAGCAACGCTTTCTCCTCACCTCTACGCTTTAGCTTAGTATTTTTTGTTTTTTGCGGAAAATGGAAATAATTACAACACATTTGGGGGCATCTCCTACAATTTTTCAAACAATTTTCGCCAAACCGTTAGACTTTTGGGTTTCCCTTCACATTTTCTGATTAGTTTTTTCTGGCACCAATGTATGTCTTGTATGTACTTGGATAAGTTTAAAAAAATCAACATATATATGTGATAAGTAAAACATTTTTATTTCACACACTGATAGTTCATAATTTGTCACGGCCATTGTTAGTGTATTCGAAGAATTTGTAGTAAAAAAAACGTTATTTGTTGAAAGAAATTTTCCAATTTTACAAATTCAACAAATTTCATATTCAAAAATGATTCAGCTTTACTTTGTAAAATATGTCTCAAGAAACAGTTTCACCAGGTTACTAGAGTCATAATTAAAATAGGTTTTGAACACAGTGTTCCTCTCCATCTCAGAGATCGCTAGTGCTATAGTTACACAAAAGATTCTGAAACCAAAAATAATTGTTTCATCTCTTAGAGATCTGTGGTGCAGTAGTTACACAAAAGGTACTAAAACCAGAGATATCTTCTCCTTCTCTCTCAGAGATTTCTTGTCCTAAGATCTTACAAGGTTTGTGGAACCAAACATAATCTGCTTTTTCTGTTTTCTCTCTCAAAGATCTCTAGTGCAACGGTCTCTGAGATCTATCGTTCAGTAATCACACAAAAGATACTGTTTACAACCCAAAATATCTGCTCATTTCCTTTCTTTGAGATCTCTCAACTTAAGGTTTTACAAGGTTTCAGGAACCAAAACAAATCTTCTCTTCGATCACAGGGTTTTTTCTCTCTTTCAGAGATAAACAGTGCAACAGTTTCTAAGTATCTCCTGCTCTCTCAGAAATTTCTCGTGCTAATTCAAAAATAATATCCAATTTTTAGAGAGCTCTTGTACCAAGGTTTTACAAAATTTCTGTTCTTCTTTCTCTCAGAGATCTCTTGTGCCACGGTTTTCCAAACAATTCAGGCACCAAAAGTAATTTGGTCTTTTCTCTCAGAGATATTACAGCCCAAAGATACTATGACAAAAAATATATTCTCCTTCTCTCAAAGATCTCTCGTTCTAAGATTCCATCAGATTTCTGGAACCAAAACGTATCCCCCATTTTCAGAGATCTTTTGTGCTTTGGTTTTTGGAACCAAAAAAAAAATTAATATCCAATTTTTAGAGAGCTCTTTTACTAAGGTTTTCCAAAATTTATGTTCTTCCTTCTCTCAGAGATAACTTGTGTCACGGTTTTCCAAACAATTCAGGCACCAAAAGTATTTTTGTCTTTCCTCTCAGAGATAGTTACTACAGTCAAAAGATACTATAACAAAAAATATATTCTCCTTCTCTCAAAGATCTTTCGTCCTAGGATTCTATAAGGTTTCTGGAACCAAATCTTATCCCCCATTTTCAGAGATCTCTTGTGCTTTGGTTTTTGGAACCAAAACAAAATTACCCTATTCGGGTGTAGTTCATTTACTTCTCTCAGAGATCTCTTTTGCTAAGATTTAGCAAGGTTTCTTGAACCACAAAAATCGAATATCTTGTGAAGCTTACTTACTTGCCTCAGTGATCTCTCTTTTGAGATTCATTGACAAAGTGTCTGATACCACAAATAATTCCCTTTCTTTCTGGTATGAAAATGTGAAACTATCTAGAAACAAACATAATTCCTACTAGATCACAGACCTCTTCCGTTTCTCAAAGCTCTCTTCTTTAAAATTGCAATCTCTTTTATATCTCCTGTGAGACAATTTGAAGCATATTTGGCCAAAGAGCTCTTCCTGTCTTCACAGCTAAAAACCTTCTAGTACATCCTCCTTCCAAAATGAGCTCGCACATAGCCAGTAGTGCCCCTTTTTCTAAGAAATCTATTGTACTTACATATACTTATATATTAGAAACTCGAGGGTTCAGATCCTGTATGGGCTTTTTGCTAGCAGAAAATTTCAAATGCAAAATAATTACTTATAAAAAACAAAGTTTCAAAGTGACACAAAAAATCATCAATATTAGTTTCTAAAAACTTAAGACTGCGGTGCCTAAATATTTTCATAAACTTTGAATATTTTGCATGACGTTTTTAAATGAAACTCATATGCGCCGATTGAGCTCAGTAACAGCTGTTGGATCTCAGCAATTGTGAAAAACTACCCTCTTCCCATTTCCAATTTAACAGCATACTTTATTTAGTCAGTAACTTCAACTATTTAGTTGAATTAGTTAGTCTACAAATTACTTCGAGTACACTGCCACATTTTGACTAACACCAAATTTTTTCCTATCACACGCACACACAAATCTTTCTAGCTTGTCTTTGTCTTTAATTTGTAAGGTATTGAAAAATTTCCAGAGTTCTTGCCAGTTGTACTGTTATTCAAAATTGATTTCTCTTTATCAAATAAACCATAAATGCAATATTTTATTATACATTTTAAATTTTTTTTTCGTAATGACAACCGCCCAGAACACATCCTTTTGTCGAATATATAAGAATAATATGAGAACCAAAACAAAAATTTATTAATAAAACGCTATCAAATCAAGTTTTTAATAAAAAAAACTGCAAAAACTCCTACATAACTACATAATTTCGACAAAAAACAACTCTATTCAAATTTCACTCAGCACCACCAGCACAAAACGAAAAATGAAAACCAAAAATGTTTAATTCAAATCCCACTCAAAACTCAACTCGAATTGCCAAAATTTGTTATCATTTTACTCAAACCAGCAGCAACAACAACATTGAAAAATGAAAACATCAAAATGCCCCACTAAAACCACAAACCAATGCTCCAAGCAAACACCACTCGTACTTGTCGTGCGACAACTACAACAATAACAACAACAAAAACAGCCACAAAAACATATATCCCTCGTACTTTATGTTTTTCGTATTTGTTCAATGTCCACTCGATGTTCGTTCACACATACTCGTACTTACTTACCCCTCCAACCCCCCACACGAAAGTTATCGTTTTCAATTCGATGCCGTTGAGTTTGTTGAACCGGTGGCGTGTCCAAGTATTTAGCTGCAACACTATCCGAAGCGTGCAATGTGCAATTTCGTACTGATTTGATGGATTGATTGATGTTTTAAACATGCAATGTTGCTATGTGTGGTGTGAGTCGTGTAACATTCGGTTTAATCAATGTTTAACTCTCTCACTCTCTCACTCTAACTCGCTCTCTATAGTACGTATCTATGTATATCTATCTCACTCTCTCTATTTATATGTGTCCTGCTCTTAACTGTTCTTGCGATGTTTTCAATGTTTACTACTCATTTTCCTGATACTTAAGTAATCGTTATGTGTTTGCCCGAACAACGTCTGAGCGCATTCGCTGTACTCGTGTACTTGTTTGTGTAGCGCCGCGTACCCGAATGCACCCGCCAGTACCCGTTTATTTGTACTATTTTGACCATTAAACAGCCATTGGTAACATTTCCTATATCCAACTAAACGTAGCTGCCATAAACAAATCGTTACTCTCTCTTTTTGTGTTCAATATTTTGTGTGTAATTTCCCCACTTGTGTTCACTTTGATTTTTCAATTTTCGAATTCCGTTTTCGTTTTCATAACGGTTACACGTTTGCATTGTACGTTTACTGTTGTGATAATAATCGACTACCAATGTTTAGATATGATTCGGCATGAATCCAAAAAAAAATCAAAACGGTTACACGTTTGCGTTGTACGTTTACTGTTGTGATAATCTCCAAACGATGTTTAGCTATAATTCGGCATTAATGCACATGCAGAAAAATTTACAAAATTAAATTTTAAAAAATTATGAATAATATTTTATTTATTTTTTTTAATATATAAACATTTAAGAAAAAGTTGCCAAAAAGTCAAATTAGAGCACTGAGTGTTTCGAATTTTGTTTGTTGATAAGTTATAAATTATAATAAATTATTATATAAATTGATATAAATAAAATGAAAAATAAAAAAATTAAATAAATAATAATATAAGTATCAATTATATATAAATTATAAATTGCACGCACCAACTAACGACTTAGTAGGCGTGTTTAAAAAAATGAATTTAATTTTTTTAAAGGTGTAGAACTGAAATAAAATAATAAGGTAACATAACTTCAAACTAAAAATGAATTTTATTATAATAGAAAAATTATTTCATGCCATTAGGTAAGGTTAGATTACACTGGTTGACCCTAATGCCTTGCATAGACTTCTTTTGAGCCCATAGCATCACCAGAAGTGCGTCCTTAACCCTTTCGCTATTTTGTTGCCATATGGCAATATGCTACTTTGTGTATGTCTGAACCCTCTTTGGTTTCAAGAATATATTTTTTTGTTGGTCCATAAAATAGTTGAATGTTTTAGAAAAAATACAAAATTAATAAAATGAATACCTAAGTTTAAAAAAAATAAGCACAATACACAAAGTAAACAAAGAAAAAGCAGGACAAAATAAGAGAAATTTCCAATTTGACTTTTTACTTAAATTCAAATATAGTTTTTTTTAATAATTACAGCTGAAGTAAATGAAGAAATATTCAATTTTTAATAATGCGTAAAAATTTTATTTTTATTATTTCAGCCAAAACGATATGGTTGCTGTCAGGTTAAAAAAATTTAAAAAAAATTAGAATGGGATGTTGTTGATATAACAAAAGACTGGAAAAGTAGGGTTCGGTAATAAAAATTTAAAAAAATATAGTGGAATGTTGTTGATATATAAAAAAAACTGAACGATAAATTCAAAATTTTAACTTTTCCCAATAAAAACCTGAAGCGAAAGGGTTAATGTTAAAAGTAACCGCAAAGTTCTATAAATATAGATACTATCCCTTTTTGATTTTCATGCCATTAGTGCTTCAATGTAGTTACGGGCTTGTGATCACCGAGGCAGGCGAATACATGGCGTAATCTGCAAGTCCAATTTTCGACTATATTTTCAAGGAATGAAAAGTCATATCTTGGCAATAGTTGGCACAATGTTGTCTTTCAAGGCATCCAAAGTTTTCGGTTTGTTTGCATAAACCAATGGCTTCACCTAACAACACAGAAAATAATCTAGAGACATTAAATCGCGCTATCTCGGCGGCCAATTGGTTCGCCCTTTTCATCATAAAAATTAAAAAAAATTTTAAAATTAAAATTGTTTGCATAAACCAATGGCTTCACCTAACAACAGAGAAAATAATCTAATGACGTTTAATCAAATTATCTCGATGACCAATCGACTCGCCCTTTTCATCATAAAAATTAAAAAATAACGCATTCACCAAATGTTTCCTTCACGACGTCGATTGCTTGACTCTCAATTGCGCTGTATGGCATTTGGCGCCATTCGTTTGGAAACACAAGTCTTGTGTCAATGTTCCATTCATTGGTGCATAAAAGAATTGGCAATCATGGCCCTTAAAGACCAACGATTTCACCGACCTATAAAGCAGTCCAAACAATGAATTTTTGTTGACGTAACGATGCCTTGTGAATCTTTTCTGCATTTTCTTCACGATTCATGGTACAAAAACGAGTCATGGTTAGTCAAATGAGTCGCTCCGATGGATGATTTTCGAAATAAATTTGCAAGCAATGCTTTGGCGTTAATATTCATTTAAATTTTTAGATGAAACGCCAAACCAAACTGAGCACAACTTAATAGTTTAGCTTGATTTAACCAATTTGTGACTGTTTAGTCGTTATCGAAAAACGAATCTTCTTACAAAAACACCATTTATTAAAAAAAAATAAAAATGACATTATAAAAAAATAACAAAAATAATAAAAATAAATAAATAAATAAAAAACACAAAACCTAAAACAAAAATAAAAAAATTTAATTAACAAAAATAATAAAAATATCTGTAAAAGTATAAACAAAATTACCAAAAACCAATTTTAAATTTAAGCTCAAAAAATTATACCGAAAAATAAATAATAATATAATAATATAATATTATTTATAATAAATAATAATGTTTAATCGTTATCAAAATAAGAATCTTCTTACAAAAACACCCTTTATTAAAAAAATAAAATTTTTATTAAAAAAAAATTAACAAAAATAATACATATAAATAAAAAGTAAAAAAATATAAAACTGCAATAGAAATATAAAAAACGAAATTAATAAAAATAATATCATAAAAATATCTAGAAAAATACAAACACAATTACAAAAAACAAATTTTGAATATAAGCTCAAAAAATACTACCGAAAAATAATTAATAATATAATATTATTTATAATAAATAATAATGTTTAATCGTTATCGAAATAAGAATCTTCTTACAAAAACACCATTTATTAAAAAAAATAAATTTTTTATTAAAAAAAATTAACAAAAATAGTACATATAAATAAAAAGTAAAAATATATAAAAACTACAATAAAAATATAAAAAACGAAATTAATAAAAATAATAAAAATACCTAGAAAAATAAAAACAAAATTACCAGAAACCAATTTTAAATATAAGCTCAAAAAATACTACCGAAAAATAAATAATAAATCACTACCAACTAGATTGCATAAACAATATTCGAGACATTCATTGTATCTGATTTTTTTGTTCTGAGATGCAATTTGATCTTCTTACGAAAACACCCTTTATTAAAAAAATAAAAGTTATATTAAAAAAAATTAAAAATAATACAAATAAATGAAGAGTAAAAAAATATAAAAACTATAATAAATATATAAAAAAAAACCAAATTAACAAAAATAAAAAAAATAAAAAAATAAATGAAAAAAAGTACAAACAAAATTACCAAAAACAAATTTTAAATTTAAGCTCAAAAAATACTACCGAAAAATAAATAATAAATCACTACCAACTAGATTGCATTTAGCATAAAACAAAATTCGAAACATTCATTGTATCTGATTTTTTTGTTCTGAGATGCAATTTGAGCTTTTCGTTGTATTTCGTTTCTTGACGTTTAACGAATGTGTCACAATACACGACTAGTGTAAAGTTAATGCATTCCATTTATGTATTTCTATGATATTTATTAGCTACTTTTATACTATTTTTATGGTTGACTTGGTGTATTTGTAATCTACTTAGGGTAAGTAGTCGAAGAGATGTGTAAATAGCCCCAAACCACACCTAGCGCCCCCTATAAATAATTCTCTAATATCAATTTGTATGTGTGTATATCTTTTGCCATTTCGTTATATACTTTTTTCTCTCTCTGTATCTCCAGTCATTGACCTTTTTACGTAGTTAGTATTTTGCACGACATGACAAGTGACTCTGTCATATCCATAAATAAATCTATAATATAATTTTGATTTCTTTTTTGTCAACCTAGCATGACGTTGGAATGTCAGTCACATTGCGCTCTCATTCATATTTGTATGAAACAATTGAAAATTTGGTGTTGAACTTTTGAAAACAAAAGATAGAAGCTACAATTTTTCTGATACGAAAGTTGTGCAACCCAATTGGACAATAATAAGTTTAATATTATTGAAATTTAACACTCGAATGCACAACCAATACAAACCTCATTAAATGCTCATAAGAAATCATGTTACAAAATGGGGTTTAAATTTGTTAAAATATATTAAAAATTTTTGAATATAATTTGGCTTCAAAGAATAGTAAAAATAAGGGAACATTTTGACATCCTTGAAAACTCCAGTGTTAACAAAAGCCATAAAGCCAAAAAGGATTACATGTGCAGGGCTTGTGCAAAAATTTCACAAGAAAATAGCCCATTCCTCTTGGGACTAAAGTAAAATGTTTACGATAATTCAATATAATAAGACTTTCGAAACTGCTGAATGATTGTCTCCCTGTCTCAAGATAATAGCGTCATACCTTTTGGGACTAAAGAATAATATTTCAGACAGTTCAAAACAGAAAGACTTTCTAAGCTGCTAGGTGCTTCTCCTCCTTTAGGTCTCAGACAACTGAGACAACTATAAGCCACAGGACCCACTTAAAGTTTAACCGTTTTAGTGCTTGATGGTTGATAACTTCTACCATATAAACCATTATTACTGCTTTTTCTACTCGATACAAATCGATCCTGAACGTATCAGTTCTGTACAGCTCTGACGACTCCAGATAGCACAGCAGAGTCGAGAGTTAAGCCGCCTCTAAGCACCAGACTTAGAGACAATTATTTAGAAGATTGTTAGATATGTCCTGAGAGCTGACAACCACAAACTTTCTAGATACAAAAACCTTAAAGGAAGCTAAGAAGCAAAGAACTAAAAAGTCAGTGACGATTCTGCTCAGCAAGAGCTAAGAATCAAATCTCTTCTCTTTGTTTTAATAAAGACTCCAGAAAGTACAGCAGAATGTATAGCAAACCCGGTTCTAAAGCACCAGACAGAAACAATTTTATAAAAAATTGTCCTAAGAACCTTAAAGGAAGAAGCTAAGAACTAAAAAATTTATTTTAATTCTGTTCAGCAAGAGCTAAGAATCAAATATCTTCTTTTAGATTCATGTACGCCAATGGACGAAAAAAAACGAACACAGAGTTGAAATAGAAAACCAGAGAATACAAAGTTTTAGTTTTTTGTTCATAGAGGCTCTAGATTTCTAGATTTCAGATCTTCCACAACGACCACTAAATCAGCCAGTATCCAAGCAATGAAGACGAGTACCAGAAAAAGACTTTTTCCTTATCTTTATCTGTGCTCAAGAACTGACTTGGCGTTATTCTACTTTGAAATCTTTGCAGCGGTCTCACGACATATCGTCGCCTGAGAAAAGAAATGTCGTATGTCTTACTAGCCTCAATGGAACATACGACATTCGTTTTCTGAGGCGACGAAACGTAAATATTTAGTTCAGTCAGCTACTGTGTTTTCTGGAGCAGTAGAAAAGCGCTTTGAAAACTATGCCAGTCTGTGCAGAAAACTTAAGTGTTTTGATGTAAAAAATTAATGAATTTTGTTTACTATAAATCTTTATCAACGCTTAAATTGAATATAACGCAAAGATTTTTTGTTACTTTGAACTTTCTTATTGAACAAAAAATAACAATAAAATTTTATTCTTTCAAGTTAAGCCAAGACTGTCAATTCTCAACTTTTTTGGTCCAAAAAAAGAATTTTTAAATATTAAATTTGTATTCATTTAAAATCCTTTATGCTTTAAACTTAATATTTCCGTAGAAATCAATGCTATTTAAACATAAATAATTTCTCTGTACTTAGAAATCATAAAGCGTAAAATCCCATATAATCCTTTTCCGAATCCTTGTAAATACATAAACTTGTATCGCTTTGTGCCAATAGTAATGCGATTATTGAACTGTTTGTCCATGTGGGTTGCATCTGTACATAGATCAATATGCCTGGGAAAGTTCACAACACTTACTTAAAGTTTTAAAGCTTCAACAAGCACAAAGTATATCTTTTTATTGCTTTTAGTTTCAAGACATGACAAAGATTTTTTCTTAAAAAAAATTCCATTTATTCTCTTTTCTTTAATTTCGTATCCTTAAAATTACTTTGTTTCATTTGACTTATGTCACTTTAAACATTAAAAATATAATATCTACTCTATTAAAATCGTTGCATATTTCTAGAGCCAAACCTACCATAAACTTATTCAAATTTGGCAGCTTAAGTAGAAAATATAACAGCATATAGACTTTTAAAATCCACATTTCTCTAGCATCTTTTTTCGTTATATTTATGCAACTTTAGAATGTTTCATAACAGCAACAATTGCGCAGTTTTAAAAATTTTCACAAAATTTAGACCACAAAAAACAATGCTACGAAATTCATAAAATTTTCCAATTAATTGCAATCAAACTCAAAAATATAAGATGGAAATATTTTATTGAACATAGACCTTCAACTGTCACTTGGACCACACACAGATCCGATTGAATTTTACAAATTGCCGCACAATAATCTACAAAGCGCCAAGTGTCCGAGCCGAGGCACAGTGGTGCGTCTGGTTAGGTTCTATGCAGCGATACGACACACCCATATTTGATGCGTTGTTGCGTACAGTGGACTCCATGGTAGATGTGGACAGGCATGCAATTTCCAAGCGGGCGAACTGAGACAAGGCGGCAGCACGCAAGCGAGCAATTTTCTTAATTGTCCAATGCACTGTCACGCAGGTTTCTGTTGCAATTTAATGTATGTATTTCTCTGTGCCAGAAATGTCAAATTGTCACATTGACAGCGAATGGAAATGTTGCATGGAAAACGGTTGGGAAATTGCGCTTGCGCTCCTTTCAATCACACTGCCAGCACTGCACTCGAGTGCCAAATGCACATCGTGCACAGTATTTATGAAAAAATTATGCAAAAAGCAAACAAAACAAACATTTGTTGATTAGTCATTTTGAAGAGACAAGCCAGACAGTTTTCATACAAAATTTAGGCGTAGTTTACCCACAGCGTAGCGAGCAAAATATTTGAATAGCTGAGTAGTAATTATTGTGTTGTAGTACTTAATTTCTGCCCATTCATAGCTATGAAATTTTACATAACTTGAATTTTAAAAAAATATGATTTTGGAATATTAATATATTATTTTAATTATATTTAAAATTTGATTTTTATTATTACTAAATTTTTAGTAAAATTGATTATGACTACATAAATTGAAAACAAACGTTTAAAACGATATTTTAATTAATTAGTAAAATTATGATTTTGGAATATTATTATCTTAATTATATTTTAAATTTTAAATTTTTTAAATATTATGATTTTGAAATATTATTATTTTAATTTTATTTTAAATTTAATTTTTATTATTACAAATTTTTTACTAAAATTCATTATGACTAAATTGAAAACAAACGTTTTAAACGATATTTTAATTAATTAGTAAAATTATGATTTTTGAATATTATTATTTTAATTATATTTGAAATTTAAAATTTTTAAAATATTATGATTTTGGAATATTATTATTTTAATTATATTTGAAATTTGATTTTTATTATTACTAAATTTTTAGTAAAATTCATTATGACTAAATTGAAAAATAACGTTTAAAACGATATTTTAATTAATTAATAAAGTGTTTTTTATCTTTTAATAACTATCAAAAGTATATCTAAATATTTTGATTTTTAATTACAAAATACAAATTAAAGAAATATTTTGTTTTATTTTTTTGTTTAAATTTTTTTTTTAATTAATCAGTAAAGTGTTTTATATCTTTAAATAACCAGAAAAATTATATTTAAATATTTTTTTTTAATTACTAAATACAAATTAAAGAAATATTTTTTTTTTAATTTTTCATAATGGTACATTACATTATATTTTGTAAATTATTTAAATAGTAAGAAAGCTAGAAGCAGTGGTGGGTTGGTTCATTCAGCTGGACCAAATATCTTCCTGTTATATCGGAGGAAACTATTTGAGCACTTCCTCTCTAAATGTTCGGCCTTAAAGAGAAGGATAATGAAACCGCTAGGGACACCTTTCTTCAAGGATACCAAAGAATAGCAGAAACATCAGCGATTTTCCCCCCTAAATCTTTGTTAGCTACAAAAATGATGGGTGGAAAATATGATTTTAAACGGTATTGGGCTCAAAAGTTCCTTAATTGCTTTAATCTACGTTTTTTTAGTTAGTTTACTGTATGAAGCTTAGAAAAGTAAAGAAGCCTACAGGTTATCAAAGAAATTGCACCCAACGTAAGTCACTATGAAGCTATGGGCAATGTCCTTGAGAGATTTGGTGCAGTTAAGAAAAACCTTTGATGCTATTAAAATTGTTTCGGAACATTGCATCTTCTGCGTAGATACCAGAGTCTCTTCTGCTCAGTTATTTCGATGAGTTCATATAAAATTTCGGCAATTATTTATTCGTCCTTGCAATGTGCTGGTAGTCAGAGTTTAAAATTTCGATTTAATTCTTCTGCATAGATTCCAAAGCCTCTTCTGCTCAGTTTTCAAGATGCGTTTGTACATATGTATGTACATATAATTGTGGTCCCTTTTGGTTAAGAGGCGAGTAACCGGTGCCCATTCAGCTTTAGATGAAATAAAAACTTGATAATGCTTACTAAACGGAAATTGTTGGTGTAGGTAGGTTAGGATAGCAGCCAGAAAAAACTGAGCTCAGCCTCAGCTTAGCTTAGCTATCAGTTCATTTGTTTAGTCAGTTCATATATTTTGTTATAATGGAAAATTTTATTTGTTACTAAAATATTAATTTTTATTACCAAATTAAAAAGTTCAATTTTATTTCATATGTATAAATATGATTTTTTAATTTAAAATAAATAAAAAATAAAAAAAAATTGAAATCAAAATTAAAAAAAAATACCTTTTTTAATTTGTTATAATGCAAAATTCCACTCCATATTAAAATATTTATATTTATTAAATTTTTTAAATAAATATTATTGTATTATAAATTTTATATTATAATTTTATATTTATATTTATTATAAATTTTAAAAACCAAATTTCAAAAAATATTATTTAAAAATAAATATTGATTTTTTATTAATTTTTATTAATTTTTTTATTAAAAATTAAAACACATTATTTATAAAACATTAAAAAAATCGTGTTTCAAATAAATAAATTATTTAAGAAAAATATTAATTTTTTTGTTAAGTAGGAAATTTATGGTTTTTGTTTGGTAATTAATTAATTAATTAATTAATTTTTTATTTAATTTCATTTCATTTCATTTAATTTAACTTGAATTAAAAGTTTGTAATAAAAATCATTACAATATTTTTATTTGTTATTAAATTAGCAAATACCTGAAATGTAGTTTGTACACTGAAATTTTCTCGCTAATTTTTTATTTAGAAAACTCATTTCGTTTGCATTGAAACTGTTGAATTAGTGTTCAAAATTCTATTCATCACCCGTTAGCCGCATAGTTGTAAAATATACAAATATGCTCAATGTTTAATTTGTTGAATATTCCAAAATATCCAATGTTAGTTTTGAAAATAGTTTGTAGTTTGCGTTTACTACTCGTTGGCATTGGAAAAGTGCGCTTACCATTTATCGTACATATCGAAGTATTTTCATTTTGAACATTTTCAATATTTTTTACTTTGTTTTTAATATGTTTTACAAAAAAAACCTGTTTTTTAACTTATTACACTGACAACACTTTTAATTTATAAAAAAAATTATTCCACACTTTAACTTAATTGTTTTTCTTATCAATATTTTTGTTTATTTGATTTTTAAACAATAACAAAACAAAAAAACAGCACAAAAATGTTACAAATTTTTGAAACAAAATTAAATTTATTGCCAAATATTTGTTTGTAAACTTTTTACAAACAAAAACATTTACAATAAATGCAAAATATTTGTAAAGCAATGTAAAAAAAATCAACTACAAATTTGAAAAATGCAATGAAATCGACTGCAGACCCGATTGCTAATTTATACTCGTTACTCATCATTAAAACTCGTTAATGTCAGCTCATCATTAGTGCAGTGTAGAAGCGTAAAATCGTTACAAGTAGTCGTTTAGCGTTTGACAGTTTAGCGTTGGCAAGGCGACTGTTTTGTGTCCTTACTTGACGCTTTGCTACACCCACTCTCCCCCTCTCGCCACCGCCATACTCATAAAAGCCATGTAAAATCGTTACTTTCCCGTCCACTGCCCGCCTCCACTGTTATTGGCTAAAGCGCGACGCAAACTGCTGCCACATCCAACAACAAAAACAACCACAATAACTACTGCCTACAAAAGTCACTGTGTCCTTGTCGTAAAATACTTGTAGCATCCCTCCCGTCCCACGCTGGCCCCTCTAGCGAAATTATTAATTATTAAAGCGCGCCACCAACATCAGCTGCCAACCCGTTCCCCCGCCCCCCCACCGACGACTCAAAACTAACCCCAACTAGCCTGCAATGCTAAAGATGCGTTTTCTTAATTTCTTTCGTTTTATAGTTTTTTTTTTTTAATCATTTCATTGAGTCTTTGACTTTTTGTAACGTTTTGTATATTTACAATCATTGTTTAGTTTTTTTCGCTAAAAAAATATTCTGAAAAAATTTTCACTTCTTGTAATTGTGTTCACTACGTTCCGTCCGTCCTGTTGCTATCGATTCTGTCTTCGACTTTTTGTAACGTTTTGTATATTTAAAATCATTGTTTGGTTTTTTTCGCTAAAAAAATATTCTGAAAAAATTTTCACTTTTTGTAATTGTGTTCACTACGTTCCGTCCGTCCTGTTGCTGTTCCGAACGAAAAAACATGTATTAAATTTTTAATTTCCCCTTTGTGCCTTTTTATGTGTGTGTATGTAAATGTATCTCTTGTGTTTTGTGTGTACTTATTTATGACTATTGATTCCGTTATATGTGTTCACTTTGTTGCGGTTATGTCTAACTACTTTCTGCCGAGTGTTTTCCTGTTTAATTTCCATTCGAAGTCAAAGTCTAGTATTTGCCTCAATACAACAAAAACACTTAAATAGTTAACACTAACACAAAACTCTCTCATACCACAACAACACTTCAAAACATTCTGCAATATTTGCACTTAAACTATTTCTCTCTCGCTCTCTCGATCTCTTCTTGGCTCCAGCCAACACTCGAGCACACTTCAAGCTTTCACTTTCACAGTCAAAGCGCTGACAAAATCTGTAAAAGTCAGCGCTTTCAATAAGCAATACTAATCTATAATTTATTTCATATGTTTTCAATTAGTTTATTAAGTTATTTGGCCTTGTTGTTTTTGTTTCGGTTCCATAAGTTCCCTTAGCAGCCAACGAAATACCCCAACTGACATCAATCGCCAAATGGCTCAATTCGAAATCGAAAACTGCCCTCCCTCAGCACCCGCTCTCCCGTCTCCCCAATTGGCGCACTTGAACACGTTTCAACGTCCCCAACCACTACTGTCACCCATCACCACCACCACCTCCTTTTGATATCAAATCTCAACTCAACTCAAATTCGTTAAGAGTCCCGCAGTGTATAACCGATTCGATTTGTGCAACAGAGTGACCAACAACAATCTTCAGCGCTTTCCAACTGATAAAGTCAAGCTTTCCCGTATCATCTGAGCTCTTAGCTCTCTCTCTCTTCCTCTCTCTCTCATGATATCTCTAAATTGTTGCATCCTCGATGCCTGACTCGAATTTGTTATTGGTGTGCGCTGCGTGTTGGTTTCACCCTAAAGAAGAAAAACTATATACCTCCGATTTGTATTGCGCCAACTTTAGGTATGATTAAGTACTCTGTAGCTCTCTGCCTAGCTTAGGTCTACTCTATGTTGTTAAGCACTTTCTTTTTTACAAATAAGTACTAACCAAATTATGTTACCATCTCAACGTGGTCTAAATTTATAAATTTAAATTTAAACAAAAATTAAAAAAAACGTTAACAAACAAAAAACTAAATCAAAAACCATTAAGAAACAAAGTAATGCAATAGCAAAAAAATTCGTTCTTGATTGACCCGTTCACAGGTTATCGCAGTGATATCCATACTATTTATAGTCCTGTCTACCATAGCCCTGACGTTGAACACCCTACCACAGCTACAACACATTGATAACGGTACGCCACAGGATAATCCGCAATTGGCCATGGTTGAGGCCGTGTGCATATCGTGGTTTACCTTAGAGTACATACTTAGGTTTAGCGCATCGCCGGACAAGTGGAAATTCTTTAAGGGCGGCCTTAACATAATCGATCTATTGGCAATACTCCCATACTTTGTGTCCCTCTTCCTGTTGGAGACGAATAAGAATGCAACGGACCAGTTCCAGGATGTGCGCCGGGTGGTGCAAGTTTTCCGCATCATGCGCATCCTGCGAATCCTTAAGCTGGCCCGTCACTCAACGGGCCTGCAGTCGTTAGGCTTTACGCTACGTAATTCATATAAGGAACTCGGTCTACTAATGCTGTTCCTGGCCATGGGCGTTCTCATATTTTCTTCGCTGGCATATTTTGCCGAAAAGGATGAAAAGGATACAAAATTCGTTTCGATACCGGAAACATTTTGGTGGGCGGGCATTACAATGACAACTGTTGGCTACGGGGACATCTATCCCACTACTGCACTGGGAAAGGTTATTGGTACTGTGTGTTGCATATGCGGTGTTCTGGTAATCGCTTTGCCTATTCCCATCATCGTTAACAATTTTGCTGAATTTTATAAGAATCAGATGCGACGCGAGAAGGCGCTCAAGCGGCGCGAGGCGCTCGATCGTGCCAAGCGCGAGGGCAGCATCGTCTCCTTTCATCATATCAATCTTAAAGATGCCTTCGCCAAGTCAATGGATCTCATCGATGTGATTGTCGACACAGGTAAGCCGATCTTACGATACACAACAATCAATCAATCAATACAACAACAATAAGAATAACAACAGCTACAACATGACCACCAATCACACACACACACACACACACACATAAGTACACACAACAGCTGCATACGTGTTGAACATGTATGCATGCATGTATGTGTTGTACATCAATGCACATTATATACAAATCAACACACTATATACAATTCTTGTCCAACATATAAACTATCTACAGACATATTTAACTAAATATTTCTATTGTGTACTTGAATTTGTAATCGTAACTCAACGTAATTTTGTTGTGCCTTTCACACTCAACGCTTTACTCGCCCACTTTTTTTAGTTAAACACGCCCACTTTTGTTCGTACCCACTAATTGCGCTTCATAATGCCCGCTTTGAACTTAGATTGTACCAAATTGGCCTTCACTACTATTTACTTACTACTTTCGTATGTTTCGGTTGAACTTAAGTAATTCTGATTCAGTTCAATGCCGCATGCACCAATTTTTCCTCACTTTACTAACAACAACAATAACAATTGTTCATTTGTCTTTCGTTTCGTTTTGTTCGTTTGTAATTAAAATATTCTTAATATTTTGCCAACAAAGAAAAAAAAACTCAACTCAACTGATCTTCAATTGATGCGAAATTCGTCAAAAAAGAAACACAAAAAAAAAATACTCTGTAAATATTTGTAAGACACGATTCGAGCATCGAACGCAATCAGCGGTGATAGAAATTCTCAAACAATTTACAATTCAATTTTAGATTTGCTCTTAATTCTACAATACTTGTCCACTGTTTATTTAAATTGAATTAACATTTTTTTAGCTTTTATTTTCTGGAAATAACAGCCAGGCTTATGACCAACACTTAGTATGTAACACTGACTTATTCTATCGAGCCTATGCTCTCTTTTATGTAAATAGTGCCTAAGCTTATTCAATAAGTAGCCATAAGCATTTAGAAGAAAGCAACACACTATGAAATTTTGTGCCTGAGGACTGACTTGGTGCCAACTGCGTTCAATCACTGTAAACTGTAGTCCGAAAAGAAATAGAAAACTGAAATAACTCAAAGTTAGAGTTGAATTATCCATGATGTATTATGGGATTGACTCAGGAGCGGATTCAGAAAAATATTTGGGAGTTTCAAAAAGTAATTCTTTAATATTTTTTAAAAATCATTCAAAAAAGAAAAATTCCTTTTAATTTGGCCCTAATATTTCGGGGGGTTTCAACCCCAAACCTCGCCCCCCTGAATCCGCCACTGGATTAGCTCAAACAATCTGCTACGTACGAAATAACACAAAGTTAGAAATGAATTATCTATGATGGGGCGAATTCAGAAAAATATTTTGGGGGCTTCAAAAAGTAATTTTTTAATATTCTTTAAAAACCATTAAAAAAAATTCCTTTTAATTGCACGCAGTTTTAAAGTCGACCATAATATTACGGGGGGTTCAAACCCCAAAAGCGCCCTGAATCCACCACTGGATTAGTTCAAGCAATCCGCTACGTTGAAAACAATTAGCGTATCGTTTAGTAAGTTATAGTTGAGAACCTGTGACAGTCAGATTTTTACTATAGTATTTTAGAAAAACAAGTGTACTCAACGCAACATGCCTTCAGAATCGCCTTCTCTCTTCCACTCTCTCCTTGAAAATTCAGTTTGAATCACAAAATTTTCAAAATGGCAAATTTTGTAAATTTTTAAAAATTCACAATCAGAATTAACTTCTCTCAACTCTCTCAAACTAAATTAAGGCCTTCTTCCACAACTTCCTAGCACGAGATGCTGTCAGATTTTCCTTCTCTCTACCCTTGAAAATTTAATTTTTGTCATGAAAATATCAGGATTAGGTTACGTTAGGTTAAACTCGTAGGTCTTAAGGCCTCACATAGACTTTGTTCGAGTTCTTAGCGTTCCCAGATGGATGTCCTTAATGTTAAGAGTATCCGTACAGATCTATAAATATGCGAGCATTTATAGAGAACCTTAATACAACTTCTGACTTTATTATGAAAATAACAAAATTAAAATGAAAATTCTAGAAAATGTTGAATAAGTCAATCTTCAAATAAAAAATTGCCTTCTCTCTCTGATAATAGATTTATTATCACCAAAACTTTGAAATCACAACAGAAATCTATATATGAATTTAAAAAAGATACCATGATCCTTGTTTGGTTGATTGCCAATTGCCAGATACATACAGCATCGGATATTAATTTGCACACCAGATGTCACAAACCATAGAAAGCCAAGGCTTAGATTTTGCATCTGATCTCATAGTAATGTTTATATTTAAAATAATGGATTACAAAAAACTTTATGCTGTATAGCTGCCTCTAGAATTAGAACAATGTAGCTCAAGGTCACAAACCTTACTCAGATATCATCTTGCCATGACTTATTTTGCAATTAATATCTCACAGTTTCACATATTGACTGAACTCTAAGTTAACTAAGGTCAGATGGGAAAGATTTGGGTGCAGCGTAAGCCATACTTTCTCTCAAAGACCATAATGGCCCATAGTGAATCCATTCTTGTTGCACTCTGGATGTGATTACACCGTCCGACAACAAATTTTACACACGAAAAAATTGATATACTCGCAAAATAGGTGTAAAACTGCGTTTTTAGTTCTTCTCTCTGACGTCAGGATTTTTTTTAAAAGGACTTTAAAATTTCAAGGATATGTTTATTTAAAAAAATTATTTTAAAAATTGCGCGCATTGTAGAATAACAACATGAGTATCAAATAAAAGGGAAAAATACTTAGAATCTTAAAAAATTTAATGTTTGGGTGCAAAGAGACGAAGAGGTGTTAAAAATGTCCTTTTAAAACTTTATCCTTAAATATCCCAGATATATTTTTTTTTTTTGGAAAAATATATCTTAAGGCCTAATATGTACACTACCACATCCTTGAAATTCGTCATGCTAACTGTATTATCAGGTGTACAACTTTGCTTCCGCTTCCGTTTTTTTCCAAAATTAAAAGCTTTATTGCGAAAAAGTGCTTACAGATGTATTATTCAAAGTATTGTCCGTCGCTAGCGACAACTTTCTCCCATCTTTCCGGCAATTTTCGGATCCCGGCTCGAAAAAAGGAGTCCTCTTTTGACGCTATCCATGAAGCAATCCATTTTTCCAATTCTTCGAAGGATTGAAAATGTTGATCTGCCAGGCCGTGTGCCATCGAACGGAATAGGTGGAAGTCAGAAGGGGCGACATCTGGGGAATACGGCGGGTGGGCAACACTTCCCATTTCAGCGTTTCCAGGTACTTTTTGACCACATACAAATAGACGGCGCTCGATGTCCCTCGGTTTCAACTCGTACGGCACCCAGTTTCCTTCTTTCTGAATCATGCCCAGGGCCTTGAGACGTTTTGAAATGGCTTGCTGACTCACTCCCAACGATTCGGCAAGCTCTTCTTGGGTTTGGCACGAATCTTCATCAAGCAATGCTTCTAGTTGTTCATCTTTGAAGGTTTTTTCTCTTCCACCACCATGTTTGTCTTCGACATCGAAATCACCATTTTTAAAACGTTGAAACCACTCCCGACACGTTCTTTCACTCAGAGCAGCATCACCGTAAGTTTCTGAGAGCATTCGATGCGCTTCAGCTGCATTTTTTTGCGAATTGTAACAGAAAAGTAAAACTTCCCGCAAATGGCGAGAATTGGGCACATAAACGGACATTTTCGAGCGTGAATAATACGAAAACAAGAACAACTGTCACTGAAACGGCGATGACAATTCGTTAGGCACTGTCCACACTCACTTTAAAGGCATTACCATCTATGTATTTCAACCAGCCTCAGCCGGTACAGCCACCTATCGGAAAACGGCGGAAGCAAAGTTGTACACCTGATAAATGGAGCTGAGCTGCTGAACTTTTATGCATTGAACTAGCATAGCCCAGCTTTCCGATGTCATAAGTCGCCCAAATGGATAGAGAAATGAAAATTCTGAAGAACTTTCTAAGAACTTTTCTTTTATGTTTAAAAGTCCTAAATCAGATCAGGCGGCGTACACCATCGTCTATGCCCCGGAACCATATAGGAGAAAATTATGAAAAACTTATAGAATGTAACTTTAGTCTTTCGAAGGTTAACACTAGAAAGACAATTTTAAATATCTGTATTTTCTTTTGTATTTCTTTCAACTTTTGCTTTAATGACTTTTATTTTTTTATCGGATTCTACAACTAGTTCTACAATTAGGGTTCTACAATTACAATTAACCAAATTCGATGTGTACTTTTCATGATATCAGAGGATATAATATATAGTCTTTGTAGGTAAGGATAACTTGTGGTCTCTCTAGTGTTAAACCATGGTATGAACTATGTAGAACAATAAAAAAAATTATTATAAAAATTAGAAATTATAGTTTTGAGACAACTTAAACTACCAAAAATATATAAATCAGAAAATTTTCACAGAAAATTAAAAATAAATATTAAAATTGCTAGAATATTGAAATTAGTGAAATACTTCAGAAAAAATTAGACGACGACGAAATGTTCTTTAAATCAGAAGACTGTCCGAAAACTATAAAATTAGTACTATTTTTTCAATACAAATAATTGATTTGTTTCAATAGGTAGTCATAGGGCCAATGGGTACTAGAAGAGTTAAAAAACTATTTCAGTTCCTCGAATCAAACCAGTTTGTTTGCATTTCTATCTTCCGCAGTCTGACACCAAAGTCTTTAAGTGCTTTTAAACGAAAATCAAAAATTCCCAAAGCACAAAGAAATATTTCAAATAGACACATATTTGCCTACAAATGTAGTATTAAGACCCACACTTAATTTTTCGCCGCAAACAAAACGATTATGGCTTTCTTCTACTTGCGGCAATTCAATGCAAATCTCTTGTACAACAAAAAATAGATAATAGTAAAATAGTTGAATAGTTTAGCTACACAAAACCAACCAACTAAACAACCAGCCAACAATCGCGATCAACCAAACTGCCTGCCTGCCCACCTATCTGCCTGCCTGCCAGCCCAACCAACCAGCCAACCAATCACTCTAAGTAGATTAATTAAGCAAATGCCTCAGCCTTTACACTATTTACATGGCATTAATTTAGCGTAATAAGCGCAAAAGCCAGCGTTAAGCAGCCATTTAACAGACACACTCACAGGCCGCCACACACACACACACACACGCAAATATAAATAACACCACACACACAACGAGAGCGCTGTATAAAATTTGTAGCGGGCGAATTGCAAGGCAAGCAATCGTAAGCTGTACAAATCGTTGACGCTGAGTGCTGCGAACGCATTGCTTTGCCACTAAGTCACTTTTCTTACGATAACCAATACCCATAGTTGTACATAAATAGCCAAACACACAATCACACACACACACACATATATACTAAACACACACATATGCGAGCAGCAACGACCCCAGTGCTGAGTGGATACGATTTGTATCAATTACTTGCCACACTTTATGCTATTATAAGCAACACATACAACAACAACAACTTACCAGCGTGTATCCTTCTAGGCAAGCAAACAAATGTCGTACATCCGAAAGGTAAAAAACAAACAGTCCCAAACATAGGAAAACAGCCACTGAGCGCAATAATCGCAGGTGAATACCGTTAACAAACTAACAACAGCAACAACAACAGCAAACGACGTTTAAATAAATGTAGTCAAATAATTGAAACATTTGAAGAGATTTGACACATTTGTAAGCATTTCACATACGCACAACCAATCAATGCACACAAACACACACACACACATAGTTTCCAGTTACTGTCACCGCCATTTCTACTTGTCACACAAGCGCCATTTTTCTTCACAGACTTTCCGCTAATTGACCAAAGTGCGTGAACTTTGACATTATTCACGGAAATCTTGTCACAGCAACAAATTTGCACAAATTAGCCAATCGAAAATAAAGATGCTACAAATTCAAAGTAAAGTTCAAAGCAATTATCACGTACACACATCTGTAGTTAACTCTAAAGATTGCTCAATTGAAGCCAACGCCAGAAAGTATGTCACAAAATTTGCGTTTGTTGACGTCAAGAAATAATGTGGAAATATTTCTACGAGCATTTCAAATTGCTCAAACTTACGTTCAGCTAACATTGGAAATTGTTTCATATTTTGCAATAAATGAAATTAAAATAAACATAAACATTGTTTTCAAACAAAATTAACCCTCCAAGGTAATAATAATATTAATTTATTTATTTTTTAGGCAATAATACAAAAAGAGCTAAAAAGAAAAAAGAGTGAAAAAAAAATTAAAAAATAGAAATATAACACTGCACAATAGTATGTCTGTTGCATGGAGTTTTTTACAGGAATCTGAATCGTTTTTCCACGCTGTTTTTAAAACCATACTCCGTTTTTATGTAACAGCTCTAGTTTTCGCAAAAAATGGGCGTGTCACTTTTTCGAATTTTCCTCCACTTTTTCACGTTTTCGACTGTAATTTCCGAAACAATAATCCTATCGAAATGATTTTTATATCGTTGCATTTACAACATTTCACGCCATCTTTTCTGGTATTAATCAATTTTATGTGTTCTAAATTGGCGTTGTAATAAGGTTTCAAAGTAGGAAAATATTGAATTTCAAGGCGTTTTTTCTTATGGCGAAAATTGTACAGATGTTTCATAAATCAAGTTACGAAGTATATGAATATCTTAAGAAGAAACATCAAGAAATACAACACAGCCAAATTATTTGGCGGAATACACATTCGCATCGAAATAATAGCAAAAATGTACCATAGGTATATTCATCACTTTTCATACTTTTTCCTTAAAAAATTAGGAGCCTCAAAATATGCAAAGTTTTTAATTTTTTTTGTTTCGACCAATTCAAAATCTGGTTTTTTTGCTTGTATTTCAGACTCTAAATGGAACATATAAAAGAGCATATTTTTAGGCCCCTAATTTTTTAAGGAAATATTATGAAAAGTGATGAAAATGGCTATGGTACATTTTTGCTATAATTTCGATACGAATGTGTATTCCGCCAAATAATTTGGCTGTGTTGTATTGCTTGATGTGTCGGCTTTCATAATACACCTAACTCGTTAATTGATTTACAAAAAATGTGTATGTTTTTGACCATCAAAGAAAACGCCTTAAAATTCCATATTTTCCGACTTTGAGTTCCAATTACCGCGGAATTTTAAAACTTATATAAGTTGCATCGGAAAAGAAGCCCTGCGGTGTTGTTAATGCGTTAAGGTGAAAATCATGTCAATCGGTTTTTTGGTTTAGAAATTATGATCAAAAATATGGAAAAAGTAGAGGAAAAACTGAAAAAATGACACGGTACCTATATCTCACTAACTAGAGCTGCTAGAAAAAATCGGAGGATAGATTCGAAATCAGCGCACCCAAATTAGTAAGAAACAGTAGAAAAACTCCATGCAACAGAAAAAAAGTATTTTTTTGTTGTGCTGTGTAAGTTTTCACAAAAAACTATCCCTTTTTAAAGCTTAGTTTGTGTTAAAAAAAAATAAAAAAAGAGAAAGATTACACCGTGCGACAACTTTTACACACGAAAAAAATCTATATACTCGCAAAAGTAGGGGCCAAATGTAGCAAAACTGCGTTTTTAGTTTTTCTCTCTGACGTCAGGATTTTTTTAAAGGACTTATTTCAAGAAATTATTTTAAAAATTGAGCGCATTGAAGAATAACATTATGGATATCAAATGAAAGAGAAAAATCCTTAACTTTATCCTTGATTTTGATTTTTGTCGCACGGTGTTATATATCACACAAAACTTGTCCTCCACGGCTCAACTGAAGCAATAGTAAAATTTGCATAAAGTTAAATTTCGAAAAAATATTAAAAAAAACAAAAATATAGCATTTCGCAAACAAATTAACCCTACATTGCACCCAAGGATAAACCAAGTTTAGGTTGTCAGCTTATGATAGAAATAATCCTTAAAGCACACACAAGAGGGACGCCACTAAGAGTTGCAAGACGTCCTTTTCTTCATTCACAAAGCCGCAACTGAGGCAGTCCAAAGGAGCTTTATCCAACCTAATCAGAAAGAAGAAGATAATCAGCAGGATTAAAACATTCCAGGATGATTACACTGTGCAAGTCGAAAATTCAGACATGGGACTGAGCGGGACAGACATGGGACAGACATGACCTACTGAGCGACTCTCTATAGGTATACTGAGTTGAGATCCACCAGCCGTTTGGCTGGATTGGCTATAGTTTAAGAGAAATCCGACTTTGAAGTTTGCTCATTTTAGTCGAGTTCGTCGCTTAAGTCTTCGAACGTTTAAATGCTATATTAATAGGTCCTAAATCGTTCCGAATATCGCTTCACTGTCTTCGCCAACAAATTTTCTTAAGACACCAATCCAAAAAAAATAGGTACATTCAAACTGTGTTTTCGACAAAAATGTCCCAAAAACCCCACTTTCGTCGAGGCATAAAAACAGTATAGCGAACCCTCGTGGAAAAAATAAATGAGTATGCTTTTATATAGAGGATTGGCTCCTGCATCTAACAAACTAAAAATTTTCTCTGGGAAACGCCCATAAAAGGCGTGGCTCGGCGTCAAAGTTCAAAGTTTTTATCAAAAAAGATCAATTAATCTCCAACTGATTTACACGATATGGGTATCAAACGAAAGGTATTTTTCATACCTTTCTTTTGATGTACAACATTAGATACGTAAAATGTACTAATAAAAAGTTTTAAGCGAAAAAAACATTTTTTTGTAAAATTTTTTTTTAACAATGAAATATAAAACATTTGATATTTTTGTTTTTTCTGAATATATTTTTTAACATTAAATTGATTGCGAAGGTGAATATGAAATGGCTTGGACCCAGAGTCAGAAAAAAATTTAGAAAATATATTCAGAAAAAACAAAAGTATACATACGAAAGCGAATGTTGCGCAATCTCTTCTCTTGCAGGATAATGAAACTAATACACATACTAGGACAAAGTCCTGTATTTATGCATGATCGAAAGAAGCACCTGGAGGATAGTAAATTGAACTTTCAAAGGTTTAGAAGATATACTAAAATTCCTCTCGTATGTTCGACTCACCCACAAACTATGAGTCCATGAGGGGGCACAATAGATCTTTCAGGTCGCAGTGCATTATTCCCAACAATAATATGAATAGTATAGTTAATACTTAATTGGTTAATGCGTTGGACGATAAGTATGAAAGATGCATTTTCGACTTAACCAACACCGAATAGAGAAAGAAACATTTTGCTTCGCCGGTTTCCCTGTTTTTTTTTCTAATAAATTGTCAAGTCATCTTTTTGCACATACATTGGCGACAAATTGTGCAACAAATTGGAAAAAACTATTAATAAAAAAATTAAAAAAGTACTGATCGTTGGAGGGTTAATTTTAGGTGTCGACTAAAAAATATTTATTTTTTTGTTTAATCATTCAAAATCGTTAATGAAAAACAGTTTTAAAATAAACCAAAAAACATTCAACTAGTTACTGATTACAATTTTGTATTATTCAACGAAACTAAAACAACAACAACAACAACAAGTAGCACTTAAATACACTCGACTATGTTGCAAAGCTGCTCAAATTCGGACTCGAATCCACATCTCACCTGGAAACTGTGCTGTAAATACAACAAACAACCAAGTCCAACAACACTTTGACTATATTTAGCTGTAAAAAGACATCATGCTGTAATCTATAAACTATATATTTAGTCATCAGTGAATAAGTTTAAAGCTGAAATGAAAAACAAAACAATAATGTTCAATTGGTCCACTTGTAGCTTATTTCTGCAAATGCTGAAATTATTATTAATATTTTTTTTCAAAAACTCTTCAGTTGCAAATGATGTCAGTCATTTATTTTGCATAGAAATTGTCTGATTTTATGTTAGCTTTAACTCTAAAAAATTCCATGTATATTTGCGCTTCCCTTACTTCATACCATTTTATACTATATTCTTACATTTATCATACATAAGTACATAAAATGTTAGTTATATACCATGAATTTTTTTATAAAAAAATTTAGCTAGCTCAAGACTTAGCAAATTTGAATTTCTTGTTCTGTTCTCTTCTTAGCAAAGTATCTGATTTCATTCAATAGGAACGAAAATTCAAAAGTGAAAATATTTTTTAACCTTTGCATACGTCATGTTGTATGCGATATGAAATTCGAAGCATATACTATGTATTTTACAATTTTCAAGTGCTGAACTGTTAAAAGTTGTCTCTTTTTTGTTGAATTAATGACTTTATTGTGTCGCGCATAGTTTGGGATTTCTCAGTAATTTTCAATAAGTTTGGTAGCAAATAATACTAGCAGTTGAACATTATAATCATGATTATAATGATTTTGTGCTGATTTTCCAGTTATCATGATTTTTCCGATTTTTCATTTGTGCATGAAAGTTTCTAAAATGAAAATTACCTACAATGAACGAAATTTGCCTTTAAACGAGTAGTGATTTTTGATGATTTTTTTGTAATAAAAATGTAATTGAAATTATAGCGCTACGATTTGTAAGTAATATTGTCAAAATTGGCAAGAAAAATATTTTCCAAAAATTGTTAGAACGTCTCTTCGAAGTAGGTTTGCGTTAGTGATGCGTTTTTGCTCTTTTAAATAAAAAAAATGCTAACATTTTTGTTAGACGAAAAAAAATTCAACTTCCAGAAATTCAATTTTTCATAAAGATTTTTTGCATTATTATGTATAAGTATTACACCGTGCAACAAAAATGTAAAAAACTTTTCACACTGGATGAAATCCATATGGGCGTGAAACTAGAGACCAAATATAGTAATACTGCGTACTCAGTTTTTCATTTCTACATCCTTTGTCCTTTTAAAAGGACTTCAAAATTTTGAAGGGCATAAAAAATAAAAAAGATATTAAAAATACTTAACCCCGTTAGAATATGGCGATATGTATATCAAAAGAAGGAGGACAGGCTCAAGAATTTAAATAAAACTGATTTCTAATCCATTTGTAAAAAAAGAATATGAAAAAGGTCCTTTGAAAATTTTAGTCCTTTATATCCTTGAAAATTTATATAGAATTTTATTGAAAAGTAATTATGTTAAAACCGAAAATCTCCTTGATCACGTGTCAAAATTTCATTACTCTAACTTTATTAGTTCGAAAGTTATTAAAAAAAGAGCGGAAGCTGCAAGTCTAATGAAGTACAAAAATTCTAATTTATTTGAGTTTTTTATTTATTTAATACGTGATCAATGAGATTTTGGGTTTTAACATACTTACTTTTCAAGAAAATTCTATATAAATTTTCAAGGATATAAAGGATTAAAATTTTCAAAGGACCTTTTTCATATATTTTTTTTTACAAATAAATAAAAATCAATTTTATTTAAATTCCTGAGCCTTTCCTCTTTCATTTGATATACAGATCGCCATATTCTAGCGAGGTTAATTATTTTTAAATATTTTTTTATTTTGTATGCCCTTCAAAATTGTGAAGTCCTTTTAAAAGGACAAAATATGTAGAAATGAAAAAACTGAGTACGCAGTATTACTATATTTGGTCTCTAGTTTCACGCACATATGGATTTTTCCCGGTGTGAAAAATGCTGTGGCACGGTGTTATATAGACCATAGTGCACCAGGACTACTTTGTGGAGAATTCGTTTTAATGTTCCACATTTAGGGTTTTTATGCATTTCAGCACTTTCTCACAGAGTCACTTCCAGATGGTTGTTGATGATATGGTTGCTTTTAAAAACTAGAGAAATCTCTTTCTGCTAAATGCAGAAAATTCACTTAAAACGTAGAGCGAACTAGAGACAGAAGAACTAGAAGAACTAGAGACAGTTCTTGCATTTTCTGCATAAAAACAACTTTTCTGTCAATGTTAATTTCAACAATGAGAAACAAAGACAAAACTGAGCAACATGTCTAAATTAAATTATTGCCTAAACTAATTAAATTTCAGCCCAAATGGTTCCCACTTTCACTTAATAATCTATGAGACCAATGTGCGTTCGTTGATACTTTTTTAGGCCCATCAAACTGTTTTTTTCCTGGATCAGTTCATAAAAATCAAATTATTTATGAAACTTATCAATCCAACAGTTCCACTCTCGTTAAATTTGCTAAATTTAGCACGAATTTTTACCCAAAAGTGTCCAGTCAGAGCTTTCAAAGCGCTGAACAGTGCCAGTGAAAGTGTTTCATTGTTTCTATTCACATTCATCTGTTGTACAAAGATTAGAAGAAATGCTTCAAAAATGATTTAAGTAATTCACAAAAATTATCATTAATTATCGGAATTATAATTGTACCTCAAATAAGTATTTTATAAACATAGACCATGCATCATAGATCATAAATTATAGCAAGTAGGAGCATAAAATTTTTTTCAAAAAACTCTGCAAATTTGTATATAAAGTTAAACTTCAAGTAGCATTTAAATCTAGCGAATGTATAAAACAAACACTGCTAAAATTTTTCAAACAAACATTTTACCTACTTTGACACCATTGACACACAGTTGCAATATTTGCATAGCATTTGCCATTTTCCTAGGCTTTCCATTAATAGTAAAACCTGACTTCTGACTTGTAGATATAGCAATGACAATATTACTTACTGCTCACCCCAGCACCCCACACAATATATCCCTCTAAGCTGTTATATCCGATCTCTCACCACAAACTCCTCTAACCAATCGAGTTTTTTACCTGAAGAATTGAAACAAAATAAATTCCACCTACAAGAAGATTGGATACCTGCGCTCAACAACCAAAAAACACTTGGACAAAATTTTGTAAAACCTGCTATTTAGAAAAAAAACATGTTGCTAATTTAAAGTGTTGTTCACCTTACAGAAAAAAAATTGTACAATCTTTTTTCTTTTCTTTCTCCTCTCTAACACAACCTCATCATACCAACTCTCACCGAAACCACGTCATCAACTCTGCCTCGAACACAACCACCACCACACCACTGTAACTGCCACAATCACTTTCACCAAACTCACCACCACCACCACATCACCAAAACTGCGCCAACTCTCATGGTTAACGAATGCTGTCTGTACGCTTTCACTGCAAACCCCCCCAACAACAAACTATCTAAAAAATCCATCAATAAACGCCGCTCGAACAATGCACGCCAATTGTTTTGTTGCTGTGCCCGTTCAACAGGTGAAAAAAACACACTGATCGAGCAGCCACCGCCGCCCTCGTTCAGCACACCGCGCCGCCGCGCACTCTCGGCGCGCATTCAAGAGCTCAACCGCAGCCTGCTGGAGGAGCGCGAGGCCCAGAACCAGAACAGCTCCAGCGACAACGAAGACAGCAGATAATTCTCAATCAAAATCATACGACAACGCCTCGTGCGACTCATGCGCGAACTCATCGGAAAGCCAACAACGTCCGACACCCCGAAAGTCGATACCAGCCACGAAGCACCCGCAACACTTTACGGCACCATTACGAAAGACGAAATAGTGGCAACAAGCGCAACAAAAAACTGAAAACCGAACATAAATAGACATACTCACACATATTGCGGCCATCAAGGACTCACGCCCTACATCTGGCCGCATCCTTAGAGATCTGCAATAAACATGAAAACTACTCGAGTACACGTAGCTCATATTTAGTAGAAAATTGTCTCAACTAAGTACATACAAGCAACATATACAAAAAACAACAATAACAAGAACAACCAACAAATATGAAAAGTACTATTAGTAGCCTTAAAAGCGTTTAAGCATCAACAACAACAACAACCATAGCGACCCGTAGTCTCTTCCACTCAATCTTCCACAAAAGAATCAATCACACCCACACACACACACGACCGCAGAAAACGAAAACAATGCGAAAACGACGAAACAACTGTGAAATCAACTGCACTGTATGTGTCATTCCATTTTTTGATGTATTCGAAATACAAACTATTGTAGAATGTCAAGAAAACATAACAAATATTCCACAAGAATCGTTATTTTATACCAACAACAACAACAACAACACACCATAAGTATGAAATACTTGAAAAGCGAAACTACCTACACACAATTGCCGTTTAATTATAATGTATTAGTGATTAGTGATGATGATGATGAACACACATAATTTACATAACAACAACAACAACAAGAAAAACAACTAAACACCACAGCAGTACGATTGGACCAGAGCGAAACAACAAAAACATTAAAACAAAAATCTAATTGTTCATAGTACTTCCGACATTTAATTCCACTTCCACAATCCACCAATCTTCCAATCGTATGTTGAGTGCATTTTGCTAGGTTCAAATGGATATTGAGAATCACATATTGCTAAAGATATTCTAGTAGATCTTCCCATAAAAGTATAAACGATTGTCAAATTACACTCAGTTATAATTCAGGACTTTCATCGTTCTGAAAGATTTTCCTCTAAAACTACAAATTATTCTAATATGAACTAATTTGATCTTTGATTTGATCATTCTTGTAGATCTTCTTGTAGAGGTTGCTGAAGACATTCTAGTGGATCTTTTCGCATAAATTCAAAAGAAAATCGAGAAGCACCTGCTTACAGTGTTAATCGAGAATTCCAATCAATTGTTAAAGATTGTTGATTGATCATTCTTGTAGATCTTCTTGTAGATGCTTAAACTTTTCTCAATTGACATTCAATCATATTCGCTTTTTAAAGACATTCT
Organism: Melieria picta; assembly: GCA_964056695.1. NCBI lineage: Eukaryota > Metazoa > Arthropoda > Insecta > Diptera > Ulidiidae > Melieria > Melieria picta. The sequence goes on along the minus strand of OZ057399.1, from coordinate 10,276,790 downwards.
AGTAGATCTTTTCGCACAAATTCAAAAACAAAATCGAGAAGCACCTACTCACAGTGTTAATCGAGAATTCCGATCGACTGTTAAAGATTGTTGATTGATCATTCTTGTAGATCTTCTTGTAGAGGTTCAAACTTTTCTCAATTGACATTCAGTCATATTCGCTTTTTAAAGACATTCTAGTAGATCTTTTCGCACAGATTCAAAAGAAAATCTAAAAGCGCCTACTCACAGTGTTAATCAAGAATTCCAATCAATTGTTAAAGATTGTTGATTGATCTTGATTCATTCTTCTCTTTTCGCACAAATTCAAAAACAAAATCGAGAAGCACCTACTCACAGTGTTAATCGAGAATTCCAATCGATTATTAAAGATTGTTGATTGATCATTCTTGTAGAGGTTCAAACTTTTCTCAATTGACATTCAGTCATATTCGCTTATTGAAGACATTCTAGTAGATCTTTTCGCACAAATTCAAAAACAAAATCGAGAAGCACCTACTCACAGTGTTAATCATGAATTCCAATCGATTGTTAAAGATTGTTGATTGATCATTCTTGTAGATCTTCTAGTAGAGGTTTCTCAATTGACATTCAGTCATATTCGCTTGCCGAAGACAATTGGCATTCTAATAGATCCTTCCATACAAATTCAAAATGTAGAAACACTCACCCACAGTCTTAATCAACTATTCCAATTGATTGTTAAGGACATTCGACTCGATCTCCCACAGAAGTTTAAACCATTCTCAAACTACACTCATAATTAATTATTCTGATCAGTTGTTGAAAACATTCCGAAACCTAAACAAATCATACTCCTTTGATCTACATTATGTTAAAACTTCTTATACAAGTTCAGCCGTTTCTTAAATCACATTCAGTCATAATCTAATAATTTGTAATAATTTGTAGGCAGATCTTCCCATAGCAGTTTCTACGATTTTCAAATTACACTCAGTCATAATTGAATATTAAAAATTGTTGTAGAAGACATTCTGGTAGATTTTCCAATAGAAGTTCAAATGAAAATTAAGAATCATACTTTCTTAAAGACTTTTAGTGGATCTTCAATAGAAGCTTAAAGGATTCTCAATGACACTCAGTCATAATTAAATATTACAAACGTTTGTAAAAGACATTCTGCTAGATTTTTCCATACAAGTTCAAATGAAAATTGAGTATCAATTATTGTTAAAGCCATTCTAGTGGATCTCACATAAAAACTTAAAAGATTAAAGATTCTCAATGACACTCAGTCATAATCGAATATTCCAATCACTGGTACACATTCTGGTAGATTTTCCCAAGGAAATTTAAACGATTCTCATCATACTTATTGATATCTCAGTACTAAAATCGTTCTAATAGATTTTCTGTTAAGAATGACAATCATTTTTATTTCATCTAAATACATTTTCCTAAATGAACTTCACATATTCAGTACTCCACTCGTTCTGATATATCTTCCCTTAAAAATGCCAATCATTTTTATTTCATCTACATACATTTTTCTAAATGAACTTTACATATAAGTTCAAATGATGCTCAGTCAGAAACAAATTCAACTTAAATCCATCGCATAGTACAACCGTTAGGATTCGTCTCACTTAGCGTCACGTATGAGCCCCTACCGAATTTTAACTTATTTACATACATTTTTCCAGGCTCCCTAATAAGATTTATTGATTGATTGGCCTTTTTGTCACCCACATTCTCCATTTCACATAGGTCTCACCAAACTATGACAGGTTTGTTTCACATATCTTTTTCATTGGATGCAGCAGCTTCCCAAACGTTCGTGGTTCATTGACTTTCGCTTTAAAATATTTTTTACAGTGAAAAGATTTCAACCTGTATTACACCGTGCGACAGCATTTTTCACACCGAAAAAATCCATATGTGCCTGAAACTAGAGACCAAATATAGTAATACTGCGTACTCAGTTTTTCATTTATACATCCTTTGTCCTTTTAAAAAGACTTAAAAATTTTAAAGGGGATAAAAAATAAAAAAAATATAAAAAATACTTAACCTCGTTAGAATATGGCGATATGTATATCAAATGAAAGAGGAAAGGCTCAAGAATTTAAATCAAATTGATTTTTTATCTATTTGTAAAAAAGGGATATGAAAAAGGTCCTTTGAAAATTATAATCTTTTATATCCTAGAAAATTTACATCGAATTTTCTTGAAAAGTAACTATGTTAAAACCCAAAATCTCCTTGATCACGTGTCAAAATTTCATTACTCTAACTTTATTAGTTCGAAAGCTATTAAAAAAAAGGCGGAAGCTGCAATTCTAATGAAGCAAAAAAATTCTAATTTATTTGAGTATCAGTATTTTAACTAATAAAAAGATACAAAATCAATGAAGCGAGAATAATGAAATTTTGATACGTGATCAAGGAGATTTTGGGTTTTACTTACTTTTCAATAAAATTCGATGTAAATTTTCAAGGACATATAGGAATAAAATTTTCAAAGGTCCTTCATATCCTTTTTTTACAAATAGAAAAAAAATTAATTTTATTTAAATTCTTGAGCCTTTCCTCTTTCATTTGATATAAATATCGCCATATTCTAACGAGGTTAAGTATTTTTTATATTTTTTATATTTTGTATCCCCTTCAAAATTTTGAAGTCCTTTTAAAAGGACAAAGGATGTAGAAATAAAAAACTGAGTACGCAGTATTACTATGTTTGGTCTCTAGTTTCGCGTTCATATGGATTTTTTCCGGTGTGACAAATTTTTTTTAATTTTCTACACTCGACCTATCTCCAGGCAACCTAAAATCGTCAACAGATTTTCAGCCTGTTTCAACATTTTTCTTCAAGCGCCTTTGTCATATTCATAGTTTTTTATGCTATTTGAGTAACCAAACGTAATTTTGTGAAAAGTTTATACATAAACAAGTAATTTGTTGACGATGATTATCTCGGATGTCATAGAAAAAAAGCATAACCAATGTCTTTCAATATTAAACTTCCTCTTTATTATACAAATGTATCAAAAAATGTTGCTATCGATGGCTTTTAAGAGATCTACCGATCACACATTCACAACCCTGTCTCTTAGCATCCTTCCAGCATCCTTCACAGTATTTTGTATAAACAGTGATATTCCCTGCAAGCGTATTATTTCTAAGTATACCTTGTGATTGTAGGTTGGCGTCCCGGCTAAACCCATATTTTGCTTGAGTAGCTGTCCTTACCACAGATCATTGGTAACTTCTGAGCGAGAAGAACTCAGCTAAAAAAATTTCGCCTTCTTCCTTTCCTTTGTTTACTCTGCTGCCATTTTTCAACATACGATACACCACTTCCCCGATAGCATTGCCCGAGTCCAAACAAGCTGCCTACACGTAAACTAAACTAAGCTAAGCTTAAGCGAGAAAAAATAACAAACAAACCATTCACATTGCGCATAGTTAGTGTCATTGACTAGTAAAACGTAAAACTAAAAGTAAAATTATAATAGAAAGGTTAGTAGATATTGAGCGACGTGCTATAGTTGCATATTCGAAAAAATGCTATTGTGATGAACTCATTGTGAACACTGATTAAAGCGTAAATAGGCCACAAACTATTCACACTCGTACTCAACACACCCACACACACACACACACACACACATACACCTATGTTGCTTAGGCCCGTCTCATATGTCCACGTTAGGAGCCAATGTCCTTCTCGCTGTTCGAGACTGTACTATCCCGAAATGCAGCAAGCAGTCGCCCAGCTCCCATTGCGCTCACTTTCTCTATGATTTATTTTATTTAGTTTTGTATTTGTGTTGAAAGTTTTGCATTCAGCAGTGCGCGAATCAGCGAATTTTTTACAGCCAACCACAAGTCAGCACTTGAAAATAAAACATAAGTCTTCAAGTTTCCAAATTTTAAAATTTATTTTCATGAAAATTCACAATCTAAACAATAAAAGTCACAAGACATGGGAACAAAGTTCAATCACACAGAATATTCAAATTTGCATTTCAGCCGGTCGCAGCTCCAATCCGATTCACATATCACATACACTTTAACTGTTGTTTTACTTGTTGCTGTAAACCTAAGTTTGCCGTTAAGTGATGGTGCCTCGTTGTTTAAGTGTTAATTGCAGTTTGTGTATGATTTGCAAGACAAACTTACGTTTTCAAACGAGCTGAAATAGTTATTTTGTGCATTCCAGCGCCGAAAAGTTGCTCAAAGAATTGCAAAACTTTCAGCAGTTTTATTGTTAGTTAACTAGTTTTATGCAGATTGGCATTAAGTGTTATTGAAATCGATACCTGTCTTGAAATTTGTGGCTGAGTTCACAGTCAATTCCAAGCACACCGCTTTAAATGGGATTTTTACTAAGCTCGTACGAGTTTATAAAATTTTAAAACAAATCATAATAGTTGATTTATATGAAATAGATTTATTTCGTATTAAAATAAATACGCTGTTTTATTTTAAAAAAATTAATTAAATTGTTCTATTTGAATTCTTCAACGGAGTCACAGACTCGGTCACCTTTTCGAGACTTTTCGCCAGGTTTAATTGAACAAATGAACAACCGGTCTAGGCTTCCCCTACTTGATCCCTGCTACGAAGATGTCTTCTACTACCGACTCCAACCTTCAACTGACAGATGGAGTTGTTCAGACTTCCTCTCAGACTTCCTTCAACGAAGATAAGACCTCTACAGCCATCTCATCTGTCCTTCAAGTAACGCATGACTTTTTTCGATAACTTGTACAGGTTTCGCCTACTTGATTCTTCTAACAGAGACACATCATCTCTTACCATCTTTGTCTTACAACTACCCCAACGAGCAGACTCGAGGAAATGTCATCTATATGATTCCTCAAACGGAGTGAAAACCTCGCTAATTAATTTTTTTAATAACTAACTTTTTTTAACGTTTCTTCTATTTGATTCTCTCTATGGAGACATTGCCTCTTTCACTACTACCGCAACGAGCAGACTCGAGCAAATGTCATCTATATGATTCCTCAAACAGAGTGAAAACCTCGCTCACAATCTCAAGCCTTCTATTAATTTTTTTAATAACTTGTTAACGTTTCTTCTATTTGATTCTTTGAATGGAGACATTGTCTCTTTCATCGTCTCCGTCTTACAACTCTCGAAACGAGCGGACTCGAACAAATCTTTTCTAGTTGATCCCATAGACAGAGCTAAAACCAACTATCAACAAATCAACCAACACATCCAAGAGCTTTTTTTATACTTTGTCCAGGCTTCCTCTACTAAATCCCTTCATCGAAGAAAAAATGTCCTTCAACGAATGCATTGAAGTACGAGATACGGCTTTCTTCTCCATTTCTGTACTCCAACTACTGCACCAAAACATTTTAAGCCGAAGTTTCGTTGTAGAAATTGATGACGTCTAGGACTCATCTAACTAATTCTTTCAAAGGAGATAAATTCTCTTTCTTAATTGCTGACCTCTAGTAACCACATTGACTGACCTCTTCTATCCGATTGACATATCCTTATTCAAGCCAATGTAAAGTGTTCTTACAGTTCGTGGTTTAGTGTTTGACATTTGGTACGAAGATGATTTGTGTTTTTACTAAACCTTGTATACGAACTGCTTCAAAAGTCTATGTGCTATTGTTCTTTGAACTTTGCAGTCTTGGAACTTCAGCTCTCGTGCATTTTATGAGTCTGAAGACTCATGTCTTTTTGTAGAAAGTTTATCAGAGCGAAATCGAAGGAAGATTCAATTCTAAACGACGAGGCATGGGACACATTTAGGCTTCAAAGACATTCGTGATGCTCGGACCTACGAGTAGCTATTGAAAATCCCACAAGTATAGAGTCCATTAAATAAAATCTGATGTAACAAAGCCCGTACAAGGACCAACCACAGTTCCGTTGCAGTTTTCACTCAACCGAACTCAATTAGAATTATGTGCTTAGGTACTTAAAGGAAAAAGTTTCAATAACACTTGCGCCTCGCCGAGTTCAATACCAGCCAAGCGGACACTTTCTGCTCGCCGCTCCCTTTTTATGTCTCGTCCTTGCCTTGTTTCCTAGAATTAAAATTACATAAAACATGTGGAAGAACGCCTTAAGTGTACACAATCTGCTTTCTGTGTTATGCAATTTTACAACAACAAAACAAAAAGAAAAACAATTAGCAAAAACAATGAGCATAAGAATTTAGGAACATATTATCGACGAAAATACTGAAAAATTTGAAAAGAGAAGAACTCAATTCATCACGTTCACAATTTGAGCAAGTAAGAATGCTTTTGATATCAGTTTTTAGGATACCTCCATACATATATATATTGATAGAGAAAAGTAAAAAAAAATCCGAAACACAACAAATGCTTTTACTACTAATAATTAGTCGTAGTCGAATCGTAGTCGAATAAGCCAATCTTCAAAATGCTGCGAAGTTTTCAGTTGTCGAACCACAACTGCGCACGAAGCATGAAAAAGCCGAAAAGACATTCGTTAAAATGAAGAAACAAGCGTCATAGATAGACACAAAGTAAACCATGAACTATAATAGGAGACAGCTAAAAGTTAACCCAAGAAAGCGTAGAAGATTCGATGGGTATTAAACGTATAGTTAGAGCAATAGTCCTGAGGGTCTGTACTGGTCTTTCATAAGTAGTGCATCGAATTGTTGACCCAGAATGAAGATACTGAAATTTTCAATATGTTTAAAGAGCAAATCTTTCACTATCTTGTGCAGAAGTAGCTCGCTATTCCAATGTACATTAGAATTTCTGGTGCCACATGTTGCCAGCATCGGAGATGTCAATAGGTCCCGAAGCATACCCAGTATTTCATAAGCAACTTACTTAAATTATTTCGAAATTATTTTGAATTCAATTCCATATGGTCACACTAAATATGCACTTAAAATATGTAATTTTTCCATTATGTTTCACATTAAATACGATAGAAAAAGAATTCCGGCACCGTTGGGTTAATTGAATCATTTCGAAATTATTGTGAATTTTATCAGTCATGGAATAAAAGAAATATTTTTTTCATATATCCATTGGAAAAAGAGTACCAAAAGGATATTTTGCTTTCTCATTCTTTATTTTTCAGTGATAATGTTAATTCAAAAATAAGTGTGCTTTAATTAATTTGGAGAAGAAATTTGTATGTATAACAAAATGGTTTTGATCAATGTACTTGTTGAAATATCAAACCTGCTGGTCTCACTTTGCCAAAATTCCGCTGATTACAGAACTATAGAAAAGTTTTCGAAAATACTTGAACTTGTCATTCCATTAAGATTAGCTTTTTGATGCTAATAATGATTATTAGAAAAATGTCAAAACTTTAATGCAATAATTGTTGACAGTGCGTAAAAGTGCAACTAAAATTTGTAGACTCCGAATTTTCGGAGTTGTCTTTTATAAATTTTTTGAGTTTCTAAAAACTTTAGCTAGGTAAGGTTGGGTTTCTTATGGGAATGGAAAACTTTTTGATGCTAGAAATGGTTATTTTAATAATTTCAAAACTTTAATGTAACAATTGTTGACAGTACGTTAAAGATAAACTAAAATTTTTACACTCCGAATTTTCGGAGTTGTCTTTTATAAATTTTCTAAGTTTCTAAAAACTTTAGCTACTCGTATATAGGTAAGGTCGTGTTTTTTATGGGAATGGAAAACTTCAAAAGCCAAATCTCGTCTCGTACAATATTTCTGATATATCCGATCTATTTCCCCAGTACTAGCGAGGGGGCGGAATCTAGCACCAGTCTTGTCAGTTGTCACTGTTGTTTTTGTTTGTTCCCAGTCCAAGAGGTTTAAGACCTCTGTTTGAGATATACTTGTGGGTTTTTCAGGTATAATTTAAAAAGTAGACAAGTGTTTAACTAGCCTGACCAAGGAATCGAACCTAGAGCCTTCGGTGTGAACAGCCAGCCAACTATGAAGGCCGGCTTTATGATTTTGAAACCTTTTTTTTTAATTTCATACACTCTGAAATTTCGGAGTTATCGTTCTTTTCAATCAACCATGAGTTCCTGCTTTACAATATTAAAACCTTTTTCATAAAATTTCATACACTCCGAAATTTCGGAGTTATCGTTTTTTCTTTCATCACGTCTCTCTCCAAGAAAAATGTACAATGGAACAGCTATGCAACTTTTCGAATGATATTTGCAATCAAACCTACAACTAAGAGCATTTTGTGTGCCCACTATTTATGCTAGAAATCGACCAAAAAAAAACTAAAACTCTATAATTAAATTTACCTTACGCACACACAGCCGATTTGTGCTCAATTGTTTCGAAAACATTTGCAACTAATTTTGCTCGGCTTCACAACGCTTTCGAATTTGTTTCATATACTGCAAACGCGTTTCATATACTGTAGTTTATACATTTACAATGCACATTATACAACCTTGAAATATAGTTTACGAAAAACAAAAACCAAAAAAACAACAACACAGATGAGCCTTAGTTAGCCTTAGTGTACGAACAGGAAGCGGATATTAGTTGAGGCGCGTTGAGTAGAGTCGCGATTCGTTAGGTGAGCGCTCAGTCGCTGCCAGTGTTTCGCCGTCAACTTGCGCACACAACCAAAATTTGCCTTATTTATGTATGTAATGCAATCAGTTTTAGCCGCTGCAAGTTTTGTAATATTTTTTCATTGTATTTAAAAGTAAAGAAATTCACAAATTGAAATGTCGAACGGCGCATATAACCAAACGATGACTGGCTTTTATGCATAATGCGAACATTGTTATTTGCTTAGTGTAAGCGTTTTATGTTTTTATGTGTAACGATATATATGTAACGGAACGAAAAATCCAAGGATTTGTTAAGCATGTCAAACGGTGATGGCCATTTTGAAATGATCTGTGTATGAAAAAAAAACCAAATGAATTAAAGTAAAGCGAGAAGAGTTGAGTGGAGCAGAGATGCTCCCTCACAGAAACCGATGAAAATATGAAAATATATTGAGAAATTGTTTAAAATAAGCAAACAATGTTGTTTCTGTTGCGAGTTCCAAATACCAAATACGATTGCCTACACCTATGTATGTATTTTTGCTAGATTACAAAATTGAATTGGTTTCGTTGTATTTGTATTTTGTTTGCACATTTCTATCATTGAACTGATTGAATCGGGCCAGCTGCAAATTTGCGAGCACCACGAAGCGAATTGGACAAGTGCACAATTTGTGTTTCTTCTATGTTTGTTTACTTGAATGTTTTCCTTATTTACTCTCAATCAATTACTAATTTTCAATCACAATTGAACCAAAATATTCCTATTTAAAACAATTATAAAATAATTAACCAACAACTACGCAGCAAAGTAAACCCAACTGCTCATGCTGTCAATTAATCAATTTCACACATAAATAACTAACAAACAGTATAACATTTTACTAAACAAAAAAAAGGAAAAGAAAATGAAAAAAATCTATAAATCAATTAAGTTGTCAACAGCTGCAACTGCATGCACTCAACTAATATTTTTTGCAACCCGATTTGTACTCGTCAACTCTGCGTTCGTACTCGTGTTTGTATTCGTATCCATGTGTGTGTTAATCGAGCTGTACATCTGTAACTGTAGCCATAAATATTTGTAATTTTGTATTAGTATTGCATTGCCTTGTAATTTGAACGACTTGAACACACTTCAGTGCAATCAAGTCGCCAACCGTTGGAGCGCTGTGCTGCATAACAACAACGTTGCGAAAGTTTTTGGCCGTTAAACTGCTCAAGTAAAGTTTTTTGACGACTAACATTAGAACGTTCCGCCAATCCATCGTGTTACAAAATCTGAATCTTGTTACAAAAAAGACGTTCAAAATTGTTCGTTCCGCCAATCCAGCATTTCTTAACTGCCCATGTGGCATTTTGTTACAAAAAAACGTACAGATTTTTTTTCGAATATTTCTTATGTTTTATTTAAATACGATTTTTATGTTTTATTTAAATTAAATAAAATAATAAAATATCTTTCAAAAAATTATGCAATAAAACAACTTCAGTAAAAGTGACTTTAGTGAGGTCATTTTGACTCCTTTTATCATTTCAATGTTAATTCTTTCGAACCAAAAACATAATGCTGAGTATTTAATACGCAAACTATGGAATATGACCATCGTAGAAATTTAAGTTTTAATGCCAGCAGGTCTGAAGACTGGGAACATATAATTGAATAGTTTATGATTAATTTTTGAGCACATTTCTTATGAGCAGAGTGCCTGAGAAATCGAAATGAATTTTATTTATTTATTTTATCAGTAAAACAAGTTTTTTGTTTGTTTATTTTGAACCGAATTTAATAAATCAATTTAAACAAAAAAAACGCTTTCAATAAAAGATTTTAGCCTTTAGAAAACCGAATTTGGTTTTTGTTAAAAATATTTAAATTTTACCGTAAATTGATTTTAACTTTGAAAAACAGAATTTAACTTTCGATAAAAACATTTAAACTTTAAGCGCACAAAATTTGATTTTCAGAAAAACGATTTTGGTTTTGATTAAAAAATAAAACGATTTAAACTTTTAGTCAACAAAACGTGACTTTCCGAAAAAAAAGTTTAGCTTTGAACAAAAAGAATTTGGCTTCAGTACTTTTAACAAACAGAATTTGGCTTTCAATAAAATTATTTTTTAGATTTACATTTTTAGTGAACAGAATGTGGATTTCAAAAAATTTATTTTAACTTTTAATAAACTGAATTTGTCTTTCAATACAAACATAAAATTTTTAGCAAGAAAATGTGGGTTTCCAGAAAATTATTTTAGCTTTTAACAAACAGAATTTGGCTTTCAATAAAATGATTTTAGCTTTTAACTTTAAAAACATTTAAATTTTTAGTGAACAGAATGTGAATTTCAATAAATTTATGTCAACTTTTAATAAACTGAATTTTTCTTTCAATACAAACAATAAATTTTTAGTAAGAAAATGTGGGTTTCCAGAAAATTATTTTAGCTTTTAACAAGCAGAATTAGGCTTTCAATTAAATATTTTTTTAGATTTACATTTTTAGTGAACAGAATTTGGATTTTAATAAATGTATTTAACTTTTTAACAAACTGAATTTGTCTTCCAATAAAAACAGTAAATTTTTAGCAAATAAAATGTGGATTTCAATAAAATGATTTTGCTTTTAACAAACAGAATTTATTTATCTGAAAAACGATTTCAATTTTTAGCAAATAGAATGTGAATTTCAATAAATTAGTTTGAACTTTTAACAAACAGAATTTGGCTTTCAATAAAATTATTTTAGCTTTTAACTTTGAAAACATTTACATTTTTAATGAACAAAATTTGGATTTCAATAAACTTATTTAACCTTTAAACAAACTGAATTTGTCCTTTAATAAAAACAAAACATTTTTAACAAATAAAATGTGGATTTCAATAAAATGATTTTAGCTTTTAACAAACAGAATTTGGCTTCCAATAAAACGATTTAAATTTTTAAGCAAACAAAATGTGGATTTCAATAAATTGATTTTAGTTTTAAAAAATTAAATTTGGCTTTCAATGAAAACATTATCATAATTTCATAAATAGATTTAAAATTTTACCGAACAGAATTTGGCTTTCAATAAAAGGATTTTAGCTGTTAGCAAACTGTATTTATTAAAAAAATTCGATAAAAACATTGTCTTCTGTAATACATTTTTAATTTAAAAGAACTTAAACCAAAATCGGTTTCAATAAAAACTTTCAGTTAAAATCATTCCGTATTTAATATAAGGCAAACCACTTTCAGTTTAAATCATGAAATATAACAAAAAATTTAATTATCTGTTAAAATAATTCAGTTACTCAAATCTTAATTGAATGCCAATAGAAACCAATAAAAAAGCTGTTCAAATTTTATTATAAATAATTAATATTTCCAAAAAAAAAATTGAGCTCCAAAATATCTATTCTGATCCCAGTAAAATGGGAAAAATTCAACAAATTTCTAGGTTAACCAAAAAACAATTAATTATAACAGCTGAACTTGCAAAACCATGACATAGTTTTCAACAAAAAGATCATTCAGATGGATCTTTTCATAGATTTTATTTTTTTCAACAAAAAGCATTCAACTAATATTTACAACCTTTCATCTCTCAATAAAAACTGTTTAATGTTCAGCAAAAATCATTTCGTTTTCAATCCAAAACAATTGCATTTTAAATTAAAAGTGAAGAAAAATTTCAATTGCAGCTTCTGGGTGAAGTTTTTCAACTCTCAGCTGAAAATCAAAAACAGAAACTAGTCAAAAAATTTTATTCAAAATATCAATATTCCAATTCTCCTAAAACTTTATTTTTTATTTTTGTTTCAACAAAAACCATTCAACTAATATTTACAACCATTCATCTCTCAATAAAAACTGTTTAATGATCAACAAAAATCATTTAGTTTTTGAACACGAAGCAAAATTTCAATTGCAGCTTGAACTTTGAGTGAAGTTTTTCAACTCTCAGCTCAAAGTCAAAAACCGAAACTAGTCAAAAAGTTGTATTCCAATATTCCAATTCTCCAAAAACTATCATAAAAACACATTTTAAAATAAGCTCTCATGTTACTTCAAACAATTTTCTATTCAAGCATTTCAATTATTGAATTCAAAAAGCGATCTTGAACAAAAAAATATGCACACAGCGCTCCATGCAACTCCACTATTTTTAGGCCTATAACTATTACATAAATTAACCATAAAGCATTTCAATTATTTTCCTACTCCTCAACATCCTTAATTACAACTAAGTATTCTTGTAGCATTAATTTTTTGTACTGATATTTTTTTCGAATAAACATTATCTCTCTCTACAAACACTTCCACTGAAATTTTGCAAGCCCCAAAGTTTTTGTACTCCTTTTGTCCTACATTTCATTCCTTACGTTTTTCTTAACTTTAATTAAATATCATTAAAAATGCTACTTTTTTTTAAAGAAATTTATTGCTAGTCATAACTGCAGTTTAAAAATAGAACGAAAACAAATCAACTAAACGCAAACAAACGTGAATTGTTTCAATTGTTTTCGTATTACAATAACAACAACTGATCAAGTATTTTTAGTATCTCTGTGTCATACTTACAGCGCCATAAGTTTAAGTGAAATCTTAATAACGATTTTTTTGTTGTACAACACCATATCCAGTACGCTAGTCAGATCATTCAACCTCATACATACTTCATGTTCCCCCACCACTCCAAACTAACCGCCAACTCACACGCCAACCCATCCAGCATTAAGCATCCGAATCAGTACCGAACACGCGCGTCAACGCATTAATTTTCGCGAAACCAAACAGCCCGAAATCGTTGATCAACATTAGCCAACTTTGATTATGAAAAACCGAAAACAATTGACCAAAAAAATAATACATAATTAAGTGCAAAAATTCGACGTTTGTTTTGCCGGCTTGTAAGCTTTATGCAGTTTTAATTCTCTTTTGGTTTTTATTAGAATTTCGTATATTATTTTCAGTGTATCTGCTTCGACTACCTTCGATTATCCCACGAAGTTAGGAATTTAGCGTAAAACATTTTGAAACAATTTTTCAAAACTCATGAAATGTTCTAAACTGTCAGAGCCGTAAAGAGCCATAAAAATATGAAAGATTCATAATTTAGGAAAATTGATTTGATGTAAGTTTTTTTAGATAGGATTGATTTTATTGATGATTGAATTGAATTGACTTGATGAAAATTTTTCTAGATAGATATTACAAGATTTATATTTGCGGATTGATAACTGTCTTTGGTATGAAAGACAAGTCAAGCACAGTCATACAGATACAAATTTCAGTCTCAGATTGAAGACAGACTGCAATAACTGTTTTATTACATAAAAACCTTTTGTAGACTTGGGACAGATGTCAATAGCTGTCAACTGTTTCGAATTTGAAATAGATATCAATAATAGACGTAAATGAGAAACAGATTTCTGAACAAATGCATCGAACAAGGAAACTCTCAGAATTGAGGTAAATGACAACAGCTGTGGCAGATTTGAGACAGGTTCCAATAACTGTCTCAGCTTTAAGTTATAGTTATGGTATAACTGCATTAGATGTGATATGGTCATCAATAACTGTCTGAGATCTTGACAGATGTCAATAACTATCTGAGATGTAAAACGGATATCTGTCTGTTAGATATCTGATATCTGTTAGATGTGAGAGGGATACCTTTAACTATCTGAGGTTTAGAAGATGTAAGATGGATATCTATCTGAGATTTTGTCAGTAACTATATAAGATATGAGACCGATATTTTCAACTCTTTGAGATTTAGAAAGATCAGTAACTGCTCTTGAGGTGAGACTGACATCTTTCTGAGGTTTAGACAGATGTCAATATTAATTTATAATAGATTTGATCGGATATCTGTCTCAGGAGGGAACTTTTAACTCTTTAAGTGTCTGAGGTTTAAAAAGATGTGAGACGAATATCTACTTTACATTTGGTTGGATGGATTGATGGATGGATGTGACGGGGAGCTGAGGAAATAACCTAAGGGAGGTCATTACCTCAACCACTCAGGCTTTATAGCCCATTGTACTTCAGGCTCAGGAAAAGGGTTGATAGAGAAGATGGGAATGGGAAAAGAAAAGAGAAAGTGGGTGGAAAGGGAGAAAGGGTTATGAGATCTCCTGTGCAAACTTCCCGGACTCATTAATGAATCTTAGGAGATCACACAGGGTGAGAGAATTAACTTCGTCCATTCTCATAACATCTGAACCCAGCGTGCGCAATCTCGTTCTAGAGAAGGCAGGACATGCACAGAGAAAGTGCTCTGTACTATCTACCTCCTCCAGGCAAGACATGTAAGTCGGATTCTCGATGATGCCCATGTTGGAGGTGCCCATTCGACGGAGGTCTTTCCTTCTCAGCTTCTGGAGGAAATCCCCTGCTTTCCTGTTCGGGCTTATCTCAAAACACTTGGCAGTTTTACAGCTTCCCAAGCTAGACCAACGTTCTCTATGTAGGTTATTTACACAGGACTTGATCCAGTCCAGGGTTCCTGCTAGACTGGTGCCGATTATTGGTTCTGGTCCCATGGGTGTACACCCTGATCCACAGTTAGCCAGTTCATCAGCAGTTTCGTTACCTAGAACACCACAGTGTCCCGGAACCCAGATAAGTTGGAGCTTATTACGTCTCGCGACTAATTTTAGCTTCATCTTACATTCTTGGACAATCTCACTACAGACTCCTATACATTTCCCGCACCATTTCCTCCCGATTATCCATTCCGCTACCTTCAGAATGGCAAAGATTTCTGTCTGAAAGACGGTAGTCAGCCCACCCAGTGAGTAGTAGCAGTTGACACTTCCATCGAGGTGCCATCCGGTTCCAGTACCTTTATCGGTCTTGGATCCGTCAGTGAAGAAAATATCCGTCAGATCCCCTAGCATGGCCTGTGGGTTGTCCCATTGGTCGCGCGTTGGGAACCTCACTTCAAAGTTTCTCCCAAAGGATACTACGGGTATTAGGCAATCCTTAGGGGCCAGTAGCAACGGATATTGCGCTGACAACCTCTTGAAGATTTCTCTATGACCCGATCCCTTGTTGTCGTGCCAGTATCCATAGGAATACAGCCGACATGTCGCTTTCATCGCTTCCTCTTGAACTTTTAGATCTATCGGAAGCAGGTCAAGCATGGCACTAAGGGCGTCACCCGAGATAGTACTCATGGCACCCGTAATGCATATACATACACTTCTTTGTAGTCTGTTCAGAGCCAAAGCTGGGGACTTAACCATTGTTCGTCTCCACCAGACTACCGATGCGTGGGTAATTATCGGCCTGATGAGTGCGGTATATATCCAGAGGACCACCGCAGGCTTCAGGCCCCAGGTCTTGCTAAAAGCTCGACGGCACTGTTGGAAAACCTTCAGCGCACGGTCTACTTTCATCAAGACATGCATCTTCCACGTTAGTTTCCTGTCTAGGATAACCCCTAGATATTTCATCTCCGTGGATAGACTGAGGGTCACACCTTTCAGTACTGGCAGTTCAAGACCATCCAGCTTCCGTTTCCTAGTAAATAGGACCAGAGTCGTTTTACTGGGATTAACGGAAAGACTCTGTCCAGTGCACCAGTTATCAATCTTATCCAGGACTTTTTTGCATTTTTTTGCAAATCATCCTGAGGTATCGTCCTGATACTAGTGCACAGACATCGTCCGCGTATGCTTGGACATGAATTCCGAGATCCTGCATCTCCCTTAGTAGAGAGTCGACCACGAAACACCACAGCAGCGGAGAGAGGACACCACCCTGGGGACATCCCCGTCCGACCTCTGCCGTGACCGAATTGCTATCACTTTGGCCAACGGTTAGCTTACATTTGGTTAATAACTACATAAGATCTATGACCGATATCTTTAACTCTTTAAGAGTTAGAAAGATCATTAACTGCCTTTGATGTGAGATGGACATCTATAACTGTCTGAAGCTTTAACAGATGTCAACACCTACTTTGATTTTGGGACGGTTTGAGGTTTAAATGGATTTAATATATATCTAAGATGTGAGACGGATATCTATAACTGTCTGAGGTTTGAGACAGAACGGCATCACTCGGTTCGTATTTCAGTCAGTTTTATGATATTAACAACTCTTGCCTTTTAAAGGTATCTTTCAATAAAAGGAACAGGTTAGGGACAAATTTTGTTAACTTTTATTGATTCAAAACTGATATTAGCCCATTTTAGAATAGAGATTCGCCTTCATTCTGAGAAGCTGTTTCAACTCAAAAGAAAAGTAATAAATTATTGCCTTCCCTACTTCAGATTTTATTATTGGGTATCTCAGTTAAAAATGCACGATTTAAAATGTGTGGCATATTGTTTTCTATGCAAGGGGCAGCTCTGAAATTTGACAGCTATCTGCAATGATTGTTCCAATTAGTAAAAATGGAGGGCTACACAAATGAAGAATACGTTATCGATTTATTGCAGCAAAGAATTTAAGGCCGAATCTTACTTAATTATCTCTTAATAATCTCTTCTCTTTTTGGCACTTAAGCCATATTAAACAATCAATAATAATAAATCATTAAAAATATTCTCATCTACATATGAAATATTTAAATTTTTTTTTTGTTTCTGGTTAGTTTAAACAATTTGCGTAAAATAGAATTTCGTACTATTTGAAGTAGTCTACGTAGCTGCAAAACAGTTCAATTACGTAGCTTAGTCCGGTAGTTGTGGAATAATATTAGATATGTAGACTGTACTGTACTACATTTAGTAGCTATGTATAGTATTATATACATAAAAAATCTTAGACTTATACAGTATAGAAACTTATAGTAGAGCATGAGACTTAACTAACTAAATAATTAAATAAATAAACAAAAATAATCTAAAATTCTACATTTCTAATCACAAATAATTAAAAAGGACATAAATTAAAATTTAAATTTTAAATCTTAAAATTTGTCCCGAATCTACATAATAAAAAATTTAAAGTTCCATAAACCTTCTAATGAAAATTTCTGAAACTTCAATTAATTTTTATTAAATTAAAAAAATTTCCTAAACATCACATTATCCCTTCTTCCATTACAATATTCCTCTTTGGCCCATGAAAAAAATGCTGCTTTATAGGCCATTTTTGTGTGCCAAAACTGCGTCCAACGCGTTCTTTGCCGCAATGTCCACTTTTCCAATACATTTTCCTTGAATAACTCTCGTAGGTAGGAATTATATGATAGTACATTAATATGTTATCTCGAATGTGCAATTTTTGTTGCTTTCTTTGATGTCAACTAACTACTTAACTTCGTTGTTGTCTTAACGGTAATATGTAACTTACTTATCGATGTGTTAGCCTAATTTGTGATGTGTGTGGCTAAACAAGCGACAGCTGCAATCTATACGTATTTATCTACTAACACCAGTGTTGCCAGATTATCCAAAGCATTAAATGTTGAAACGATTTGTTTTGTATTTCAACCGAAAATACGCACATAAATACTCACAATGATAGTAAAGTATAAGTAAAAGAAAAAAAAACAAAAACAACAAACTGTTGCCAACCACTATCTTTGTCGTCTCATCAACGTTCATTGTTGTAAGTTGTTGTGCTGCCCTAACAATTAACCAAACAAACAAGCAAACCCAACAAATAACCAAATAACCAACATTAGCATTTTTTTAGCGAAGCTCCATTTAATCTTTTATTATTTCTGTAATTTCTTTTTTCGTTTCCGCTCTGCCGAAATTGACAATAAACCAAAACAAACAAATAAAAAATAATGACCAAAAAAAAACCGAATCAAAAATTGTTTGTGCATAAATGGCGCCTGTATCTAACTACAAAACGGCTAAACAAATGCAATTTAAATTGAACAAAAATGTTAAAAACATTTTATAAAAATAATGAAAAAAATTAAAATGCAACCATGCCAACAACAACAAAACAAATACCAACTTAAAAATTGCATTCATGGCTAATCGCGTGCTGTCACTACAACAATTACAAAAACAACAACAACAACTATTGCCTGCTACATTCAACGCCATAATAACTAATTTCAACAAACAACAACAAAAAACAACTAACACAAAAATTGCACTTCATCAAACCATCAACTAACAACTCAAACTATCAACTAAAAACGTTGTCTAACTGCAACAACAACAATAACAATAACATATTTTAAACAACAACTTCTTACAATAACACACTAACAACAACATTCACACATTTTCAATCGACTGCACCTCATACACGGCTCCAAAATGCACACACACACACACACACATCGTCATGCATTGTCATTCACCATCATTGTCCATCGACCTTAACCCATATATGCCATAAAAACAACAACAACTGAACATACCAAATCGCATCGAACACTCACGCACATTCACACACACACACAAACGCTCACATTATTAGAGAAGCGCGAAAGTCGCACTAGATCAATAAAAAATTGGCATCGTTTAACCCACGCGCTACGCCGGTCACCCACAGGGCACAATCTGTCGCAGACTGATGGGAATAGCGAAGAGGAGTCGACCAGTGGCCGCAATCCGGCCACCACCGGCGCCGGCTGCTACAAGAACTACGATCACGTGGCCAATTTGCGGAACTCGAACATGCAGCAAAACGTAAGTCGGACCCGTTGCGGGCGCGCGGGTGTGTCCGAGTGTGAGTGCGCCCAGCTGGCGATTTGCACTCGTAGCGGGGTAGTGCGGCGGCCGCAAAGCGGATTGGCCGCTTTTGCATTTCGTGCTCAGCTCAGCAATTAATGCTTCTCTCCAATTTTCTCTTTTCTCTCGCTCTCTCTCTAATTTAACGCTCGCGCATTTAGTATCACACGCTGGCGGCCGACGAGAATCCGGCGCCCTCCTACAGCTACATTGACACGCCCAACGCCCACCAAACCTCCATGACCGCAATGGAGAGCTACAAGCGCGAGCAGGCGGCGCTGCAACAGCAACGCCAGCAGCAACAGCAACAGCAGCAGCAGCTACAACAACAACTAGAGCAGCAACAGCAACTGCCGCAAGCGCTGCCCGCTCCAGCGATCGCTGCCAACAGTATTGGCGCCGCGTCGGCGCTGGCCGACGACACGGCCGCCAACTCGTCGCAGGCGGGCGACAGCGCCACACTGGCCGCGCCCGGCGCCATGCCCATACAGATGATGATCGCGCCCGGGGTAAGTGACGTTGCCACTCGCTGGCCCCACCTCCACTACTCGTAGGCGTGTTCCTCTAACCAATCTTGCCAGCTCCACAACTGTATACAACAACAACAAATACAAAATCAACTACCAACCAGAACCACTCACTGCCCCCCAGTATGCCAAACATTGCCACTAATTTGCCGTTGCCATAACTGTACATACTAACTACATATACACACACCTATACATGCAACAAAACAATGCGCCCGGAAAGCCGAAATGGCGAAGAGCTGAAAATTGAAATGAACATGAAATTGTTGTACCCGTACTTGTTGTATTTAATGAATTAATCGTCCCTCACGTTCACTGTGTTTTGTGTTGATTTTGTGTTATCTAAAATATGTTTCCTTTCCCTAAATGTTAATTAGCGTAATTAATGGCCTACGAGTGTATAATTTGTGTAAAGAAATTCATATGGTTAAGATATTTTGTTACGGTTTTGTTAAGCACTGTGCACAGTGGAATTATTAACTCAAACATGACTTGAAGTTTTCAGCGGCAGAACTTTGGCAGAAACTTAAGACTAAAAATACAAACAAGTTTTGTTTATTTCTATGAGTTTTGACCGAATAATTTGTACCCTACATCTATAGGAGACAAAAAAGAGTACGTCAGGACAAAGAAATATTTGTTTATGTATTTATTTATTTATTTATCTATTTATTTCTTTTTTGAATTTTTTTTAATTAATGAATTAATTAATTTATTTATTTATTTTTTAACTTATTTATTTATTTATTTACGTATTTATTTATTTATTTATTTTTATTTATTTATTTATTTCTTTTTTAACTTATTTCATTATTTATTTACGTATTTATTTATTTATATATTTATTTTGTATAATTTAGTTTTTATTTTATTTATTTATTTATTAATTTTTTGAATTTTTTATGAATTAATTAATTAATTACTTAATTTATTTACTTATTTCTTAACTTATTTATATACTTTTTTATTTACGTATTTATTTATTTATTTTTTTAATTTATTTTTAATTAATTTTTTTTTTATTTTTTATTTATGTTTATTAATTAATAAATTTATTTATTTCTTTTTTACCTTATTTCATTTTTTATTTACGTATTTATTTATTAACGTATTTATTTAATTATTTATTTTTTATTTATTTATTTATTTATTTATATATTTATTTTGTTTAATTTATTTTTTATTTTATTTATTTATTTATTTATTTTTTATTTACTTATTTATTTATTTATTTATTTTTTTAATTTTTTTTAATTAATTAATTAATTTACTTATTTTTTAACTTATTTATTTACTTATTTTTTAACTTATTTATTTACTTATTTATTTACGTATTTATTTACGCATTCATTTATTTATTTTTTATTTATTTATTTATTTATTTATGTATTTTTTAAATTTTTTTTCAAATTTATTTATTTATTTATTTTTTCTTTTTTATTTATTTATTTATTTATTTATTTTTTTTTTATTTTTTTTAATGAATTAATTTATTTATTTATTTTGTAACTTATTTAATTATTTATTTATTTACTTTTTCTTTCTTTATTTATTTATTTATTTATTTTGTTTAATTTATTTTTTATTTTATTTATTTACTTATTTATTTATTTATTTATTTATTTTTTATTTATTTATTTAAATTCATCAGTTAGAGTACAACTCAAATAGATTACCAAAAGCTAATCACAATTAATCACAACTCGAAAAGTTTAACTATGTACATATATACATTTTTTCATAATATAATTTATATTAAAAATAACTGCAAGGTCCGGCA
>OZ057399.1:10220939-10255144 GCA_964056695.1 Melieria picta | reverse complement strand
GTTGATGTCGAACTTCATGGACGGCGCCGAGATGCCCTCGGCCGCCTGCATGCCGACCATTTGCGACGACAGCGCGTCCACGTCCTGTCGCGCGGCGAACAGCAGCTGATCGTGCGCGGCCAGCTGCAGCTGTGCCGTCTGGGCGCGTATCGCCGCCGATGCCACCTCCTGCTGCGCGGTCTGCAGCGCAGCGGTGACGGTGCGCACATGGTTGGCCGCCTCTTCGAGCTGCTGCTGCGCCGAGTTGGCCACCGCCTGTGCCTTCTTGATTTCGATCGCTTCCAGCTGGACACGCGCCTGCGCCACATACAGATGCTGCACCAGCTGATGCAGCTCCTTCGCCTTGCCGTCCTGATCGGCGCTGTACGCGGACGCCGGTTGCGCCCCGAGGCTGCCGCCGTAGCCGGGCGCCGCCGCTCGCGCCCCGCCCGGAAAGGGCACGCAGGTGGTCGCCTCGGCCGAGGGTGCAGCACCGGGCGGCGGAGCGACTGTGACCGCGGCACGTGGCGTCGTTGTGGTAGGGGGCGGCGTCTGGGCCGTATCTTCCGGAATGCAGGTGGTTGTCTCCATGGGTTGCGCATGCGCCGGCGGCGCAGTGGGTGGGCCAGTAGCAGGTCCGCCCGGAGCTGCTGTGCTTGCCGAAGGCGAAGGCGAAGCGGTCGATTCGGCATGCGCCGACGCCGACGTTGTGGACTCGGACTGCGATGGCTTGGCAGTGGTTGCGTCCGACTGCGATGGCTTGGCAGTTGTTGCGTCCGACTGCGATGCGGACGTGGCAGTGCTTGACGAATCGGATGGTGCGTTTGTCGTAGCGCCTGGCGCGCCCGTCGACTGATGCTGATAGGGATAGGGCAGGGGATAGCACGTAGTCGCGACCGGCTGTTCCTCGGAGCCACCTGGTGAGGACGTTGTCTTGTTGCCTGCGGGTTTCGCATCGTTGCCAGTTGGTGCGGACATTGTGGTGCTCTCGCCACCGGACATTGTGGTGCTCTCGCCACCGCCCGGCATGCCCGCTTTGCCACCGTCCGAACCACCACCCCGGCCACTGTCCGAACCACCGCCCCGGCCACCAGAGGGCGCTTCCGTTTCTGCAAGAAAACAAAACGTCACTCAGTCGGTTGCATCTTCGAAGAACAAGGTCGATCAACCCACTCACCACATTCGGTGGTCGCTTCCATCGAGAACGACGGATCATTGAACTCCTGCACCGCCGAGCGGGGAAAGAGGGAAAATGGAAAATTGTCTGGCGGTTCGTTGGCGTCCGCGTCGTCGTCCGCGAGACTCGGACTCCAGTCGTCCTCGTACTCCATGTCCGGATCCAGGTAGAAATAGTCGTCACTGCGAAATTGCGCCACGGCTGTACTTGTAACGTGTAGAGCCACCACTAGAAGTACTGCGGCCGCGGGGCAGCTCGGTTAGACTGTGTCCGGCTGGCGCCGGTCGAGCGTACTCACCAATCCAGGTGCAGCGCTTAAGTTGCATTGGAATGTCATTTAGCTTCTTTGTTGTGTTTTGTTGCGTTGATTACGAAGACAAATGTCGATGGGGCCCGATGCGCGTCGAAAATAAACAAATCTGACGTACATCAAATTTTTCACAAAACTTTCAACGCTAACGTTTCGACGTACATATCCGACAGCGACCGACAAAAAAATGGCAGTTAAACTGAAAATGAAAATACAATTTTTGTTTTAGGAATTTTTTTGTTTAAAAAAATACATTTGTTGAAAGAGAATTTTAGATGTGACTAGCGCGCAGTTGTAACTGTTGGAGCGCATTGTTGTTGGAAACTTTACTTTACGGCTTTTCAATGTTGTTAAGAATTAGCTCCAGAAAAAGTTAAATCTCCGGAGAGAAAGTTAAAAGCATTTTAGAAAAATATGGCCAACTAATCGTGTGCGACTCAGAACTCAAAACAAACTGAATAGGGAAGGGAAAGATGTGAATAGTTTCGGAATGAATGGAACTAAAAATGCGGTAGCATAGTGTAGGGAAAATTAAAACCAATTGGGGAGAAGAAAACATTTGTGCGGAACTGATGGAATTGTAGAAGTTTAGGAAGAAAATTCTCTTCTAGCTTGGACTAAATAGAAGAAGCTTGATTAGAATTGGAGTGAGTTGGGCTGTGCTGTGGCAGAATGTAGAGAAACTTGATACAAGGTTCAAAAAAACTTAGAAAAGATTGATTGATGGGTGTAGGGAGAAAATGTTCTTCTAGCTCAGACTTATTTACAAAAGCTTGATCATCATTGGAATGGGTTGGGCTATGCTGTGGTAGAATGTAGAGAAACTTGACCCAAGTGTAGAATAAAACAATTATAAAAAAAGATTGATTCAAGTGTAGGGGGGACAATCTCTTCTATCTGAGACTAATTAGAAGAAGCTTAATTTTTTTTGGAATGAATTGAGCTATGCCGTGACAGAATGCACAAAAACTTGATCCAAGTATAGAGGAAAAAACATTGCAAAAAATTGATCCAAATCTAGAGAGAATATATTTTCCTGCAGACTACAAAAAGATTGATTTAATGGGAATAAGTGACGCTGTGCTGAGTCAGAATGCAGAAAAATCCAAATGTAGATAGAAAAACATGCAAAAAATGTGTCCCAGTTTGGTGAGGGCTGTTCTTTTCAGCAGAAACAAGTAACGATATGATAGATTACTATTAACCCTTTCAACCTCGAATTTTACCCTGTGCCTCTATATTACTTTTTGGTATTTAAATCATGAAACATTTGCCTAAGAAGTGTGTACGCGACATTTGAAGTCACCACGCCTCTTTGTTAGTGTACTAGAGCTAGTTTACTTTTGAACAATTTTAGCTTAAAACGGGTTAAATAAATTTGGTATCAATATTTTTTGATTACAGAAAAATTATTTAATATTTATGAAAAAATACAAAATTATTACTTTTTGATTTTATTTAACCATTATTCAAGAAACAGGGTTTTGATCAAACGCGCCCAATTCGTAGACTTCAATTAGAACACAAACGTTCCCTGATATTGCTGCAAATTATTGGAAATTTTTTTGGTGATAACAGTAAAATTTTTTAATTTGCTTTAAACTCACTTCTAGAAATATTAATTTGTTGGTGCCTACTTAAATTAAATAAAAAATAAATAAATCAATCGTAGCTTTTGCTATAAGATGACAAATAGGTGAAGTTGCTCTCAGGCAACTTTGGGGTCGAAAGGGTTATGATGAATACATGAAACTATGTGGTACAAAATTTAATAACAATATTTAAGCAAATTTTGCCAATAAACGCATCACAATGTCAAAAACTCTGTTCAATTCTTCAAGCACACGCACACACAAATTCATTCGAATAAAAATGTCCTTATTTCTTTAGGCCCCGCTAGGGAAACCAACCAGAAAATTCAACGACATTTCAACAATTTCAAGTGCAATCCTACATGAAAAAGTCCGCAATTGTCAGCCATCCATAGCGTCATATTCTATACAAAAGAAAACACAATAATAAATATCCTCATTCATTTTCCACACACTCGCCATGACACCAAACCACTTTCAGCTACCTCAAAACAATGCAGAAAGAATGAGCATCACCACACAGCACTTTGCTTGCAAAAATGCAAAAAATAACAAAACAAAGGAAATGTTTAAAACCTCTCGAAAAATTGTCATAGAGAATAGAAGAAAAAAGTGCCAAAAAATAGAAATGCTGAATATGAAAAAAAAGCCGCAACTAGTTGGAAAGGCTGCTAAAGCACACTAAAGCGATTTGATTTTGCTTTTCACAGCATAGGACACGTGAAGAGGTAAAGAAAAACTTGTGCAAAGGATTTCCTAACAAGTGTGAGTGCTCGACTGTACTCAACCCTTGAATACCCATTAAAGGACATTCATGAGGCAGAAAGTTGAAATAGAAAATTGAAGACGAAAAAAGGAATTTTAGTTTTTAGTAAAATAAAGTTAAACGAAATTTGGCAAAAGTTTCATAATGCAATTCAACAATAATTTTAAATATGTGGTTATTTGTTTGTTTTATAAAATTGTTCATGATTTTACTTGTGGTCATGTGCATTCAAGGGTTAACGTCTGCAAGTGCACAGCGGCTTTATGAAAGTTTGCTAAAAGTTTCGCATATACCTGCAATGAGTCTAAAAGTAGATACACTTATGAACCCCCACACTCGTACACACACACACACACACACACATACATTCTGCTAGTGAAAGACAAAGTCACAATAGGCAAAGTGCAATGCTGATAAAAATAACAAAACGCAAATAAAAAATCCTTAGAAAAAGGCGCTTATTCAAAGAGATTTACCGCACTTTAGCTGGAAAAAACTACTTTGTCGGGTTTGGAATGCAATCTCAATAGACATGAAAAATGTGTCTTTGCTTGTGCTATGCATTAAATGTGCTTTTGGTTCAAAAACGTTGCCACTAAATGAATTCAGCAGTGTTCAATGCAAGTTTTATTTTATTTTACATTTTATTTGAAAATTTCAGTTTGAAACACATGAAAATTGCCTCTAAAAGCCACTTAATTCCATAATCGATTGATCAGGATTATATCAATCGAGAAATTACAATCGAACGACGTACTGAAATAATCGAATTGTAAGAATTCATGCAATCTTCGTAATCTAGGATTAACTAATATCTTGATTATATCTGATTTATATCAGATTCTTGACATACAGAACTCAGCATTATTTACACTATTTACACTCAAACGATCGAATCTTAAAGACTTTGTCATCGTTCGAATTCGAGGATGGTCTGAAAGAATTAACCCTTTCGACCCCAAAGTTGCCAGCAACTTCACCCATTTGTCATCTTATAGCAAAAGCTACGATTGATTTATGGGTTTAATTTAAGTAGGCACCAACAAATTAATATTTTTAGAAGTGAATTCAAAGTAAATTAAAAAAAGTTTACTGTTATCGCCAAAATAATTTCCAATAATTTGCAGCGATATCAAGGAAAGTTTGTGTTCTAATTGAAGTCTACGAATTGGGCGCGTTTGATCACAATCCTGTTTCTTTAATAATTGTTAAATAAAATCAAAAAGTGATAATTTTGTATTTTTCCGCAGATATTAAATAATTTTACTATAATTAAAAAATATTGATACAAAATTTATTTAACCCGTTTTAAGCTAAAATTGTTCAAAAGCAAACTAGCTCTAGAACTCTAACAAAGAGGCGTGGGGACTTCAAATGTCATGTGCACACTTCTTAGGCAAATTTTTCATGATTTAAATACCTAAAAATAATATCGAGACACCGCGCAAAATTCGGGGTCGAAAGGGTTAACTGTCTGCACTCTCTAACTGTTGAGATGTACGAATCCTTCGGACTATTCAACCTCCAAACTTCAAGAATATTTACATTCCAGAACCTTAAAGATGCAGAGAACTTTCAAATTCTCAAACAGTGCTAAAGAGTCAGTTGAATCCCCAAAGCATATAGCATGATCCGTACTTGGATCATCCACGTGATCAGATCTTTCCGTTCTCAGCTGTAAAAGTCTGAACTCTAAGACAGTTCAGATGATTTGATTCTCGCTATTCTGGAACTGACTAAAGTCTCTAAGCCCTTGGATCGTCTGAGCCATCCTATATACTATTTGCTATGGGTCTCTATAAATCTTTCGATTACACTGTGCGTGAAATTTACCCTCAAAAATTCAGACATGGGGGGACCTTCTGAGCGACTTTCTATAGGTATATACATAGGTATTATAATTAAATGACACTCATACGCCACGTTGCGCTGCGCAACAAAATGCATGCAAATGTGTCTGAAACAAATTTGTTGGTAGTTAAAATATCTACAAACTTGCCGAAGACAGTAAAGCGATATTCGGAACGATTTAGGACCTATTAGCATTTAAACGTTCGAAGACTTAAGCGACGAACTCGACTAAAATGAGCAAACTTCAAAGTCGGATTTCTTTGAAAATAGAGCCAATCCAGCCAAACGGCTGGTGGATCTCAACTCAGTATACCTATAGACAGTCACTCTGTAGGTCCCCCCTATGTCTGAATTTTCGACTTGCACAGTGTTATACGCATCGTCGGATCAAAATGACATCATGTCCCGTGTGAATTCAGTGAGGCAAAGTGTCGACAGCGGCAGCACTTGTCACCACTCACACCACCAAACATCATTCGCACCAACACTTCAGAGTCCAACAAACCAACAAATCCAGTTTCCACTTACTACAAAACAATTATTGAGTTTGTTTAGTTTTTACACACAAATCCTGAATTTTGTTATTGCGTTGCCTACCAAAGCATGCTCAGAGAGAACTCTCACTCTCGCTTTCGCTCAGTCGTTCGCTCTTTCAGCGCCTGCCACTTGTAGCACTAAATGTAGCTCCGTACTGTTTGTTGTAGTTGTTCTATGTAGTGTTTTTGTCATTAATGCTCAGCCATTTATTGCTTTGCTTTAAGCGTTTGCCTACAACTTGTCTGTTCACTGGCGCTTCTTTCAATGTCCTTTTCACACACACACATACAGACACATAAACCCCACAGCGAATCTTTGCTTAATTCTGCGCTTAGCTGCCCGACAAGTTTTCGTTCGATTTGTTATGCAAATACTTTCACTTTCACTTGAATTAATCAACACTCGAGTCCTGCAAATCGGTAAATGTGCCGCAACCCGCTGCTTACACACCCCCCACCGCTATTCCGACACCACTATTTTCTGCCACTCTTTGCCAGCTAATACTTCTGACAACAACAAAAATTAATATCAATTTTCATAGAAATGTAAATTAGATCAACTCGAATCCACCAACCAATAAACAAAACTAAACATAAACATTAAATCTGTAAATCTGTTAATTCACAACAACAAACAAATCGTAATCGCAATTTTATAGGAGGTGGCCGAACTGCGGCGTCAGGTGGCGCTCGAGAATTTGCAAAATCAGCGAATGGATAATCTGGAACAGGATGTGCCGGTGGAGTTTGAATGCTGCTTTTGCACAACGAAGGTATTTGGCGTCGATTTCTCTCTACCTACTTACATATAATGTCTGTATGTTTGTGCTCGTATGCAGCCACATCAACATCACAGCCACCAACACCAACACCAACACACCACAGCCATCAAACACCACCACCAGCAACCAACAACAAAACAACAACAA
Source organism: Melieria picta (assembly GCA_964056695.1). Lineage (NCBI taxonomy): Eukaryota > Metazoa > Arthropoda > Insecta > Diptera > Ulidiidae > Melieria > Melieria picta. The sequence continues at coordinate 10,248,004 of OZ057399.1, read as the reverse complement.
TTCATTTTAAATCTACATTTTTTGTTGTCTGCTCCTTTAGCAGTAATGCTGTATTGTTGTTGTCGTATTATTATTTTTAGTTTTGTTTGTGAAAGCTTTCTCTGCTTGTTACTCATTCGTGTAGTGTCTGTAGTGGTAATTGTCATTGTAATCAGTAAACAAACAAAAAGAAAACACAGGATCACACACACACACACACAAGCACACCTCCATACAAACCACCTATACACTCGTACTTATGTCACCGTTGACAGGTGCTGTGTTACTCGTATTTGCCGCTAATTGTTTGATGTTGCCACTTATCACATATCGCATTACATCGATTGTACTAAAAGGCTGTGAATAGCTTTGACACTTTGATATGCGTATTTTTTGTAACGTAGCAATACGCTTGTAAAATTGTAATTTTTAAATTAAGACGTAAAGTTTTTTTTACAGAAAATAATTTCTTTAAATTTACAATAAAGAAAATATTTTTTATATATTTGCTTTTTTGGTTGTTGTGCTCAGTAGCTGTAAATTTATGATAGATGAAGTGGTGATCAACATTTTTCGAACGGTCTCAAAAAGAGAGTTAATGTTGGGTTGAGTCGAGTCTGAGTGGCAGCCTTGAGGCAGCTTTAGTAAGACTACTTATAGGAGACCAGCCCATTGCTGAATTAATGATGATTATTGGTTATGATTATTTCTAGTCTTATGTACATTACATGCTACAAAAAACAATTTTTGTCGCGACACATTCAATATCTGCCAAGCCAGAGATTCGAATCGATTCGATCGATCCGACACGAATAATCTTAATAATAATCTTCGAATAATTTTCTGATCCGAATGTTCTAATTTCAAATTTTTAGGACATATTCATAAAAAAAAAGTACGTTTCAGATTACTTTCTGTAGTATCAGAGCTTTAACCCTTTCGGGAAATTTGTACGTTACACCGTGCGACAAAAATAAAAAAAATTGTTCACACCGGAAAAAGTCCATACAGCCGTGAAACTAGAGACCAAACATAGTAATACTGCATACTCAGTTTTTCATTTCTACATCATTTGTCCTATTAAAAGCACTTCAAAATTTTGAAGCGGATACAAAATAAAAAAAATATAAAAAATACTTAACCTCGTAAGAATATGGCGATATGTATATCAAATGAAAGAGGAAAGGCTCAAGAATTTAAATCAAATTGATCTTTTATCTATTTGTAAAAAAAGGATATGAAAAAGGTCTTTTGAAAATTTTAATCCTTTATATCCTTGAAAATTTTTATAGAATTTTCTTGAAAAGTAATTATGTTAAAACTCCAAATCTCCTTGATCACGTGTCAAAATTTCATTATTCTCGCTTCATTGATTTTGTATCTTTTTATTATTTAAAATACTGATACCCAAAAAAATTATAATTTTTTTACTTCATTAGAATTGCAGCTTCCGCCTTTTTTTTAATAACTTTCGAACCAATAAAGTTAGAGTATTGAAATTTAGACACGTGATCAAGAAGATTTTGGGTTTTAACATAGTTACTTTTCAAGAAAATTCTATATAAATTTTCAAGGATATAAAGGATTAAAATTTTCAAAGGACCTTTCTCATATCCTTTTTTTACAAATATATAAAAGACTAATTTTATTCAAATTCTTAAGCCTTTTCTCTATCATTTGATATACATATCGCCATATTCTAACCAGGTTAGGTATTTTTTATAATTTTTTTATTTTTTATCCCCTTCAAAATTTTGAAGTCCTTTTAAAAGGCCAAAGGATTTAGAAATGAAAAACTGAGTACGCAGTATTACTATATTTGGTCTCTAGTTTCACGCACATATGGAGTTTTCGTGTTATGACGTAAAATTTTTTCGAAGATTTTTTATTTAACAGCGAATGCACTTTTGATGGAACTGCCCCTTTAATTTCCACTAAGTTGGCTTTGTTGCATCCTTCTGTTTAAAAATATAAATCATAATAACCGTGGCTACAAAGAATGAGTGAGTTTTGTAAGACACTCTTTGCAAGAATTCGAAAAACCAGCAAGTGACCGAACTTCTGCGTAGGAATTTTTAAATATGTAAATTTTTTCGGCAACAAAAAGCTAAACAATTTCAAAGTCTAAATCTCAGTTGATTTATAAAACTTAATAACTTAAACATTTTTTACGTTTAAATATTTTTCCCGCGCGTTTAAAAATATTGTACGTTTGTATAAAGAAAGCCAAAGGTTGCGAGTTGTGTTCGCATTTTTTTAAGTCATGGGTTTGGTAATAGAATTTTTGCGTTTGCATGCCTGCCACGCCCATCTGTAAACCACGTGACTAATAAAATTCAACTATTTGGCAATTTTCGATTAAAAATAAGAACTGCTAGAAGATTTTGTGTTTTACTGGGCAGACACAGGTTATGTAACGTTAGACATGCCTACTTGCCACTCCCACAACGATAATAAAAATATAAAAAAACTAAAAAATATAAAAAATACAGTAAAAATAAATAATATTCACTATCTTTCTGTAAATCTGTATTTAAAAGAATTCATTACAAATCTCAAATTATGTTAAAGGATACATTTTCAAAAGGACATTACTGACATTTTGTTGTGCTTAAAGTTCCAAAAAACGTTTCACTATAATAGTCGCCAACTCAAGAAAGTTATCAAGAAGTGGCTCAGACGGGACATTGGCACATTAACCCTTTCCAGTGGTGCACACAGGTGGGTTGAGGTAGATGGTTCAACGCCCAAAATAAAAATTGCTGTTGCAAAATATGGTTTCAATTGGAATTGTGCTCAACAGTTGTACACAAAATTCCCGCAAACTGAAATCCTCTCTGCGCCACTGTGTATGTCCCTAATGACTTTATAACTTTCTGAAAAATTAGACATGTGACACTCATAAAAAAATTTCAAATTTCAAATTTAGACGTGACACTGCAGGCAAAGATACGAAAAATACATTTTTCCTAAAAGGTTTGTTACAAATCTTTAAGAATACTCGTATTAAAAGATTTATTAATGAAAGGACATTGCTTATAACTTCTTGTGCTGAAAAGACAAAATAAAAAAGTCACCAAGAAGAAGCAAAGTTATGAAGAAATAGTAAAAATACGACATAGGCACATTAACAGTTTCCTCAACTCTGGAACATAGGTAGATAAGTATGTCTCCAATGCATTTCTTACTTTCTGAAATTGTGCAAAACTGTGTGAGAGTGAAAGTTAAAGACTGAAAAAGTCAGCTGAAGGTAATTCTTCGTTCATTGAGCCACAAATGTGGTAAAAACCATTGAAATAAATCATTGAGTCTCTGGGCATGATAGCTAATGGTCCAGTGACCTATGTTGGCCACAACCTTTAATAGCGAAACGCATTAAAATTGGTTCAAAATTTTCTCGAGATTTCTAGATTATGAGTGTGGAGATTTTCACTGTCGATAGTTTGATCAATCCAAGCGAGATTGCAGACGCACGAGTGCATGATTTTTCATGCGGTTAGCTGTGGCAGATACTCAAGTGCCAAGGACATTTCGAAGACAATACAGTAACTTAGAAAACTCAAGAAAACTTTCAGAACAAGTCTGACATTCATGGACAATAATGTGGAAGGTGTAAGAGTCTTAGTGGCCACTTGACACGAAGGAAATAACCGAAAGCGCACCAATCGTCTGAAGTACAAAATATCTAACAGCTAAGAGTTGTTATTGGAGGGGCCACTATACTCTGTGGTCATGTTAGAAGATTAGGTTCAGATCGAACCACTTTCGCAAACGCTGAAAACATTAAAAGAATGAAACCATTCTTAACTATAGAAAAGAACTTTGGTGTAGAGAATTACTGATTTTATCTCATCATAGACCCAGCTAACCTTGCGGAAGTTGAAACCAAAATATGCTTGTAAAGTCGTATACAAATATGTACACACATTATACTTGAATCGGTTGGTTTGTAACCCAGAAAATGAGACGCGATACGGTGAAACCATATTAGGCTTCATTGGATAAAGTGGGTTTTCGTTTCGTCACTTCTTTCTACCCAACTTCTCCAATCGCCAATTTCAATGTGGAGGTCTTTCATAACAAAATATAAGAAATAAACATAGGTGTGTAATTACATTATATATGAATGGAAATTTAAAGAATATTATATGACAACATGAAATGAAATCGTTCTTTGACAGACCGCCAAATCCAATTCAAAAATTCCTTAAAGACTATTTTGTGTAAAATATTGTTTCTTACTGAAAAACCCCTATCGGATTCTTACCTTCAAGCAATGCCACTTATAGACTCGATTTAAATCCTGTTCAGGCCGACTATTCTACACGCTTTCGTAAATGTTTGTTTCCTGCAAGAAATTATATCCTGACGTAATATATCTGAAGCTGTGCCAATTTGAATGTATAAAGAATTGAATTCTAACAATTATTGTCCAAAAATACTGACAAATGTTTATGTGAAAAGGCACTCATGACGTTTTCATCACAATGCTAACGTTTTTTGAAATATTCAACCAAAACCACTGGTTGGATTTTGTTGATAGTTGAAAGCACTTGGTTTCAAAAATTTTTGCAGGTAGAATTTTCTACATACAACAATTCGATGAAAGTAAAAAAACAAAACAAATTGAACCTTGAACCCATTTGGGGCTTTATGACATCAAAAAAGTTGTATTCGGTATTGGAAATCAGAAAGGGAAATGTTAAATGTTTGCCCCATAAGCCACAGCGCACTCGATTGAGTGATTTTCGTTCATTCGTCCTTTGGTTGGTACACACAATATGTAATTTTTTGTATTTTTAAAAATAAAAGTATTTCGAAGAATATGCAGAAAGCTAAAATCTTGAGTTCAAAGCAAAGTTAAGCTCTTGTAAACATTTGAGTGTTGTAACATTTAGGTAAACATTGCACATACATAATTTATGAGTATTAAACTGAGTCTTGAGTAAAATTTTATATAACAGTACTTATAACAAAGATTAGTAAAAAAAATGGCTATATTGAGTATTTGAAAAAAGTATAAAGTGTAGCTTAAAGAAGTCCATTGTTTTTGCATCAAATTAAAGGGTCCGAGGGTCCGAGAATCTTATGATTTCATTGAAATAATCTTTGCTCACTATATGACTTTATCTATTTGTCTAATTATTTCTTACTTGGAGTATTTTCACCAAGTTTCAAGTCAATAGGACCATGAATTAATATTATTTAAAATTTCTCCATATAAATTTTAACACGTCCTTGACCTCGTCAAATTTTGATTTTATAAGAAAGCACATGTCGAATTATTTTTTCAAATGTCTTCAACAATTTTGAAGCCAACCAAAAATGAAAAATACGTGTCGAATCATTTTTGACATGGACTATTATCACCAAATTTAAATTGAATAGGCCCATTAAATCACGTTTTTTATACAACAACTTAACCTAAGTTTAGCCCCTTTAAATGCTGAAATTAAAAAAATCCTTTCTTAGCGGATGTTCATTCTCTAAAATAGATCTACAGTTCAAGTTCCATGTTTGGCGTTTCTGCGGTTTGGGCTGGGTCCCCCAAATGAAAATCTGTCATGAAAGTCAATTTGCTCTGTTTCGAAGTATTTTATCACCTATCGGGTTTGTCGATAATTCGAACATCAAGATTGCAATTAATAAAAATAATAAAAAATGAAAAAAGTCGAACAAAAAAATGAATGAAGAAAGAAGGACTAAACTTTATCAGGGTTTTCCTTAAAAGAATTTTTATAAGTATTCGCCTTCGGCTTATTTTAGTTATGCCAAATATTCTGCTTCGGCCAAAAATCCACTTTCGGTCGGACACTACTGATTACTAAATACATCTATTGGAAAAATCAAGGACTCCTTTTTACTACCCTTTATACTTTGAAAACATTTAATATTGAATAAAAACAAGAATTTAAAAAATATAAAGTAGCAAAACATTGGTTTCAAAATTAACAAATTCATAGAAACGTATTAAGAAATTTCATTTTACGCATAATATAAGCAAATTTTGTAGAAGTTTTGAGTATTGAGTTGAGTTTAGAATTTGAATTTTAGAAAAAAAAATTTAGTTTATATAATTTAGTACATTAAATTTGAATTAATTGGGAAAATTACAGTATTTTGAAACTTTGGATACTGCAGAAAAAATTTTGTGAAAATTAAATATGTTTTAAATTAAATTAAATATTAATCTGAATGAAAGTAGAGTACTTTGAATACGTAAAATACCCAAAATAGTGAAGAAAAGTGAACGTAAAATGCATTTGCATTTTATTTTTTCAAAGTTTAAAAATTACAGTATTTTGAAACTTTTAATATTGCAGAAAAAATTATGTGAAAATTAAATACGTTTTTAAAATTAATTAAATATAAATCTGATTAAAAGTACAGTACTTTGAATACGTAAAATACCCAAAATAGTAAAGAAAAGTGAACGTAAAATGCATTTGCATTTTATTTTTTCGAATTCAAATTACAGTATTTTGAAAGTATTTTTGCAGAAAAAATTTAGTGAAAATTAAATACGTTTTTAAATTAAATTAAATATTAATCTGAATAAAAGTAGAGTACTTTGAATACGTAAAATACCCAAAATAGTGAAGAAAAGTGAACGTAAAATGCATTTGCATTTTATTTTTTCAAAGTTTAAAAATTACAGTATTTTGAAACTTTTAATATTGCAGAAAAAATTATGTGAAAATTAAATACGTTTTTAAAATTAATTAAATATAAATCTGATTAAATGTAGAGTACTTTGAACACGTAAAATACCCAAAATAGTGAAGAAAAATGAACGTAAAATACATTTGGATAAAGAAATTTAAACATTCGAATAGTTCAGTTGAGTTGAAAGTAAAAGTTAGTCATGTCGATAAAGTTGAGTACTGCCGCCTAGCTGACGTATTAATGTTAAAAAATTTGCAGTTTTTGAAAGGTTGAAATGTTGCTAACAAATTAGTACACCACAGTAAAATTTGGAACGAGCGTGCTAGCGTGTTTTCACAGATTTCTGCATATTAACGAAAATATCTTACAACAGGATCGCGTCTGTGTATTCCATGGCAGAGAGTATTCTATGAAGCGACTGGCGCGTCCGCCACCACCTCCCGACAATTATATGGCACTAAAACGCATGATCGAGATGGGTGCCGTTGATCTGTACTATATCTGAAACGAGCTAACGGTAACCAAATCTGCGCCTGTAAATAGCGACATGTCATAGCGAATTTTAAACCATATACGTGCATATGTATATATAAATATATTTAATTTGAGTTTGAGTTCAGTTCAAATATGAACTGACCAAGATATGTGTAAGATTTTTAGGATCATTATTCAATTTTGTGGCACTCTGTACATAAGTAAATGTTATATAACTTTTGTAAATATTTCAAGTTGAAAACTAAACTTGAAAACTGCGCCTCATTACTGTACATTTCGAACCGTTTATGCCGTCAATGTCAGTTGAATTTGCGTCTCACCGATGTTTGCCCCCCTCCCCCTGCAGTGCTTCCCATATCGCCTCACCCACACATCGACTCTGTATCCACACATACACACGTCCCATTCACACACGTCCCAGCCTCGAGAGAGCAACAAACCCGCTGCGCCACACCCATCGCCACCAACGTGTCTCCTGTTCCCTTTTCGTTTCTCATGCGTTATTTTTGCTCATTCGAGGTCTTACATGTTCCATTGAATGCGTGTATTTTCATTTTTTTTGTGTATGATTTTCCGTTGAAACATTATTTCAATTTTATTTTATTTATTTTTTAAAGGGTTATCCACGATGTCAAGGCGAATGTATTCCATTACGAGCGAGTAGCGTTTAGAACAACCAATCAAAATCGTACCAAATCAGTAATCAAACCAAAACACGATCAAATTCGTGAGAACAAAAATATTCGTGAGAAATATAATATTAATTTTATTTTAATTAGACAATGGCTTTAAGATGATATTCGGTAATTAATAGATTATTTACTTACGCAAACTAAACGACATAGAATTGTTGAACGGACAAACGAAGCGATGAAATCGAGACGCGCAACAGCGACAGCGCGAAAATGCTAAACAAGATGAAATGCGATGCGATGCAACCTAAAAGACATAGAAAAATATTAAGCGAATTTGTGTAAAAACATGTGAAATTTTTGTGTGACAAAGAAAAACAATTATGATGAAGCGCCTAAAAGCAGACAGCATGAAGCAGGACATAGCCAAGTAGTAAACACATTGGCGGCTTGCACGAGATGGGGCCAAAGCGAAAAATTTAGCAAAAAAAATGAAAAATTTCATAAACTAAGCAACAACAAAATATTTGAAATTTATAACAATTTGGCAATTTCACATATTTGAAACTTTTAAGTGGCCTTTGAGTGTAGTTTCACAACCTTGAATTGTGTCAAAGTTAGCAAAAATCAGCTGATTTTGAAGCCACCTCAGCGTGTTGAGCTTAATTGAATTGTTTACATTTTTGGCCATTTCATTTTTTTAATGGCCTTTGAGTATAGTTTCACAACCTTGGATTGTGTCAAAAGTCAACAAAAATCAGTTAATTTTGAAGCCACCTCAGCGTATTGAATTCAATTGAATCTTTTACATTTCATTGAGTGACATTTGAGTATAGTTTCACAACCTTGGATTGTGTCAAAAGTCAAGAAAAATCAGTTAATTTTGAAGCCACCTCAGCGTATTGAATTCAATTGAATTTTTTACATTTCATTGAGTGACATTTGAGTATAGTTTCACAACCTTGAATTGTGTCAAAAGTCAACAAAAATCTATTAATTTTGAAGCCACCTCAGCGTATTGAATTCAATTGAATCTTTTACATTTCATTGAGTGACATTTGAGTATAGTTTCACAACCTTGAATTGTGTCAAAAGTCAACAAAAATCAGTTAATTTTGAAGACACCTCAGCGTGTTGAAATTAATTGAATTTTTTAAATTTTTTAGTGACATTTGAGTGTAGTTTCACAACCTTGGATTGTGCCAAAAGTCAACAAAAATCAGTTAATTTTGAAGCCACCTCAGCGTATTGAATTCAATTGGATTTTTTACATTTCATTGAGTAACATTTGAGTGTAGTTTCACAACCTTGGATTGTATCAAAAGTCAACAAAAATCAGTTAATTTTGAAGCCACCTCAGCGTATTGAATTCAATTGAATTTTTTACATTTCATTGAGTGACATTTGAGTGTAGTTTCACAACCTTGGATTGTGTCAAAGTTAACAAAAATCAGTTGATTTTGAAGCCACCTCAGCGTGTTGAATTTAATTGAATTTTTGACATTTTTTTGAGTGACATTTGAGTGTAGTTTCACAACCTTGGATTGTGTCAAAGTTAACAAAAATCAGCTGATTTTGAAGCCACCTCAGCGTGTTGAATTTAATTGAATTTTTGACATTTTGTTGAGTGGCCTTTGAGTGTAGTTTCACAACCTTGGATTGTGTCAAAGTTAACAAAAATCAGCTGATTTTGAAGCCACCTCAGCGTGTTGAATTTAATTAAATTTTTTACATTTCAGGCCATTTCATTTTTTGAGTGGCGTTTGAGTGTAGTTTCACAACCTTGCATTGTGTCAAAGTTAACAAAAATCAGCTGATTTTGAAGCCACCTCAGCGTGTTGAATTTAATTGAATTTTTGACATTTTTTTGAGTGACATTTGAGTGTAGTTTCACAACCTTGCATTGTGTCAAAGTTAACAAAAATAAGCTGATTTTGAAGCCACCTCAGCGTGTTGAATTTAATTGAATTTTTGACATTTTGTTGAGTGGCCTTTGAGTGTAGTTTCACAACCTTGGATTGTGTCAAAAGTCAACAAAAATCAGCTAATTTTTATGACACCTCAAAAAATTGATTTTTCAATTCAAATTTTTAATTCAAATTTTTTAAATTTTTATTTACATGTCGTGAATGCCGCCAATGCCTTAAATTAATTATTTGAATAACTAGCTTTAAACATTTTGACTAAATAACGATAAAATATTCAACGAATCAACCAATGACGTAAATAAATCAAATATCCACACACACTCACACACACTCGATCAGCTCGTTTTAAGTAAATGCAATTTAGTTAAATAAATTAATTAATTATGTTAATTTAATTTAATCAAATAAATGCATACCTATAATTACATACATACAAGTACATATATATTTTTTGTCACTTTATAATGAAATAAAACAAATTTTTTAAGCAAATACTTGTGCACACAAAATTGCGATATGACTTTTGATTTACGCTCAACGACTCACATGTACAACCCTACTGCTCCCCCCCTACCTGTCCGCCAATCCACCACAAAGCCTCACGCTCATTCAGTTAGTTAGCTCCACGTAGTGCCGACATTTGACATTAGTCGATCATGTAGAATGCCGTTGGCCGTTTGAGCGCTTCTCCGTGTTTTAGTTGCGCGTCGAAAATTCGTAGCTGCATTGTTGCATTAGCCTGTAGACAAGTTGTTCCATGGACCTAAGAGCCGAACAATTTGCGACGTATTCACATTAAGTCCCTCTTCAACTATGTAAACAAAAAACAATAATAAAAAAACACAAAGCACACTCCTCGGTGCGCCCTCACGAAGGTGAGTACCACTATCAACTTCAGTTATATGTTATCTATGTTTCATGTGTGTTTTCTTATATTTTGTTACTATTGTTTTCATTTCCGTTCAAATTTTCCATTGATTTTTCATTGTGAATGTTTATGATTGAGTATTTTTGTTAAGCATTTACGCACAATTTTTGCTGATTTTTGCAGCTGTAAAACACATTTGCTGTAGTTATTTTTTTTTAATTTAACAAAACTTGCATTGAGCATTTTCGATCACTGGTTTGCATGTTTGTGGTGTATGCGAGATTTTATAAACATTTGTAAAACAATGAAACAAAATAAAAAACATAAAAATAAAAATATAAAAACTGAGTTTGCGCTTCAACGACTGTGAAATATACCGACATTTTAAAAACAGTGCTGCACTTCTGACTAATTTGAAACACTAACATCTTGGACAGATAACTAAGAAAACTATCAGTCAGGAGGTACTGGGTTCGTGCAACAACTCAACCAGTAAATATGAACCTTTCTTGCGGCCACAACTGTCACAATTATATTTTTGAACTATCATACATTTTTGAATTAAATTTTCTTAAGATATGACTGCTGAAATATGACTTTCAACCTCTCAAAAATTCAATCTCACAACCAATCATAGAATCTTCAAGTGCATTTATCTTTTTTGCTTACCCCACTTAACATAACTCGGCACTTTTTAAAGACATTTATTTACTTGCAACTACTTAATCACAATAAAACAAAACCTTCGCATAAGGGAAAGTAGGTTCACTTGAAATCTTTTCAAATCCCTTGATTGAAAAGGTTAGTTTAGATAACATTAACTGGCCAATTCACCAGCCATACTCAGACCTTCTAACTTCGATCAATTGTAGGGTTCTACATCTGCATAAAATAGGTGGTTGTATGTTCGGTCTGAATAATGTATTGCAGCTTCAAAAGATTTGCTTTCAATAGGTTTGCAGTTCCATGGAGGTATTAAAGATCTTAATAGTGTATATCTGAGTACCAGAGATATATTTACACTGAGATATTTTAATACTGGAAATGTAATCAATATGATCAATAGATATCACTCACTTAGAATAGACGTTAGTTGGATGACCAATGTTTGAGGATCTTCAAGGAAATCTCTTCGTCGCTTAGTCTCAGTTTAACCAATTAGGTCTGAAGCGCAACCTTCATTTGCTAAGAATGCTGCATTTAATTGCTGGTAGACTCAGATAGTCTCATCTACCACAAATGGTAACTGCCAAAATTATATCAGTAAGAAAGAGAACGTCCTGCTCTTCATGTGTAACTACTTGAGCTTGTAGGAGTCTTCATATCCTAAAGTAATAGTTCGTTAAACTGGCATAAACTGACACAAATCACTTGGTTTAGTTCATTGAAAAATCACCCAGAGACATAAAGGTCTTTGCTCAAAAGACCATTAACGAAATTCTGAACCTTTTAAGTAGGAGAAGACAATCTTGTTTCTTATGAATCACTGCCATACCTTATTGATTCAGTCTCCGTATCCTTTGCTTTCCGACTTTTATTGACCTTATTATTATTATTGATGGGGATGATGCACTGCGACATGTAGATCTATTGTGCCCCCTTCTTGGACTTCAAAGACTGTCAGTGAGTCCAGTATCCAAGAGGAATTTTAGTATGCTTCCTACACCTCTGGATACCCAGTCCGTAACTGGTATAAGATGGTCCCCCAGGTGTTTCTTTCTTTTATGCATAAGTATAGGACATTCTCCTAGTATATGTATTGCAAGCAGGATTCCTAGTTTCGCTAGATGATAAGTCAATCTGCAATGCCCTGTTAGCATTCCCGTGATAATCCTTAGATTATTCTTTGATAGGGTCATGCATTCCTCGAATCTTTTCCTATAACCATCTTGGAATACTCTAGACCTGGCAGATTTTCCCAGTATTGATTCCTTCTGGTTATCTCGTCCTTTCTCGTTAGGATAGAAGACGCTCCTTTTCCCCAACCACAAAAGGGTTCAGGGCCGACAAAGGGTGTGGAAGCTCCCCTCCTTGCCAGTTCGTTTCCTTCAATGCCAGCGTGGCCCGGAACCGAAAGTACCCAGACCTGGTTGTAACGGCCAAGTTTGTTCAGCTTCTCAAGGCACTCCAGAACCAGTTTCGAGGACACCTGGTAGAATCTTAGAGCCTTGATTGCCGCTTGGCTGTCGGAGAGGATAGCAAGCACACCTTTCAATGGCGTATATTTCCGCCTGGAAGATAGTGGTGTGTTTTCCCGTAGGTTCCGAGTATCTTATCCTCGGCCCGTATACGCCTATCCCGGTGCCATCCTCCGTTAAGTAGCCAGGATATCATATCCTTGTCTATCAGATACGTTTCCGATATACCTACCCAGTTCCTTTTGTTACTAAGTTCAGTTTTAAATCTTTTGACAAAACTGAACTTTAGTGAGATTGTGTCCCTTGGTATTGCAATGTCGGGATACTGATTCGTAAGAGTATCAATCCTCTTACGGCTCAGGAATCCTTCAGTCTTGATATTTGTATCAGTCATCCGTAGGAGAGCCCTCTTTGCTTGGATCTGTATATGCAAGTGAAGAGGTGTAAGTTCAAGGAGAACCTCCATAGATGCTGTTGGACACGTTCTCATTTTATTGACCTTACTGACCAGACAAAAATCGACACAGCTTGATATAATTCGTTAATGAACCAGCCAGAGACTCAAAGGTCTTTTCCAAATGTAGATATTTTAATGAGGAAGGGAACATCCGGCATCTTTTATATCATTACGCTTCCTTAGTCTGAGTGAGACCCCGTATTTACTACTGTCCGACCTTCATCGACCTTACAACTACTACTAGTACTACTACTACTACTACTACTACTCGACTTTACTGATCTGGAAAAAATCAACACAAACTACTTGGCCCGTTTTACTAAAGACTTATCCTGAGATACAGAGGTCTTTCCTGTTAGGACAATTCAAAAGTTTGGATCTCTTGATGCAGAAAAGCACATTTTGCTTCTAATAGTATCATTAATTGTTCTACCTTAGCCCAGTCGAGACTCCGTATCCATCACTCTGTGTTTTTTTGACCTTACCAATACAAAATAAATCAATATAACATTCTCGACCCAATTCGATTGCGATTCATCTAGAGATAATTTCTCTATAGACAACTGCCAAGTTGCGCATGATGTAGCCGACGTTATAATCTTCCTACTTGGTCTACTTTGGTCCAAAGAAAAATCTATATCTTTAAATCTCCGTTCCTTTCCGTTCTTACCGACCCCACAACACTCGATATAGGTGACTTGGTCTCTTTCATTCAACACAGCGAACTGGGTTCCCTCTATCACTCGGAGGATGTATAGCTTCTTAGGGTCAAAGCCAGTTGAGCTGGCACAATTGTTTGACTTTGGACTACATGAACTTGTCTGACCCTAAGAAAGTCAGTCATGTTCTGAATTTAGTTAAATAGGAACAGAGGATATATTCATGGGTCTTCTTTTGCATATTTCGTACACCTTTCGGAGTCGAAAAATACCACATATTTCATCAAAAATTGTTTGTAGTAATTTTTCAAGACTTTTCTAAGCGGAAAGAAAGTAATAGTGAGCTCTGTAAAGATTTCCCATTCGATATCGCAAATAATGTCAGACACTTATGGGCTGAGTTTGTGCCACATATTTACTCATGGAATAGCAATTAAAATAGATAACTGAACCAGCTGTGCACATGAGTTTCTACTGCACAATTTGAATTAGCAAACGAGGTATGAAAGCCACATTAAACGCACATAGAAGTTGCCCGCAACTGACTTTGATTTGCTATGCCTAATTGTTCAGCAGCCGCCGTGGCTTAGTTGGTTAGTGCGTTGGACCGCGAGTCGAAGGCAGCGACCCAGGTTCAAATACTGCCTGTAATAACACCTAAAAAAAATAACGGGAAAACTCGTTTTCTCTTTCGGTGGCTGTCCTCTCAGCTGGAAATGGCAAACCTCTGAGAGTAAAAATTGCTTATGAAAGAGCTCCCAACCTGCCGTTCGGAACCGGCATAAAACTGTAGGTCCCTTCCACCCGCGTACAAATTCACACGCACAACACGGGTGGTTGCGGGAAGCTAGACCTTAGTCTCGCGTAAGCGGGCTGTCGTGCCAGTCAATTATTTATTATTATTAAAAAAATTATTAATTGTTCAGGGTTAATGCAGTTGACTTAAGAGTCAAAGTCTCGTCTCTCCAATTCGACCGCTCATAACTTGCTCATTAAAAGCTTCGTAAAGACCTAAAAATTGTCTACATAACATAGTAAAACAACGGACAGACGTACCTAAATACACACTAAACCAATTCAATAATTCCAGTGGCTGTTCGCATTCTCTGTCGCTGACCATGTGGCCACTGTTCATAACTTTACACAATTGAATTAACAAATCACTCAGTTCAAAGCTCACTCCATCGTTAACATAGAAATGCAAACGTGCAAACCTTCTCATGCATTCGTTGGGTGTAAATATTTTGATCTGCCGCATCTGTTGAGTTCCATTCATATGAGACCATTCACACCCGCCACCAGCCAACATCACCTCTCCCCGTTCATGCAATGACAGTGTCACACATCCACCCAAACTCACACACATCAAACCGACCGTCATCTAACCAAATGCTCTGCGCTCTGCCCTCCACTTGCAGGACTTCAAGGAGTTCACCGATGCCGAAGGTGTCATCTCGCTTCCAACTTCGGACTTCCACAAACCGATCTGCCTCGAAATGCGCATGGCCGCCAACCAGACCACGCGCCAGCAGTACGGCCTGCTGACCGCTCCCGCTCGCCTTGCCCAGCCGCAGCAGACGCCACTGCCGCAGCTGGCTGGGGCCATTGCCGCGACAGCGGGCGACAGCCATGCCGAGGTGATCTTCTCGATTGGCGGCAGCGGCGGCGTGATGCGCGCGCCGCCCTTGTCGCTAGTTGCGCCCATTTCGCAGTCGTCGTCCACGTCGTCGTCGTACGGCACCACCACGTCCACCACCATTGCGCTGCCGCTCGAAGCCACATTCCGCTACCCACCTTTCATTACCAGCTACAGCGGCAGCAATTTCAATCACAACTACAACAACAACTTCAACACCACCTCGGTCGGCGCGTGTCACGGCCTGTCGATGAGCACCGGCAACGGCATCCTCGCGCTGGGCAACAACTTCAACATCAGTGTTGGCGGCAATAACAACAACAACAATAACGCCGATCTCGCCAGCGTCGACAGCTCGGACACGTACGCCAGCTGCCAGACGCATCCGTTCCACTCGCAAGGTGACCTCACTGCCGATCTGGCCGATGAAGCATGCGCGCTCGACATCGACATGGATAACCTGTACATAAATCCCTTGGAGAAGGAGTCGACGACGGCGGCGACGGCGAGCGCGAGCAGCAGCGGCTTCATAGTGGGCCTGCCGTCCACCTCGTCTGCGGCGATCATACGATCGCAGGTGAAGAAGAGCGCGTCGGGCGATACGGCGCTGCGTAATCTGGCCACCGGCAGCGGTCTGAGTCCCATGGACGAGATCTATCAGAACTTTGACGTGCAGGAGCGCGGCAGCCGCGTCAGCCTTAACGAGAACCCAGTGCCAAAGCATCGCAAGACGCGTTTCCAGCAGAGCTTCATAGCGATGCAGTCGAGCGCGCTCGCCAGCGGTGCAACGACAATGGGAACGTCGGGAACGTCGGCGAAGCCGCGCGCCCGCTTCGAAGACGCCAAGATTGTGCTCGACGGAGCCGGCGGACACGACGGCAGTCAGGCAATTAGCGGAAGCCAGAAAAAGAAGCGCTCGGTTTTTATGCCCGGAAAAAGTTTAGCCACTGCCACCAAATTGATCAATCAGCATCTGTTCGGTATACAGAATGTTGGGCCCCGAGGTGAGTTCCATACAAATCGATAAATATGTATATAGACATAGTATTCAATATAATCCGTGTGCTTGTCTCTTGCAGCCAAATTCGAAAGCAAGCATTCCTCATCGATAGACTCGATCGATGCATCGCCAAATCTCGAGCACCATAGACGTTCCAAATCGATACTCAAGAACAAGTCGGACATCTCCCGAGTGCTCGCCGATCCGGAGAGCGAGCGGCTGCTGGCCGATAACATGTCGGGTTCGGGGGTATCCGATAACGGTACCGTTATGGTTAGTAATAATGCAAGCGGATCTCGGATTCGGATTATGTACTCATTGGTTTTGTGTTTGCAGGGTGAATCTGGCAGCGATTACTCACCGAATAAATTACCTCATTCAGTTTTAGCTAAGTCTATATCCCCACCACCCCTTAGGCATCGTACGCTAATACAACAACGCTCCGGCCCGGCCACACTACAAACCAAAACAACCAAATTCCAAACGCCACGCTATCCGGAAGAACAGGCGCTGCGCCAGGCGAAGCCGGTGCTGGCGCGCGCCGCCGCCACCTCGCACATGTCCGGCGACGGCCGCTACGATTCAACGAACAGGGACAGTAGCCTGGGTAAGTGCCACGCCTGCTGCCTGCGACCAGTCAAGTGCAAATTTAGTTTACAGAATTTTGGTTGTAACTCCTTCTCTGCCCCCCCATTATAACCAGTCATTTTCGATGCTGCCTTCTAAAAACATACCATTGACCCTCCTCATCAAACTACCACACGTGCAAATAATTCAGAGCACCGCCGGACTTATGGCATGTCTACTCGCGTACACTCGCGGAACGTTGTTGTCATGGTACCAAAAATATGAAACCCAAATTATTAGAAACACTCTAGAAGAATTTTGCAATTATTTCGCTAAAAATAGTTGTGCAGTTTTATTCAACTGGTCTGGCACGAGCACCGCTGCTTCTTTGAACCAAACTGATGCACTCTGAGCACTTTTTCATTTCGGATTATTATTTTGTTTCTAAAGCAGTGAAGAAGTAATAAGTTCAACGAAACAGTTTAAAAAATAATATGAACTCTAGTTCAGAGGGTTGATAAAGCAATGTTTTGGATAGGAAAAATTTACAGCAAAAGAAAGACATCAAGAAAGACGGAAAGATTTGACTTGAAGTACATCAAAGAGGATCATACAAACTCTGTCAGGGATTCGATGATCAACTTTTTGAAAAGAAAGAGAAAGTAAACTGAAGTATCAGTTATAAGAAATAATACCCCAACATTACTTTGACTTCCCCATTGCCTACAAATAGGTTAGGTAAGGTTATGGTGGCTGCCTCAGTAAGACACACTCGGAAGCCTATTGTGAGGCCCATTGTGATAACTACTACATATTTCACCCGATTTAAAAATGTATATACAACACAGTTTTCTCCAAGCATGTATTGCAACATAGGGGAAGGAGGGGTGGGGGAAGGAGGGGATTAGGAAGGAGGGGAGCGGGATGGTGAAGGAGGGGAAGGGGAAGGAGGGGAGGGGAAGGAGGGGAGGGAACCTACAATTCAATGCCGAATCCGAACAGTGGTTGCAGTTTCTTTTTTCACTCTTGGAGGTTTTGCCATTGCCTGCCAATAGAAGTACACGAGTATTTCATCAGCCCGAGCTAGGAATCGAACCTAGGGCCCATACATAGAGTAACCAGAATTTTTTTATTACATTGTCATTACATTAGTTCCATAAAGCAGTAAAAAGCAAAATAATGTTCGGGGATAGAGTTTTGGGGTCAAGTTTTGGTTACTTGTTTGACCTCTTGTTGATCGTCTGGTAGACCTGAGTTGTCCAAGTATCTTGAGATATTCACAATAGCCAAGTTGCTCTCTCACAAAACACGATATGCATTTTCACGTGAAGAGGACCTAAGATCTTTCCTGGTTGGTTGGTTGGTTGGTTCAAGTAGCGATGTTCCATCATCCAATTAGCGAGTTGGCGCCGTTTTGTTACCACTATTCCCGGTAGGTACACTAGGGTATACTGTATGATGTCTTCTGGACTATATATTTATATATCCGTATATATATATCCTTTATATCCAGTCCGAGAGGTTAATGAAAGAGAGTAGCGAGTTTACACTGCACTTTGCTATCTCTTCGAAATTCTGAAATGTCGGTTTTCCCAGCGTTTTCCATCTCCTTCTTGATAGCGCCGGGCAGTCGCAGAGGAAGTGGTGTACGGTTTCCTTCTCGTCCGGGTTTTCACAGCTGTGACAGCTGGTATTGTATGGGATCCCCATTTTTGCCGCATGCTCTCCAATGGGCCAGTGGCCAGTGATGACTGCCGTTAGTCTTGTCACATCCCGGCGGCCCTTGTTCAAGAGCTCCGCGGTCTTGTTCTTGTCGTATGTTGGCCAAAGTAGTCTGCTGGTTTTACAGGATTCCGTCCTCTGCCATCTAGTGTTGGCTTTGGCGAAGAAGCCCTTCGAAACCTCGCTCTTGATGGAGCCCAGTGGGGCGTGAACCGTTAACGCCTCGCTTTCATCAAGAGCGGAGCCTCTTCGAGCTAGCTCATCGGCCTTTTCGTTCCCTTCAATGTTCTTGTGCTCTGGCACCCATATCAGGATAACTCTGTACCTATGAGCAAGCTCTATGAGGAGCTTCCTGCACTCCCGCACTAGTTTTGACGACAGAATCGACGATCCCAGTGCCTTGATCGTAGATAGGCTGTCGGAAAGTATAGTGATGTGGCTTTTGTAGGATGTGTCTGCCAATGCCATCCTGCACGCTTCCCTAATAGCAAGCACTTCCGCCTGGAAAACGCTTGCTGTGTTGGGGAGACGGAAAGACACATTTAATTTAAGATGTTCCGAGAAGACTCCTGCTCCTACTCCGCATACCATCTTGGAGCCATCCATGTAAATTGTGGTATCCAGGTTGTTGTTTCATGGTATTTTAGATAGTTTTCCTTCGGCCAGCCTTAAAGTATTCCCATTATTGTTAGAGAGATAAGTGCAAGAATTCTATAATCTTAGAAAGTATTATAAAAATCAACACAGTTGGCCACAGTTTAGAGAAAATCGTATAAGAAAACACAGTACTTCAAACGCCCAATAAATTCTCATTCCAAACATTTTTCCATTCAAAAGGTTTCCTAGAAAGGAGTTCATTGAAAGTGAACGCTTCATGAAATGATTTCCAGGACTCCATTGTGTCCTAATAACTTCTGAGACCGATTTATTTACCCAGTCCTGAGCCCCTTTTATTAACTTTCAAGTGAGTTCACATAACAAGGATCTTCCTTTGTCAATGACAACGTCCTTATAAGCTTTGATCAAACTTTAAGGCAAGATATGAAGTTTCTCTGAAACTTTTCTAGCAATATTCCGCTTCCTATGGATTATTAGTTGAACCACTCGTCAAAGCAAATCAAACTGTCATCGCTAAGAATGCAAAACCTAACCCACAAAATTCTACAACCCTTCGCTAAACTTGTTTCAAAACTTGTTGAATGTTTTAACACGTTTAATTTCGAGCTGGTTTTGTTCATTTAACTTGTTTAACCCTTTCGACCCCAAAGTTGCCTGAGAGCAACTTCACTTATTTGTCATTTTATAGCAAAAGCTACGATTGATTTATGGGTTTAATTCAAGTAGGCATCAACAAACTAATATTTTTAGAAGTAAACTCCAGGTAAATTACAAAAATTTTGTTATTCCCAAAATAATTTCCAATAACACTGTACAACACAAAAAAAATAACAAGGTTCTGACAACGGATTCTGGTAGAGGGGGCCAAAAAAAATATACGTGTATCGGCGTTTTGAAAGTTTACGTCTGAATTTTTTTTTAGGGGGGTCAAAGTTTTCCCCTTTTTGCACATTCTTATGGTGAATCGGCATACGAAAACCATGTAACCTCACATTTTAGGTATATGATGTGTTCAGCAATTTGATGTAAAATACTACGAAGAACATTTTTGTGGAGCATTTTAACCCTGTAGCTCATATTTGTATGGGTCAATTTTACCCTTTTTTTCTAAAATGCCAAAAATGTCCTGTAAAACAGGACTTTTTAAGGACAAAATGTACCACGAAAATATTCGCCATGAAATTCTACTACAGGTCTCTGAATACATCAAAGCTCAGAAATTAACTTGAACGCCAGAATTAAGCCAAAACTGAAAATGTGTTTAAGTGTTTATTTCGTTCTTAATCAAAATTGGTATCTCCTACAAAACTTGATTTTCGAAGGTTGGTGTGTATGGGATTTGTTTTTTTCCACAAATATTACATAATTTTTCTGTAATTAAAAAATATTGATACAAAATTTATTTAACCCGTTTTAAGCTAAAATTGTTCAAAAGTAAACTAGCTCTAGAACTCTAAAAAAGAGGCGTGGCAACTTCAAATGTCGTGTGCACACTTCTTAGGCAAATGTCTCATGATTTAAATACCAAAAAGTATTATCGAGACAAAGGGAAAAATTCGGGGTCGAAAGGGTTAAGCTTAGTAAACATGTTTAAGTCCTCAGTTTGAACACAATATAACTTTAACTAATAAAAACATTTTCGCATTGCTGTCAACAGGGTTAGAGCATTTTTAGCAAATAATTGAAATCTTTGTGCTCATTAAGTGAATTTTTTCAGTTATTTCCCCCATAGTCTCAGAATTTTTTAAATCTAATAATTTATACCTTTTAAAAATTGTTTAAATGCTTAAAATGATTTTAAATTAATCGAACTATGCTGTCTTTCACCAAACATAATTCTCACCCCACTCTTCTCAATAATTAGCTGGATTACATTTTCGTATATATATTTTTGCACTACACTAATTTGATCTTAGACTTTTACATGCAAAATTTTCACAGAGTCAAATTCGAAAAAAAAACATTAGAAAATTTTCAGTTTAAGGCCAGATTGGTTTCAGTTTTCACCTGCACCGAGATCATCCACCAACTGTACTTATACACAATCACTCAATCCTCACATTAGTTACTATCACCCATTCATCACTCAGCCCACAATTCAAACAAACACTCCACTAAAACAGGATCTGCATTCTTTTAGATTCGGAGACCACATTCACCTCGAATGTGAACATTCGCGCGGAGGCCGGCGACGGTGGCGCCATTAGCAACGGCGAGGGAGGCTGTTCCAGTGATGAGAATCGGTCGCTGCTGCAGCACGGCAACTCGTACGAGCGACACGACAAGGACGACGACGATGGCGCTGGCGGCGCACTGGCGTAGCAATTAAGGAAAAAACCGAAACGCGAATAGTCACGAACGCGCCGCCAATATTCCCAACAGAAAAGCAGACAACACAAACAACAAAGGTGATAGATAAAACCCCCTAATGGATAAATAAATAAATATACATTTAGCAAGGCAACAAACTACATTAGCTACAAACATAGATAAGTGTAAAATGGCATGTGAATCGAAAAGCAATGAACAGTATCCTCTAGCGCCTAAAAGTAGTCCTTTACTCAGATAGCTTTTACAACTAACAACGCCAGCGAGCTGCTGCAGCGTACCTGCTCCGTTTCATTTCCACACATCAGCGACACTTTTCCGCTTACACATTAACTTGATTTTCTACACTACTGTACAGTTATGAATGTATGTAAGTTTATATAAGCCAACAACGCCTACAAGCTGCGTGAATGCCTGAAATAGCAAAAACAAAAGAAAAAATAGCCTAAAATCCAGCAACTGACGCATTGAGCCTAACGCAGCCACAAAGATACAAACTTCAGAGCATCGACTTGTATGAAAATATTCAACCGAAATAAAATACTTAAAACTAAATAGAAGTAAATAGTCACAGAAGTAAATAGTCACAAAGAATGCAGGTGCGACTTTTTATTACAATTCATAAGAGCATCCATCAATTTTTGAATGTCAACTTTGCGAACTTTATCATTCTTTGTACAATGAACAATTGCAGCACACACACTCACACACACACACACACAGGCGCTTTTAAGCCATGCAGATTTGTTTTTGTAAAATCAATGTCTCATTTATATTAGTGAAGTCACGGGCAACTTTTAACGACAGCAAGAATGGCATTTATTGACAGTGTTGTTGGTTCAAAATTTGGCAGCTCTTAAGATTTTTTGACAGAATTGTCATTCTTCAAGGCAGAGTTGTCATTTCGTCATCAGTTGTCATGACATTAGCATTGATAGTAAGTTTCGGAGACTATACTTTTTATTGACAGACTTGATAGTATTTTATGACACACTTGTCAGTCTTTAATGACTGTTTTAGAATATAAAAATTGAACCTTCAATCAATTTCAAATTTAATTCAATTTTAAAATCAGAAAATTTGGCTAGATATTTCAGAAAATGTTCTAACAGAATGTGTAAAACATTTGTCAGTTTTTAATGACAATGGTTAAATAATTAAATTGGAGCTAAATTAATTTTAGATTCAGGTAAACAATGAAACTAAAATGTTAAGCAAGTAGTTTCAGAACTGTAATAATTTAATGGCACACGTTATTCTCTTTGATATCTTTATTTCTCAATATTCAATGAACGCGATGAACTATTGAAATTCAAACTTAAATGAATTCTAATAAATTCTAAATAAATTCTTATGGCACACTTTATTTTCTCTTTATTCCTCAATATTCAATGAACGCGATGAACTATTGAAATTCGATCTTAAATAAATTCTAAATTCTGTAAATTGTATGTCAATTTCAAAGCCATTAATTTTAAATGACAAAAAAATACTGGCAAATTTAATAAGTAACAATGACAGTGGTGAAGGAATGAAAATGGCACACTTTATTTTCTCTTTATTTCTCAATATTCAATGAACGCGATGAACTATTGAAATTCAAACTTAAATAAATTCTAATAAATTCTAAATAAATTCTTATGGCACACTTTATTTTCTTTTTATTCCTCAATATTCAATTAACGCGATGAACTATTGAAATTCAAACTTAAATAAATTCTAATAAATTCTAAATAAATTCTTATGGCACACTTTATTTTCTTTTTATTCCTCAATATTCAATGAACGCGATGAACTATTGAAATTCGATCTTAAATAAATTCTAAATTCTCTAAATTGTATGCCAATTTCAGAGCCATTAATTTTAAATGACAAAAAAATACTGACAAATTTAATAAGTAACAATGACAGTGGGGAATGAATGAAAATGGCACACTTTATTTTCTTTTTATTTCTCAATTTTCAATGAACGCGATGAACTATTGAAATTCAAACTTAAATGAATTCTAATAAATTCTAAATAAATTCTTATGGCACACTTTATTTTCTCTTTATTTCTCAATATTCAATGAACGCGATGAACTATTGAAATTCGATCTTAAATAAATTCTAAATTCTGTAAATTGTATGTCAATTTCAGAGCCATTAATTTTAAATGACAAAAAAATACTGACAAATTTAATAAGTAACAATGACAGTGGTGAATGGATGACAATTTCTAAACTATTAAAATCTTATCACAAATTTGTTGAGAGTATTGTGAAAATTTACAAAAGACTTTCATTATCAGTATTTCTTGCCATATTTTTCAACACTCAATGGCAGTAATTGGTACGAATTTTCAGCGCTTTCTATGCTTAGTGACAAATGTGTCAATATTATGAATAAATGTTTCTATATTTTATGATTACAATGTCAGCATTAATCCTAAAATAATAATTTCTAAATACTATTATTTATGAAATAAAAATAATAATGTGCAAAATAAAAGACACTTACGACAATGACAGCAAAGCTGTTGTAAGTCAGCAAATATAATGACAAATGTGGTAGTGGTGAAATAAAGAACACCATCTACTTTGCTATTATCTGATGACAGATTTATGAACACTTATTTCCTATATTTCATGTTTTAATCATCAAAACCTATTGACAATAAAGGAAACCTTGACATTGGAAATTTTGGTATACAATTTCAAAGCTTTCGACACAGCATTGTCAGTATTTAATGACAGAAGTGTTGATATATATTTAAAGAGAAATTCGTTTGTCATTTAATGCCAGTATTGTCAGTAGTTATTGACAGAAATGTTGATATATGTTTAAAGAGAAATTCGTTTGTCATCTAATGCTAGCATTGTCAGTATTTAATGACAGAAATGTTGATATATGTTTAAAGAGAAATTCGTTTGTCATTTCATGCCAGCAAGGTAGGCATTCAGTTACAATTAGCGCCATATTTTGAAACCATTATTTATTAATAATAAAATTGACAGCAAATGACAACAGTTATCAGTGTTTAGTGACAAAATATATATTAATATTTTGTGAAGACTTTTTCGACCAAGAAACTAACGTAAAATGGGCTGAAGACAACAAGCGATGATAACACAATGGACCTTTATGACATAAGTGAGCTTCGCTTTGAGGCAACCATTCTTATACGAGTACTGATGCATTTGTCAGTATTTAATGTGCTTTACAAATTTTATTTCAATTAAGTACTTACGTTTTTCACAAGCTGAAACTTTCAATATCTAATGCCAAAATAATCAGTATGTATTGATGATATTTTTAGAATTTGATGACAGTTTTGAGCATCAAATTTTTAAAGCTCTCAATATCCATTAAAATTACTGTCAATATGTTTTCTTTCTGCTATTATTAAATGACATTGTGCTTAGTAAATAACTCTTTTCTAATGATCAGATAATACATTATGACTACTAGATCATACATTCTCACTATTAGTTGACCTACTGTCATTATTTAATGACACATTGCCATAATTTGATTATGAACTGTCATTATTTGATGATAAATTGTCATTATTTGATGAAAAATTGTCATTATTTAATGACACATTGTTATTTTTTTATAACACAATGTCAATATTAATGGCATTTTATCATTTTAATGACACATTGCCATAATTTGATTATGAACTGTCATTATTTGATGATAAATTGTCATTATTTGATGACACATTGTCATTATTTAATGACACCCTGTTATTTTTTAATAACACAATATCAATATTTAATGGCATTCTATCATTTTAATGACACATTGCCATAATTTGATTATGAACTGTCATTATTTGATGATAAATTGTCATTATTTAATGACACAATGTCATTATTTAATGGCACACTGTTATTTTTTAATAACACAATATCAATATTTAATGGCATTTTATCATTTTTTAATGACACACTGCCATAATTAAACAACACTGTCAATACTGGCCAACACATTAGAAATAAAAAATATTTCACTGTCATTGTTGAGAAATGTGTTGTCATTATTAATGAACATACTGTCATTATTGCCTAATACACCATTACTGTTGTTGTCACTATGTGTTGCTGTCATAATGTGTCGTGTAACTGAAGTTCGAGTAATTATGACTCCAACAAATTTGCAACAACACTTCTAACCTTTTTTTTCGGGGAATAAACATTGGTTTGCAGCAGCTTCAAAATCAGTAGAATCAAATTAAAATATGCCAATAGTATGAAAATAAAGTCAGAAACGTTGTCACTTTTTTCATGTGTCTCTGTGCATGATTACATGATCTATTCACCTAAACAAAGATTACGTTCGCGCTGATTCCATAAAATAAAACCCTCAACCTTTACCCAAACACTCACTTTTACATTGAACAGGTTGTTTCGAGTATGTTATACAATACATATACATAAATACTATACAATATATTTGTAAGTAAAGCACAATTCACGAATGTATAAAGTTTGTTAAAAAGGCGAAAATGCAAAAAACTCAGTGTTGATTTGATTGATTGGCAAAAACGAAAAGCGGCTAAGGGCGCAAAGTTCTCATTAGGTGAAAGCTGAAAATGTTTGCTGTTCGCTTCAAGTGTTAGAGTTCAAATTGATGTACGTATGTATGTGTGAAAAAGAATAATCTAATGTAAAATTGGTAAACAATTCAAAAACGTTTAAAGAGAAAAAAACAAATTGCACACGAAAGCAAACAAATTTGAAAAAAAAATGTTTAAAATAAAAATCAAAGTATTGTTATTTACACAGATTTTTTAGGTAAGCGACCACTGTGGACAAAGTAGTAGCAAAGAAGAAGCGCAAGACGAGGTAAATAGTATTTTTGCAAAGTAAATGAAATGCGCGCGTGATTAGGCGCAGAATAGCAGAATAGTTGTGTAAGTGCGGGGGGAAGATATGAAAATGTGAAAACCCTAGAAAAATGCAAAACGAAACAATTTGTGTAAATTTGCAAATATTTGTTAATGATATAAGCATAAAGCATAAACACAAGAAAGCAATAACAAATGCATATGTAAAAACGAAGAAGCGAATTGTGAAAAAATGCTAAAAGAAAGAGATCGAATGAGAGTTTACATGCAGCGGATTTGTTAATAGTATTAAAAATTGTTTAATTATGCCATAATTTTAAGCCCACAATGGGATTGTGTGCAATTCGAATAGATTTTTGTATGTGTTTTGTTAACATTGTGATCATTGGGAAAATGTGGAAAATTTTACAAATTTTCATCAATGGAGAAGTAATTTACGATTTAATTCTAATGTGAGTGAATGGCTTTACAAATGTTGTCTGTTGCCAAATGGTTATTCTTCAAAAAAATTATCATTCTTCTGTCAAATTGTCTGCTT
>OZ057399.1:9978439-10215939 GCA_964056695.1 Melieria picta | reverse complement strand
AATGGCGATATTCTAACAAGGTTAAGTATTTTTTATATTTTTATTATTTTGTATCCCCTTCAAAATTTTGAAGTCCTTTTAATAGGACAAAGGATGTAGGAATGAAAAAACTGAGTACGCAGTATTACTATATTTGATCTCAAGTTTTACGCAAATATGGATTTTTCCCGGTGTGAAAAATGCTGTCGCACGGTGTAACACATGGTTCATGCTTACAAAAATGCTGGGTAAATCTTTGCAAATTTTCATATTTAAAAATCTCATTTCAGTTGGAAAGACAAAGTAATTTTGTTTTTTGAAAAAATCGACCGTCGCTTCAGTTTCGTTCTCTTGTTCGTATTTTTCCATTTCTTTTCGTCACTCCTTCACTCCATGTTGAAAATCAGGCAAACCTTAGAGTATATTCTTTGCTTCTGTAAAGCTCAAGACTGCGCTTTACCCACTTAAGGGCCCCGTTCTTCTCTGATTTTGAGGCTGCGAGGTCCTCAAACATGAATTTAATTCGCTGCTGAGGTTTGCTAAGAACAGCCAATTTCTCACTTTCACATCGATCTAATTGTTGATCTAATATGGATTGAGTTGACTGCAAACGAGACGACCCTAAATTTACCACCTAAGTACCACAACTTCTTTTCAAACATTTTCACAGTACCTCGAAATCGTAGAACAGAAATCATTAAAATTAGGCAAAAATTCAAGCACACACACACAAAAATAAAAATCCACTAAAAATTACTACAATAATAGAAATTATTGGAACAAATACAAAACAGGACAGAAGCATGAACATGGCATATTTACATAACTAAACATACATACAAGCGCATACCTGCAGCCAACATACATACAAAACTATAAATAAAATAAATTATATAAAAGCCAAAAACGAAAAACAAAAAAAAACACAGCAGAGTATTTATCAAATTTGTAAGCTTATTTACATAAACAAATCAAGAAAATATTTATTAAAGAATGAAAAACAATGCAAACATAGATAAAATTTACAATTGCATACATTTGCATACTGTTAGTATAAATTCTAAAATTCGCAGCAAACAAATTTTTTTATGCTACATATAAATTAAATAATTAAATATGAATGAACTTGCAAAACAAGAAAAAAGAAATAAACTAAAATTAATACAAACACACACATGGAATAAATGGTAAACATGAACGAATATAAAACTAAATAAAAAACAATTAATAAATAAACAAACAAAAAACAAAACGCATTTAACAACTGAAACATTGTCCAAGGCAAATTGTTGCAATTTTTAACATTCAATAAAAAAAATCTCATGAAAAAAACCAAAATGAAAAGCCAACACAAATGCCAGCATCACATAACTTTTAAGCAATTATGTAATTACAACAAAAAAACAAGCAAAATCACACAGTTTTATGTATATAAATACAAATTGCAAAACATAACGAGTCCTACACAGTCACACACACACACACACACACTAACACACATGTAGACAGCAAGCAAGCGTCACTTAGTCTCTTAGAAACATATCAAAGGATTGAATTGAAGTGCAGACACTGCGAGGCGAGTAGGTAGGAGAAGCCTTGGCACGATTGCACAGCCACGCCCACGCGCACTCAGCAGCCAGACACGCCCACTTGTACACACTTGTATAGTATGTAAAAAAAAAACACTCCAAATCAAACGAGATGTGGCGGCCCACAGACAGTGCGACATATAGTTCAGACATTCGTTTAGAGAAAATCCAAAAAGTATGCAAAATTGCGGCAACTTTGCCCACAGACAGCTTGCAGTCAGTTTGTTGTGCGTTAACTGAGTTTAGTCCTCTTTTTTTTTCGTTTAGCACATTCCAGTCCGTTGTTGACTTCTCGCTGCTCTTCACTGTACATAAAGACACAAACAACACTTCTAGGGATGTTTAAAAAAAATAAGCTATAAGTATATAGAAAGTCTTAACCTCAGCCGCTTTTCGACAGAAATGTTCTTACACACACACACACACGCACACACACACCTCAATCGCTATCGCGCCCAACTTTTACGCTTCTCATCCGCCCAGTATTAAAAATATTGCTTCTCTCCGCAAAAGTTATCACGCCATAACGTTCGCCAAGTTTCGATATTTTATGTTTGCAATACTTTCGCATTGCATTTGGCTTCGGCATTCAGTATTCCGTATTCGGCATTCAGCATTCGGCAAATTGTTCAGCCGAATAGAAAATCGTAATTTTTCAATTGTAGTTTGTACATTATTGTTCTAGTAAGCCACATTCAAGAAATTGGTAAAAAATACAAACCAACAATAACAACAACAAAAACAAAACAAATATAAACCAACATAAAAAACAATTCATTATTATATAAAAATTATATGAAAAGTATTATAAAGAAAAATAAAACAAAAAATGGAAATGAGTGAATATCATTGAAAAGAAATGAAATACAATAAAAAATACGAAAAATACATAAATGTGTGCAAATTTATTTGGAGGAGAACGAGGTGTAGAAACATTTCACTGGTGGAGTTTTATTTGGGGAAACTGGCAAATGTTAGTTGTGAGCAGTTTTACTGGACTTTAATTTCAAACGTTCGTGGTGGAAATAAATTTAAATGTAAAAAGTTTTTATTTATTAAAAAAAGACGAATGCAAAAGAGTTTTTTTCTAAATAGTTGATTTTTAGTTTGGAAAAGACATAAAGAAAAGGAGTTTTACTGTTAGACTTTTAGTTTGGAAAAGGCAGACTTAAGAGGAGTTTTACTTGAGAGGAGTTTTAATATGGGGAAAGGTATATTTAAGAAGAGTTTTACTGGTGTAGTTTTAATTTGAGGAAAGGTATTCTTAAGAAGAGTTTTATTGGTGGAGTTTTAATTTGGGGAAATGTATACTTAAGAGGAGTTTTATTGGTATAGTTTTAATTTGTAAAAAGGCAGATTTAAGAGGAGTTTTATTGGTGGAGTTTTAATTTGAAAAAAGGCAGACTTAAGACGAGTTTTATTGGTGGAGTTTTAATTTGGGGAAAGGTATACTTAAGAGGAGTTTTATTGGTGCAGTTTTAATTTGTGGAAATGTATACTTAAGAGGAGTTTTACTGGTGGAGTTTTAATTTGGAAAAAGGTAGACTTAAGACGAGTTTTATTGGTGGAGTTTTAATTCGAGGAAAGGTATACTTAAGACGAGTTTTACTGGTGGAGTTTTAATTGGGGGAAAGGCAGACTTAAGAAGAGATTTATTGGTGGAGTTTTAATTTGGGGAAATGTATACTTAAAGGACTTTTATTGGTGCAGTTTTAATTTGTAAAAAGGCAGACTTAAGAGGAGTTTTACTGGTGGAGTTTTAATTTGGAAAAAGGCCGACTTAAGAGGAGTTTTATTGGTGGAGTTTTAATTTGGGGAAATGTATACTTAAGAGGACTTTTATTGGTGCAGTTTTAATTTGTAAAAAGGCAGACTTAAGAGGAGTTTTACTGGTGGAGTTTTAATTTGGAAAAAGGCCGACTTAAGAGGAGTTTTATTGGTGGAGTTTTAATTTGGGGAAAGGCAGACTTAATAGGAGTTTTACTGGTGCAGTTTTAATTTGAAAAAAGGCAGACTTAAGAGGAGTTTTATTGTTGGAGTTTTAATTTGGGGAAAGGTATACTTAAGACGAGTTTTATTTGTGCAGTTTTAATTTGTAAAAAGGCAGACTTAAGAGGAATTTTACTGGTGGAGTTTTAATTTGGAAAAAGGTAGACTTAAGACGAGTTTTATTGGTGGAGTTTTAATTTGAGGATAGGTATACTTAAGAGGAGTTTTTTTGGTGCAGTTTTAATTTGTAAAAAGGAAGACTTAAGAGGAGTTTTACTGGTGGAGTTTTAATTTGGAAAAAGGTAGACTTAAGACGAGTTTTATTGGTGGAGTTTTAATTCGAGGAAAGGTATACTTAAGACGAGTTTTACTGGTGGAGTTTTAATTGGGGGAAAGGCAGACTTAAGAAGAGATTTATTGGTGGAGTTTTAATTTGGGGAAATGTATACTTAAGAGGACTTTTATTGGTGCAGTTTTAATTTGTAAAAAGGCAGACTTAAGAGGAGTTTTACTAGTGGAGTTTTAATTTGGAAAAAGGCCGACTTAAGAGGAGTTTTATTGGTGGAGTTTTAATTTGGGGAAAGGTATACTTAAGAGGAGTTTTATTGGTGCAGTTTTAATTTGTAAAAAGGCAGACTTAAGACGAGTTTTATTGGTGGAGTTTTAATTTGAGGAGAGGTAAACTTAAGAAGAGTTTTACTGGTGTAGTTTTAATTTGAGGAGAGGTATATTTAAGAAGAGTTTTACTGGTGGAGTTTTAATTTGGGAAAAGGTATACTTAAGAGGAGTTTTATTGGTGCAGTTTTAATTTGTAAAAAGGCAGACTTAAGAGGAGTTTTATTGTTGGAGTTTTAATTTGGGGAAAGGTATACTTAAGACGAGTTTTATTTGTGCAGTTTTAATTTGTCAAAAGGCAGACTTAAGAGGAATTTTACTGGTGGAGTTTTAATTTGGAAAAAGGTAGACTTAAGACGAGTTTTATTGGTGGAGTTTTAATTTGAGGATAGGTATACTTAAGAGGAGTTTTATTGTTGGAGTTTTAATTTGGGGAAAGGTATACTTAAGACGAGTTTTATTTGTGCAGTTTTAATTTGTAAAAAGGCAGACTTAAGACGAGTTTTATTGGTGGAGTTTTAATTTGAGGAGAGGTAAACTTAAGAAGAGTTTTACTGGTGTAGTTTTAATTTGAGGAGAGGTATATTTAAGAAGAGTTTTACTGGTGGAGTTTTAATTTGGGAAAAGGTATACTTAAGAGGAGTTTTATTGGTGCAGTTTTCATTTGTAAAAAGGCAGACTTAAGAGGAGTTTTATTGTTGGAGTTTTAATTTGGGGAAAGGTATACTTAAGACGAGTTTTATTTGTGCAGTTTTAATTTGTCAAAAGGCAGACTTAAGAGGAATTTTACTGGTGGAGTTTTAATTTGGAAAAAGGCCGACTTAAGAGGAGTTTTATTGGTGGAGTTTTAATTTGGGGAAAGGTATACTTAAGAGGAGTTTTATTGGTGCAGTTTTAATTTGTAAAAAGGCAGACTTAAGACGAGTTTTATTGGTGGAGTTTTAATTTGAGGATAGGTATACTTAAGAGGAGTTTTATTGGTGCAGTTTTAATTTGTAAAAAGGAAGACTTAAGAGGAGTTTTACTGGTGGAGTTTTAATTTGGAAAAAGGTAGACTTAAGACGAGTTTTATTGGTGGAGTTTTAATTCGAGGAAAGGTATACTTAAGACGAGTTTTACTGGTGGAGTTTTAATTGGGGGAAAGGCAGACTTAAGAAGAGATTTATTGGTGGAGTTTTAATTTGGGGAAATGTATACTTAAGAGGACTTTTATTGGTGCAGTTTTAATTTGTAAAAAGGCAGACTTAAGAGGAGTTTTACTGGTGGAGTTTTAATTTGGAAAAAGGCCGACTTAAGACGAGTTTTATTGGTGGAGTTTTAATTCGAGGAAAGGTATACTTAAGACGAGTTTTACTGGTGGAGTTTTAATTTGGAAAAAGGTAGACTTAAGACGAGTTTTATTGGTGGAGTTTTAATTTGAGGATAGGTATACTTAAGAGGAGTTTTATTGGTGCAGTTTTAATTTGTAAAAAGGAAGACTTAAGAGGAGTTTTACTGGTGGAGTTTTAATTTGGAAAAAGGTAGACTTAAGACGAGTTTTATTGGTGGAGTTTTAATTCGAGGAAAGGTATACTTAAGACGAGTTTTACTGGTGGAGTTTTAATTGGGGGAAAGGCAGACTTAAGAAGAGATTTATTGGTGGAGTTTTAATTTGGGGAAATGTATACTTAAGAGGACTTTTATTGGTGCAGTTTTAATTTGTAAAAAGGCAGACTTAAGAGGAGTTTTACTGGTGGAGTTTTAATTTGGAAAAAGGCCGACTTAAGAGGAGTTTTATTGGTGGAGTTTTAATTTGGGGAAAGGTATACTTAAGAGGAGTTTTATTGGTGCAGTTTTAATTTGTAAAAAGGCAGACTTAAGACGAGTTTTATTGGTGGAGTTTTAATTTGAGGAGAGGTAAACTTAAGAAGAGTTTTACTGGTGTAGTTTTAATTTGAGGAGAGGTATATTTAAGAAGAGTTTTACTGGTGGAGTTTTAATTTGGGAAAAGGTATACTTAAGAGGAGTTTTATTGGTGCAGTTTTAATTTGTAAAAAGGCAGACTTAAGAGGAGTTTTACTGGTGGAGTTTTAATTTGGGGAAAGGTATACTTAAGAGGAGTTTTATTGGTGCAGTTTTAATTTGTAAAAAGGCAGACTTAAGACGAGTTTTATTGGTGGAGTTTTAATTTGAGGAGAGGTAAACTTAAGAAGAGTTTTACTGGTTGAGTTTTAATTGGGAGAAAGGCAGACTTAAGAAGAGTTTTACTGGTGGAGTTTTAATTTGGAAAAAGGCAGACTTAAGAGGGGTTTTTTGGTGGAGTTTTAATTTGGGGAAAGGTATACTTAAGAGGGGTTTTATTGGTGCAGTTTTAATTTGTAAAAAGGCAGACTTAAGAGGAGTTTTACTGGTGGAGTTTTAATTTGGAAAAAGGCAGACTTAAGAGGAGTTTTATTGGTGGAGTTTTAATTTGGAAAAAGGCAGACTTAAGACGAGTTTTATTGGTGGAGTTTTAGTTTGAGGAAAGGTATACTTAAGAAGAGTTTTATTTGTGGAGTCTTAATTTGAAGAAAGGTATACTTAAGAAGAGTTTTATTTGTGCAGTCTTAATTTGAAGAAAGGTATAAGAGGTATAAGAGGAGTTCTACTGGTGGTCTTATACTGGTATAAGAGGAGTTCTACTGGTGGAGTTTTAATTTGAGGAAAGGTATACTTAAGAGGAGTTTTACTGCTAGACAGTTAATTTGGAAATTGTATATTAAGAGGAGTTTTAGTAAAAAATCCATACAGCTAAGAGAACTTTTATTGCTGGAGTTTTAATTAGAAAAGAATATAATGAAGAGGAGTTGTATCGAAAGAAACCATATTGGAGAAGGCTTCTTTAGTATAAATTTTGTAGCTAAAGAACACTAAGGAACAGTTTTACTGATGTAGGTTTAGTTGGTATAGATAAGGAATTTTCCTAGCGAAATTTTATTTTGGATATAAGAATATTTAGAAGAAAAATTAAAAAAAAAAATTTAATTAAAAATTTAATTTAATTTAAAGGCTAGTCCATTTAATTTAGAAAAAGACATAAAGAGATGATTTCTAGAGGGCATTTAGTATGGAAAAGTATGACTGAAGAAGAAATTTACAAGTAGAGTTTTAGTAGAAAAAATGTTTCACTGGTGGAGGATTAGTTGGTAAAGAACGCTAAAGAGAAGTTTGAGTTCGAAAGGTTATACTGAAGATGAGTTTTACTGGTTAGTTTAGAAAAGGAAACTTACTTACTGGAGAGAGGTTTTATTTGGAAAAAGCCACAGCGAAGAAGAATGTTTATAGTGGAATTGTAGTTTGGAAAACGAACTACACAAAATATTTTAATTGGTGCAGTTTGAGTTGCAAAGGATTGCTAAAGAGGACTTTTACTGGCGCAGTTTTAGTTAGGAAAGGATAAAGTAAATAAATCATTTGGAATTTAGATGGAAAAGATTTAATTTGCAAAAAGCCACAACGAAGAAGAGTTCTTGTAGTAAAAAATTTAATTTGGAAAAGGATATATTGAAGAAGAATTTTACAAGTAAAGTTTTAGTTTTAAAGGAAAAAGAAAGTTAAAGTTAAGGAAAAGAAAGTTGCTCAAAAGAAAGTTCTACGGGACGAAGTTCTTATTTGGGAAACCCATATCGATGAAAGATTTTTTTAGTGTGCTTTCAGTTAAAAAACAAAACTTATCTTTAGATAGGAAAGAATATGATGTAAAATATAGTGGCCGTATTATACCAAATGCTGAGCAAAGTCTTTAGCTGTCGTGCATAGTATCTGAACTTCTATCTCTTCTCTTCTTTCTCGATGCATGAGGGACTGCAGGCAGTTTGCAGACATTTTATATAGACAATTGATATGGAAAAAGTAAGCATATCTGGCAGTGAGCAATGTTTTGCCTGTGGGAAGGATGATGAGACGACGGAACACTTTCTGTCTGTTGGTGCCGCATACGCCCGAATCAGGTTTGTGATGCTTGACACTGACTTGTTGAGAACCAATTACCGTGGCACCACAGGATCTACTCAAATTTCTCTGAAGTTGAGAGAATATTGCATACTTATTGGTATTTTGAAATAATTTTTTCCATATCACCTGCATAGAACCGTTGAGTAGTCGGGTTTTTGAGTCACAAGGACACCATGTCATTTTTTGTATTTCAGTAATTTAGGAGCTTTTGTAGAAAGCTCATAATAATTCGCTATCAAAAGTTGCTTTGATAACAGTTGGGCAACAATCATGGAAAATCCGCAATTCTATTTCGTACTGTACATGGCTTTCAACACATGCACAGTAAGGTTTGTTTGCTTGAAAAGCTTTTTCACACACAACTCACAGAAAGCTCAGTGAGGGCTTAGAAAGCAAAAAGATGGTTTTATTTTCGAATATGCATTCGTACAACAAATTAAAGCCAATCAGCGAGGCATAGAGGCAGAACATTGCGATAAACAGTACCAATAATAATTTTTTTCAAATATTCTTCATCCGATGAAAGGCGGAAGAGACGCTTCCTGCCACCATTTTTGTTGTACGCGTGTCTTTACGAATGAATGAATGAATGCATTTTGATAACTTTTAAATTGATGATAATTTATGGATAAACGTCGCATCAGCCATATTTTTAAGAGAAAAGTGAGGAATTATTCAATCTGCTTCGAGCATTGATTTATTACGCTTTCAAAAATAAATAACATTAGTCAAAAAACTCTGGCTTAGACCAGAAAGGCATAGCAAATCTGATGCCGCAACCCTATTTAACGTTGGTTATATTTTAAAGAGTTTGCTGTGAGATACTAATTTTTTAATAAATGACCATTTACCAATTTGTAATCAAAATTTTTAATTTAATTAATTTAATTTTAAATTTTTCGTTCAAAAAGAAAATTTAAATTAAATTTAAATTAGAATTAAATTAAATTATAATTTAAATTAAATTAACTTTGAATTTAAATTAAATTTAAACTTAAATTAAATACTGAGATACTAGTTTTTTAATAAATTACCATTTATCAACTTGTAATCAATTATGAAAGTAAATGTTTTGTTGAAATTGAAAATTTAAATTATAATTGAATTAAATTTATGTAAATTTAAATTTAAGTTAAGTTTAATTTAAATCAGAGACCTAAAATAATAATTATCCATATTTTTGGGAATACAAAAATTGCCCTAATTTAAGAAATTTCTATAAATATTGTTTTATAATAATTATTCCCAATAAGAAATTTTTTACGTCGCCTATAACTATTATCATGTACTAAATATTTTTGAGTTGCATAATAACTGTTATGAGAAATAAATATTTTTTTCGTTGTCCATAATTATTATTTTGGGATTTTTGTTTTTTACATTGCTTC
The DNA here is from genome assembly GCA_964056695.1 of Melieria picta. Lineage (NCBI taxonomy): Eukaryota > Metazoa > Arthropoda > Insecta > Diptera > Ulidiidae > Melieria > Melieria picta. The sequence continues at coordinate 10,206,407 of OZ057399.1, read as the reverse complement.
ATAACTTTTATTTATGACTTTTTTAATTTACGTTACCGATAACTATTATTTTGAGAAATTTTTTTTTTACGTTGCTTCATAACTTTTATTTATAATTTTTTTTCATTTACGTTGCCGATAACTATTATTTTGAAAACAAAATTTTTTACGTTGAATTACCACATTTTGGATATGAATTAATTTTTAATTGTTTTAAATTGACAAACGCAAATTAACTGCAGAAACCTTATTTCCATCAAGAACTAAACAATTAAAAATCAATTCATACGCAAAATGTGGTAAGGCAACTTAAATAAAAAAAAATTCTTTCATAAAAGTTATGAGGCAACGTAAAAAAAATTTTCTTTCAAATAATAGTTATCGGTAACGTAAATAAAAAAAAAATCATAAATAAAAGTTATGAAGCAACGTAAAAAAAATGTTCTCAAAATAATAGTTATCAGTAACGTAAATAAAAAAAGTCATAAATAAAAGTTATGATACAACGTAAACAAAAAAAATTCCAAAATAATAATTATCCAGAAGGAAAAAAATATTTATTTCTCAAAACAGTTATTATGCAACGTAAAAATTAATTGTCGCAAATAATAATTATAATCAACAAATCAAATGTATGTTGCATTGTAATAGTTACATTGCAATTAATTTCTTAAAAAACTTATAATAGTTAAGTCCCTGATTTAAATTAAATTAAATCTACAAGAAATGCGAATCTTATCAAAGAACATGGACTAAGACAATTTCGCACACCCACTTCAAAAATTACAATTTTTCAGAAAACGCAAAAAAACTGTTTTTGAGCTGGATAAACATTGTGTTTAACCCTTCGATGGGCAGTAACTATTTACTACACATTTGCACTTTGTCGTCTGGCCAAACGAAATCTGGGTGAGGCAATACACTGTAAAAAAGAAGATGAATCTGTGATTTTTTTTGAAATTTTATCATTTTTAGGCATGTTTTATTTTTATATGTGTCTCAGCAGACCGCACATTCTGAGCTATAAGACTTGTGCGACGACAAAAATGGTATCAATAGCTTTTTAGTCAGTCAAACGGCCTTTGAAAAAATTCAAATTGCCTGATATATTTGACCGAAAAAATAAAAGTCACAAAATAACTGTTATTTTTTACCGATAAAATAAAAGTCAAAAGTAAAAGTTATTTTTGCCTGAAATAATAAAAGTCACAAAATAACAGTTAATTTTAACTTTTATAGTAAAAGTCTAAAATTTAAAAGGCATGTCATATTTGTAAAGCTGAGACCATAACGATCATAATGGTATATTTAAAAAAGTCCACCGACAATTTTCTCGTTATGCCTTTTTGATTTGAAAATTGAAAAATAACAGTTATTTTCGGTCCCTGGTCTATACATATACGAGGGCGGGTCAATAAGTCCGTGACTTTTTGAATGAAACACAGGTTTTTAGATAAAAAGTTATTTTATTTTTCAACGTAGTCTCCTTTGAGATCTATACACTTAGCCCAACGTTTCTCCAGTTTTTTTATCCCTTCCGAAAAATATGATTTGTCGAGGTCTTCAAAATAGGCATTTGTTTGTGAGATGACTTCGTCATTGGAGGCAAATCTCTTTCCGCCGAGCCATTTTTTCAAGTTTGGGAACAAGAAATAGTCACTTGGGGTTAGATCGGGTGAATAGGCGGGATGAGGGAGCAATTCGTAGCCCAATTCATGGATTTTTGCCATGGAAACTGCACATGTGTGCACGGTTGCGTTTGTGGTCGATTGTGAGCAAACGCGGCACCCATCTTGCGGAAAGCTTTCTCATACCCAAATGATCATTCAAAATTGAAACGACTGAGCCATGTGAGATGCCTATGGCTTCCACAATCTCTCTCACTTTTAATCGCCGATCGGCTAAAACCATATCGTGGATTTTTTCAATTGTTTCGGATGTGGAGACCTCAACTGGGCGTCCAGAACGTTTGGCATCTTCCGTGCTTGTACGGCCACATCGGAATTCAGTAAACCACTTTTTTACCATGGAAATGGATGGTGCAGAGTCCCCATAATATTTATCAAGCTTAGCCTTGGTTTGCGTAATGGATTTTTTCCGCAAAAAATAATGCTTAATGAGCACACGAAATTCACTTTTTTCCATTTTCTTCTCAGTCAACGCGGTAGTCTGATATTAACGGCTGTCAAAAACAAACTAAATGTCGCAGCTTGTTCAATTTTTTACAAGAGTCAACTGACAGATGACTGTTGACGGGAGCAGTGTTGCCATTTCAATTAAGAGGCGGGAAATTCAAAAAGTCACGGACTTATTGACCCGCCCTCGTATATAATGTAAAGTATGCATATTTTTCTTATTTTTTTATTCATTCAATGCATTTATGGCACTTGTGATACACATGTGCGTGCGACAGGCAAACGCGGTCGCCACATTGCTGACACTGAAATCGTGTTTTGCGATGCTTGTGTGTATTGTTTAGGCAAAAAGCGCACGAGCCAGATCTAAATTCCTGTGGAGCTACAGCAACAGGAGCAGTTGGCAACTAGAATGATATAAATGAATGATGAGTTAATACAGTGTAATCTGGGTGGAGTGAACTAATTAATGCAAGGCCAGTTCATAGAATCCAGATTGTTCACTATATCCAGATTGAGTTTTTCTGTTCACCATTACGTACTTACGAGTATACCTTATGATCAAAAAAGATATATAGGGAATTTTGAATTTTGAATTGCCGCGCTTATCCAATCGGTAAATTTGTATTTTCTCAACGTTGGGAATACTTTTATTGGTGTTCTGTCAAGTTTTGACGCATATCGTAAGTTTATAGAGAGAGCCCAGAGCACGATGACATCCCTGGACGGCCATCAACGTCTGTTACCGAAGAAAAAATCGAATCGTCGAAGCAAATCGTGTTGGAAAATTGTTGTGTATCGATTAGAGAGATTGCTGTGTTGTTGAACATCTCATTTGGATCAGCCGAACACATTTTAACTGATATTTTGGGCATGAAACGCGTCACTTCTCGGCTGGTGCCAAAAAAACTGAATTTCATTCAAAAACAGCCTTGATTATTTCGGAATTGTTGGCCAAAAATTCGACCAATGTCATCAGCCAAGCTCCATACAGTCCAGACATGGTCCGTGTGACTTTTTTTTCTATTTCCCAAACTCAAATTGCCATTGCGGGGAACGCGTTTTGAGACCATAGAGGCCATAAAAGAGAATTCGCTGCGTGAGCTGAAGGCCATACCTTTGGCGGCCTATAAAAAATGTATGGAAAATTGGATCAAAGTTGGCATACGAGTACATTTATTGACGCAGGAGGAGAGTATTTTGAAGGGGATAATAAAGAAATTTATTAAAAATTGAAATTTTGCCTTTCTTTTTTTAAATTCCCCTGTGGAACAAAACACTTATGAAACCATTCTTTAAACATTTCTGCTGTCATCCATGCATTTTTTGAATGTCGGTAGTCCACCGGAATGTTGAAAGATTTGAAAGAGCGTGGTTTGTCCAGTTGCGTTTGCGCATGCAAGAATTGTAACTCTGGCTTTTTCTAAGTTCCTGCCTGGAGCCGTTTTTTCTGCACTGGTTACTGGTTACAAGTTCTTTTGGGTAGCATCTTCCAAAATAGTCCACTCTCGTCCGCGTTGTAAATTTGGCTTTTATAAAGTTGTACCTCACAAATCGTACTATTGAGCTTTTGTTTAAGCCGCACACTAAAATGTGCTCTAAGTCTTAAACGGTTGGAGATCACGTTTTAATTTTTTTTGTCGAGAATGAGTACATTTGAAGCTTTAATTTACGTTAAAATAATTTAAAAAAAAGTGTCGAAGTTACTCAAACATCGATGTGAAATTTTCACTTCCGGTTTACTATACGTAAAAAAAATTAAAAATTAGAATTCGACAAAAACAAAAAAACAACACCTTTTTTACTATCAGAAACAATACTTTTTAGTTTTTTTTACAAATTAATTTATGTAATTTTGTGTAAAAATCCATTATTTTCAGCTATGTGTATGTACTGTATGTGCTCTAAGTCTTAAACGGTTGGAGATCACGTTTTAATTTTTTTTGTGGAGAATGAGTACATTTAAAGCTTTAATTTACGTTAAAATAAAAAAAAAAAGTTGTCGAAGTTACTCAAATATCGATTTCAAATTTTCACTTCCGGTTTACTATACGTAAAAAAAATTAAAATTTAGAATTCGACAAAAATATAAAAACAACAACTTTTTTCCTATAAGAAACAATACTTTTTAGTTTTTTTTACAAATTAATTTATGTAATTTTGTGTAAAAATCCATTATTTTCAGCTATGTGTATGTACTGTCTGTGCTCTAAGTCTTAAACGGTTGGAGATCACGTTTTAATTTTTTTTGTGGAGAATGAGTACATTTGAAGCTTTAATTTACGTTAAAATAATTAAAAAAACAAGTGTCGAAGTTACTCAAACATCGATGTGAAATTTTCACTTCCGGTTTACTATACGTAAAAAAAATTAAAATTTAGAATTCGACAAAAACAAAAAAACAACACCTTTTTTACTATCAGAAACAATACTTTTTAGTTTTTTTTACAAATTAATTGATACAGATAATAAGCATCCAAAAATTCATGACTTTATGTTTAGTCAATTTTTAGAAGCTCATAACTCAGCAAAAAAACATCATACGAAAAAAAAATTGGGTGTACACATCCACGTCTACTAGAAGTATAACTGACCAGAATATAAACAAAATTCATGACCTCACTTTTTTTGGATTGTCCGCTTGACGTGAAATGCCCCATATATCAAACCTTTGTAAAAATCAAATGACTTTCACATATAAACTGACCAAGAATGCAAAAAAAAAGCGCTTATTTTGGCTTATGTACTAAATATTTCGAAATTTTGAAATAATTTTCCATTTTTACATTTTCAACAAGCTCGCAGCATGCTATCATTTTTAAAAATCAAAGAAAGTTAAAATAATAATAAAAACTAATAATACACTCGATTCTCGCAAAAAACATTTTTCGTCTGGCCAGACGACAAAGTGCAGATGTGTAGAAACTGACTTTGTGAAAAAAAAACAATTCATAAAACCGCGTACAAATTCTTTTTATTTCTTACGTTTTATATAGAGGATAACGAAACTTGAAAAGTCACGAAAGCACAGCACGATGGAGCGCAGAGAAAAAAGTTATCGATAAAAATAGCACCATTTCGTCTGGCCAGACGACAAAGTCCATCCGAGGGTTAAATAAGGTATAGTAGAAAATCCTTACAGATTATGCTCTAGGATGAGTTACAAAATTTTTAGAAAATCCAAAATTTTGAGTCATGACTTTTTGGATGATGTTTTAATTCAATAATTAACGAATTATTTAACGTTATCTCACTTTTGTTAAATTTAAAAATTATAAATGATAATAAAAAAGTTGAAAACAATTTTTAAAATACAAAATTAATTTATTTATTTGAAAATATAAACTAAAATCCAAAATTTGGTGTGACATCTTTGATGATATTTTAGTTCAATAATTAACGAATTATTTTAAGTTATGTCACTTTTTCGAAATTTACAAATTATAAGTGATGATTAGAAAGTTGAAAAAAAAATTTGAAATACAAAATTTATTTGTTTATTTGAAAATATAAACTAAAATCCAAAATTTTGAGTTATGACTTTATTGATGATATTTAAATTCTATAATTAACTAATTATTTTAACTTATGTCACTTTTGCTAAATTTATAAAATTATAAATATTAATTAAATAATTGAAAAAAATTGTTTAAATACAAAATTAATATATTTATTTGAAAATATAAACTAAAATCCAAAAATTTTGAAATGTTTTTGATGATATTTTAATTCAATAATTAACGAATTTTTCGTAACTAATGTCACTTTTGGTAAATTTAAAAATTACAAATGATAGTTAACTAGTTGAAAAAAATTTTAAAATGCAAAATTAATTAATTTCTTTGAAAATATAAACTAAAATCCAAAATTTTGAGTTATGACTTTTTTGATGATATTTTAATTCAATAATTAACGAATTATTTTAAGTTATGTTACTTTTGATAAATTTAAAACAAAGTTGAAAAAATGTTTTTAAATACAAAATTAATTTTTTTATTTGAAAATTGTCACAACTTTATTTAAAATTAACTCCAACAAAAATTTATTTGGTCAAAAGTGTCACTATTTTAATAAGGATTATTTTGCATTAAGCTGCAACGATCAAATAGCATCAAACTTCTGGACATGAAGAGAGACTTAGAGAGAGCGAATTATGGACCTTCAGATACAAACCCTTGCACAGGATAACATTGGATATTCTCGTTTGCAGCTATTAGAACTAAAGTTGATAACTTTGTTAAACCTCTGCATGGGTAATCACAGATATTGTGACAAAAAGACACCCGAAAAAACTTCCAAATGCTTGCAAAGGACACCGTCATCCACACGTCCTAAATGAGTGTTATTCTTGGTTATTATTTAAAAATGTTTTGGGCGCTTTGATAATTGTATTTCACTAAATTGAAGCATTTTGAAACTGAAAATTAAAAGTTATTAAATTAAATTATACTTATACAATGTAAATATGTAAATTTTTTTAACAAGCTGACAAGACAGAATCTGATGTTATACAATTTTTATAATTTAATTGGCATTTGAAAAAACCAATCTTACTCTAATGGCTGCAAATACAATGCGGAAGGATGTCATTATACAAATTCCTTGTACGTTAAATTGTAGAAAACATATACAATCAGCCAATTCACTGCGTCAGAACTACTACGCTTCGAAATCCAACTACTTATTTGCTACTGAAAGGCGCAACCGGTAAGAATATCCTTACGCTGCACGCCCCGCAATTTAAAATTCAACGCACTTAAATTCACGCACTTATCCACTTTACTAGCTTCCTTAAAATGCCTTTAAAAGTGACAGGCAACGCACAGAAGCGACGCATACACGCAGCGGCGATAACGAAGACAACGCTTCACTTAAAATCGCACCGGAATACCCTTGAAGTCAGGACAGACGAGACACACAATGCAGAACGAAGAGGAAATAGAATCCACGCGATAGCGCAATTATCGATCGATTAGAGAGCTAATACGGATGTCCTTTGGACTGGGCATTAATTTGACCACACCAACCGTCTTCAAGGACTCGCTACGCATGTAAGACAAGATCACGATGCGAATAAGGAAAGGATGCATTTTGGCTGTGACTCAACCACTTTTCTCCTTTCAAACACTTCAAGTATACTGTTTGTTTTTTTTTTCTTTACTTTTCTCCTCTCTAGCATCACCGTTTTTCTGTATGTCATCACCGCACTGGCGATGTATGGTAACTGGTCTTTTTTTATGCGATACCAGAAGAACATACCCAAAATCGGCGAGGTTTGCTCAAAGAGTTCATCAAAAGATAGTTTTATATATTTTCTATTTTATACATTTGATATATTTTATATTTACAGACAGTTGGCACAGGATTTCAGGCCATCTTGGCTATGATAAAATTTCCCTACTATATGTTCACACAACGACGCTTTTACCAACTGCTGCGAACAGCCCAAACACACGAAATGCTGAACAAACTTGAAATATTTAAAACCGGTACATAGAACATGGAAAGCTTAAGAAAAAAGAACGTAACTTAACTGAAGCGAAATGCACATAAAATGTGAGGTTGAATTTTTTTTTTTGAAAGAAAGAGATCCGCGAATTCCCGGTAAAAATATTTTTTCCTAATAACTTACGATTAGGAGAGACGAATTGGTTATCAATTTTGTGTTATAACTTGAGCTCACGGCAGTCCTATCAGGCTAAAAAATTTTTGGAAGAGCTAAGAGATAATTATGTAGATTAGATCGGCGTTACTGCATTCCTGCAAAGAATCACTTACATCCAGAGTGATGGCTTATTGTGATACCAAAACGACGCCAGGACTTACCAGGATTCCAAAGTGAACTTTGCTGTCTTCCTGATGTTTTAAGTTGAAAAGTCTGCATGCCTAGTAAGGAACGTGGTGCCTAGAATTTTTTATCTTTTTCCAAGCAGAATAGTCGCAGATCATACCTGGAAACATTCCACGTCTGACCTGAAGAAGACTTTAGAACGACAATCACAACAGACTCATTATTTATTTATTTAGAAAAATATTTGACCATATGCCATGAAAGAGTGGATAGGACTTGGTTAGTAAATTAACCACTGGAATGCTTTTCAATGTGATTATTTTCATCTCAGTTATGGAACCATTCGAATCATGAGCCCATCTCAACCATTTGAATGTTTGACTTGCTAAATATTTTAACTGAGAAGGGAAAAAGCTTTACACTTTCGATTCAAGGTTAAATTTGATTCGAAATGATTAAATTCTGAGAATTAGAATAAAGAAGTCGTGGTAACCGTGGGCCTAGTCGTTGCCACTTAGGTTAATCTATTCTTACACAATCCTTGCTGACCTAACAAACTGAAATAAACTTCAATCTCAAGAGATGCTAGAACTTTGTTATCCTAAAGCCAATTTCAACATGCCTGTAGTTGAAATTTGATTGATAATCCATTATTCGATTGAAGAACTCCCTTCCTCGTAGAACTCAAAAGCTACTCCATGGGCAAAGTTCAAAAGTCAGCCATATTGTGTTGAAATTTTATTATACGGAAGCTATATGGAAGCCCCATCCGTGAATTCACCAACGACCACTTGCCGCCAACGTCGCCTGAACTCGACTATACATTGTCTATTTTTAGACTTCCCCGGCCAGAAGCCCCTAAAACTGGAAATCGATGCCATTATGAACGACACATGGAAGAACGTGCGCAGGCAGTTGTTGTTCTTCCTCTGTGCCGTTAGCGCCGCTATGTGCAATTACTTCTTTACCGCACTTCTCTTCAATTTGTACCACCAAATCAAAGAGACACCCAACTATGTGCATATTTTGCGTAAGTGCTCGCCAAATATGAAATAATTAGTGTCCGACCGAAACCACTTTTTTGGGCCGAAACCGAAACCGAATATTCGGTTTTTTTTTTAATATTCGGGCGAAACCGAAACTTTCTAATTAAAATAAAAATCACCATATCAAGCATTTTCTTTTCAACAAACGAATTTTACATTAAGTAAATAAAGAACAAACAAACAAACATAGCATAAATAAATAAATACATATTAATAAAAACAATTTATTCATTTTTTAAAAACGTAAACATAAAAAATCACCATTTCGTACCTTACTCGCTCATATTCAAAATTAAATAATTTAATATTATATGCTAACAGAAGAAGTTTATTTACATTGCTGGCATCTAAATTACTTCTCCTTTCACTATATATCTGCTACACAATAAAATGTAAAAAATATACTAGAAAGTTTCGGTTTCGGCTATTCGGCCATTTTTTGGCCGAAACTGAAACCGAAACCACTTATTTGGGCCGAAACCGAAACCGAATATTCGGTCGGACACTAGAAATAATGCAATTTGCGCAGTGTAGCTTGAAAAAAGTAAAAGATTGCGGTTTGTTTACGGTTTCAGCGTATCCTGCCCTCTATCCGATGTGGGAAGATAAGGGCATGGCCTTTCCCTACTATCACATACAAATGTTTCTCGGCAGCTGCGCCCTTTACTTGACTAGCGTGGGTGAGTCTGAACGCATCGAACATAAGAAAACAAATATTTCAAAAACATTACAAACCATTGCAAACATTTTCACAGGTGCTATTAGCTTCGATGGGACCTTCATAGTGCTCTGCGTGCACGCAGTCGGAATGGTAAAGGTGCTGAATTTAATCATTTTGCGCTCCACCTCGCCGCTGGTACCCAAAGAGCGGCGCGTCGAGTATCTGCGCTATTGTATCTATCACTATCAGCGCGTGTACAGGTGAAGGGTTTCTATCAGTCGATTTGAACGAACATATGTGTGACATACGAACTTAATCTTAGCACAGAATAAACAGTAATACAGAACGCGCATCTCATACAAATTCCAAAATGTTAAGGGGTCGTAATATTACGACCACTGTTAATTGAACATTACGTCCTATGCTATTAACATTACGAACAGCACTAGACAGCTTTCGTTTCTGTTATTTCACAGAACAAACAGCACAGAGATAAGATGAAAGTAATGATCGCATGCAGCTCCGAAGGGAAAATAGCGTCAGGCTGTGGTTACTGTTGTTGTCGGCCAACAAAACGAAGTGCCACTTGCTTCTTACATACATGGGAAGAAGAGCAATAAGGTATGGTTGTTGTTATTGTTGCCGGCTAGGAAACGAAACATTGAATTTGAATTCTTTTTGCTTTGTGGTTCATTCTGCGTGCAGCGCAGTGCGTACATACGCTGTTGGTAGCAATTTACGACGGAGTGTAGCGTGCAAAAATATGTGAGAACGAATGTGAAAAGGGGGTAACTTATCGACTCAAAAAGTCACTACGGTATAAAGATATCACACTATTTTTAATATTGATGATAGTTAAACGATGTGGCACAATCATTATGTGCGAAATATCCTTTAAGTGGTGGATGTACGCACATATAAGTAGTATATAGAAAAAAAGCAAAACAAAAAATTTATTTTGCAAAAATTTATTTTGACAAACAAATGTTTGGGCCAAAAAACTGGGGACCTAGAGTGGGATAAAAGGCGTAGGGATAAAATAATTAATCGCGGCGAGAAGTCATTTACGCCAAAATTAGCGAAACCTTAGAATTCAAGTGCTCATAAGGAAATACAAATTTCTTCACGCAGAAGGTCGATCGCATAATAACATGAAAAAAAACTTGTTCTTATTAACCGACACACGTCGGGAATTGCCAGCCAATGTTAGCCAGAAACAAAAATTCAAAATTTACAATTTTCATTCGCTGATCAACAACAACAACGATAGCACATCGCCCTTCATTCGCTTCATTGAAAATAACAGTAACTTCTATGGCCGGCATCGAGCGCACGAACTCGCTCTGCACCACTCGGCACTTACCGAAGTTGACAATAACAGAGATCATAGTTGCACGAGAAATTAACAGAGTCAAAAGTTCTGTTCAACAAACTCTGTTATCTCCCCCCTGCTGCTTTCGGCCCCCACCATAAAATTCAGATTGCTTCGCTGGTCGACATACGCATTCTGTATACTGTTTATTCTGTGGTCATAGTCATAGTCATTGTTGCGCCGTCCGCATGCGCAACGCCGTTGCTTAGCAGCGCGACGGCTCTGAGTTTCGCTCCTCCTTTACATTTGTCATCGCGCATTCTTGCGCTTTTTACTTTCCTCGACACGGGAGCTGCCAATACGTTTTCGGTGAACTTTTTTTTGTGCATTTGGATGCCGAGCGGGGCAGAAGCTGCTAGCTGGATATTGGATACTTAAATATTCGTACACCTTAAGGTTTATATAATTTGTGGTTAGGCGCTCTTTTGTTTATCAAGCCAAAACACAAGTATTTTGAAAATACTGTTTAGCTAAATCACGCCTCGCCACAACAGTCATAGTCATTGTCTTAGAAATACGAAGTTTCATATGTAACACATGTGTCCGACCTTTCGTAATGGCATCAATCATATACAATAGTACTAATCTATATACATATATATATATATACATATATATATGTCATAACATGCTGCAGCTACGTGCAGGACGTCAACCGCATCTATCTGCACATCAGCCTTGCGCAGTTTCTGTTCAGTCTGGTTATTCACGGCTTTGTGCTGTTCGAGCTAAATATCGGCTTCGTAAGCGCCATCAATTAATCGGCCTTCGGTCAAACATTCTCTGAACAGCTTACCCGCTCTTTGCAGGAGACGGACATGGTCACGTTGGTACGAATGCTGATGTTCCTTGCGGCCGCCAGCTACGAGGCTATCATCTACCTCTACAACAGCCAGCAGCTCATCACAGCAGTAAGCACCACGCATTGCTTTCCATCGGTAGCGCTCAATTTCTGCCTTTTGTCTGTTCGCAGAGCGAGGAGACACAGTTTGCACTGTACAGCTGCGACTGGTACGACGAGTCGCCCGAACTCAAGCAGCTAATCCAAATGATGATCCTGCGCACCAGCCGCGCTTTCACACTCAATATTTCCTGGTTCGCGTTGATGAATTTTCCCACTTTAATGGCTGTACGTAGTTTTAGACTTTGCCAACTGAATTATTATTTGCAAATCCTTTTAATAATTTTGTTTAATCTTCTGAATTTTATTCCCTCAATCGCAGATGTACCGTTTGAGCGGCTCCTACTTTCTGCTGTTGCGTAATTTATCCGGTTAAACCGAATTAATTGCTGTAAATTTGATTGCTATGAATTATTATTCGTCTCAGGTAGCAACTAAAAAGACGAGAATTAATAAAAAACAAAAAAGTCCTTTTATTATTTACGTGCAATGGGTGTCATCTTCTTTCGAGCTCATGGAAAATTTATTAAAAAATTAATGGATAAAATGTTGTAGCTTTGTTGCTGTAGCAATATGGACGCATTAGGGTTGCCAGATATTGTCGTAACGGACGACATATCCTATCTTTCATTAAAAATTACTACAGTTTTCTAGTTTATTGTAAAAAAAGCACTTACTTTTTCTCGTTTCTAAATATCAAATTAAAATTGCAAGAATTCACACATTTATAGAGATTTGAAAGAGGAAATTGCTTGGAGTTTGAAGAGGAAATGGCGGCTAGGATATCTCAAGATGTACTGATTTGAATTTTGTTATATAAATCTTCAGTGTATATGTCGCTTGAGACTATTTTTTTATTTACAGAGGAAGTAAGAGATGGTCTTAATAGATATAAAATAAGAATCCAGTTAATGAATGGCGTCTATTTTAATAATTTGCTGCTTAAGGGGGTCCTCTACTCTTCAGGCAAGAAATTGAGCTGTTATTTGGGGAATTAATTACGAAAGATCTACTGCATACAATTAAAAATTTTTTTTTTATTTTTAGAAATACATGTTTTGACTTTAAATTTTCATTTTTGAAGAGGAAAAAAAACTCCCGCGACCTTGAAATGTCATTGATGACATGGATTTTAAAACTGCTTAAGCAAAGTTGTGGCCAATGGGGTGATCTGAAATCAGAAAATTGATATTCGTTACAATCATAGTAACGTTGACTATGTTTTCCCGAGGCAGAATTTTTTTATTTTGCACTGTGTAAAAGTTATGCAACAATTTGTAAAAATTCCAATTTTCAACTCTTTTTTTGACATATTAGGCGCTATAAAAACGGAACAAACTAAAATTTTGAAAATTGTACTCGGGAAAACATAGCGGTATGTTTTCTGAACAATTTAAAAAAAATTATCGAAATCGGACTAATACTTTTATAAAAAGTCTTACTCGGCAGCCAAAAAAACACTACTTTCGGGAAAACGCGTTTAAAGATAAATTACGTTCTCGAAAACGGCAGGGGACGGGTACCTTTCGGTTCCCAGCAACATGCAAAGAAATGTGATTTTTACGGAATCCTTTCTGTGGCGTATTCTCAGATACATATAGATTGAAATTATGCAAACAAAAAAAAATCGATTTTTCGAAACCGCGAGAGTAGAGGACCCCCTTAAACTAGTCATAAAAAAATGCTGATCCATTTGCTGATTTCGCTGATTTTCATCGAGTTATATCTCTATATAACTTTATATAGAACACATGCAGTTATATTTCTTTTTACAAAGCCCAGCGTCTATGGGTTTTATAAGGAGTGCGTCGTTAAAAATTGTTACATGCAATGTGTCTAATAACTTCGTTAATACAAATTCAAATCTAACTTTCTTTGAACATGTGTGCCATGAAAACTCTGTCATTGAATAGTTTATGCCCATTTAGGGCATTGATTGAATATTTAATGATAAAATGGCTTCAGAGAAATGGATGAAATGGCTTCTGACTTCTACCCAGAAAATTAACGAAGGAACAATGAAACCCGTCATGAGGGGTATTCCAGAAAAAGTTAGAAACTATACCTTTGAAAATGTATGTAGAGACGTACGGAAGACGGACGAACACAAGCAACCCTGACTGAACGAACATTGGACGAGACGCGGACGGATAACGGGACGATTGAACGGACAAAACGGACAGTCGGTGACAAAAGGGCAAAACGAGCATAAACATTAATAATAAGAGAATAGTAATTATAAGACAATCAAATTAAAGTACTTAAATAAAAGGCTGAAAGCCAACTAAACCCTAAACCCTAATTTTTTCTAATAAATTCTAAAATCTATATAAAAGACATGTAAATAAAACCAACCTTTTCAAAAATTGGACCAGTGGTTGCTGAGATGTTTTAATTTTTCGATGTAACAATTTTTAATGACGCACTCTTTATTAGATCTAGATGGGCCCTGCGGCTTTGCACGCAAGTTCTCTTGTTTCCCCCGATACAAATTCTTAACCCATTGTTGACCCCGTCAAATTTTGATTTAAAAAAAACATGTGTCAAGTGTTTTCACAAATTTTGAAGTCAAAAGGCCCATCAAATCATGTGTTTTCACATTTACTCTAAACAAATTCTCAACCCTTGGTTTACCACGGTAGATTTAGATTTAAAAAAAATGTAAAGCACGTTTTAATAACTTCCCGATTGAAGTGCTTTTGCTTAGTTTGAAGTCGAAAGACCCAATAAATCCTGTTTCTCCATACAAAGTGTTAACTCTTTAGATTTAACCCAACCGTAACAATATTCACCTCGGTAACAATTGAATACTTGGTAACAATTGTCACTTTTTGGTATTCTGAAACAAATTCAAAAGCCCAAAAGGCGTCAATTGTTATGAAATTTGTTACCTCCGTAGGAGCAGGTGACAAGCACACAATGCTTATAAAATTCAAATTTCAAAAAATTCAAATTCATTCAATTCAAAATTTCAAACTGCAAAAAATGCTTCAGCGTCGCACATTGGGAAAAAACAGGCAAAAACGCTCGCATTGGAGCAAATTCAAAAGTTGCGAATCTGAATTTTTTTTTTTACTAGTTGTAATAATGATACACTAGCCACATAGAAAATCAACTGTTCCCTTCATCCCATGACCTGGACTTTACGGCCTTTCAAAGTTGAACGTTTTATTATATTATTTTCACTGCTAGCAAAATATCGTTACCAAGGCTGTATTCAGAGGCCCGTAGAATCTATAGTTTTAAATGAAATCTCATACTTTTTCACATGTGGGGTTACAATATTTAAGCAATTAATATGTCAAAAAATCTTATTTCAAAAATGCTTATTTTGACAGAAAAAAGCATACCTAACCTTTACCTCATTTTTTGATAAAAATTAGAAAAAAAGGGATTTTCTATGGACTGTAACTTTTGAGATTCCACAGCATTCCACGAAATACTTATACACTGAATAGGTGGGACATTCAGATAAATGATGGTACCAAACTTATCTGCGGAGTCCTGCGTCAGCGTGAATGCGAGCAATTTTCGCATGCCAACCCAAGCACTTTTTGTGCTCAGCTCTGGTGAGCAACGATGTATTTTTAATTTCTGAGCAAAACTATAACGTATGAAAAACAGCAAGGCTGGTATTGAAAGGAATAAATATGTGTTTAGATATATAGAATTTAGATGTGTATATATATATCGCATTGATTTATCTATGTCCGTCCGTTAATATGTCTTCCAACTCGTCTGTTTGATGGAAGGTATATCATTGTAAAACACTTTAAATTGGGCTACTGGGCTTTTACTGGCCTACAATAATTCGCTGTTTTTCGATCTGCCGAAATAAGGCGCATTTACCTTAGTCAATCTTGTCAGTGCTATTTATTAGTAAATAATTAGTTCAGCAATTTTATATTACGCGATTGACCGTTTTCGGGTTTTCGTGTGAAGTGATTTGAAAGCAACGTAAACAAGTGTGATAATTGGCATTTAGCTATGTCTGAAGCATGTAAGTACTTAATTAATAATTTTTTTAATAAATCTTACTTATACAATATATATGTATTAACAATTCACTTTAAGATGTAACCAATCGAGTTATATGTAATTTGTTTATGAGCGGAAAATGCGAAAACTTCAAAGAAATTACGCGAGATGTACAAGAATATTTAGAGGTAAATGGCGAGACCGTACCGCCTTCTGAATACATAGAAAATTTTATAACAAACTAGAACAAAAGATGGGCAAAATTTGGACGAAACCGCAGAAACATGGAGAGGAGATCCACAAAATGGCTGGATCAAACCTTCTTCGTAGGCAAACGAGGTCTGACGAGTGGCGTAAAAAAACCGAATTTTTGTAAGCTAAGCTATTCACAAAAAATGAGAAGAACCGAAGGTATGCAGTATTTATAAGTATTACAGTCCATAGAAGGTGGAATAAGACTTCAGTTGATTTAAATTACATTTCTATTTAACAGAATTAAGAAAAAATGAACCTGAAATGTTTTCATTTGCGGCATCGTCTAGTTTTCGCAAGAAAGGAAATCTAGAAGCCGCAAAATTGCTAAAAAAATTGGATGCTTTACCGGACGCATCCGTAACGTTGTGGCAGGCATGCACAACAAATGAACTTGTTTGAACCAAAATGGATGCTGAACTCGCACTTGCAACTTTAACTGATTGTGGCCTTTCAAAGCACCAGTATGAAGTTTTGGCAAAAAACAATAACAAATTAGGTAAAACTGTGGTTTTTTGTGTATTAATATATTTAAATTCAAATTATTGTTGTAGGTTACCGTATATACCCGAGCTACCAAATCTTGCAAAGTGCGAAATTATTTTGCTATCCAAGAACCATACAAATCACAGAGCAAGAAGCGTTTGTGCCTTTGCAGAGTCTTGCAAACCACACTGCATCTCGTCTATTGTCAACAATGCTAGATACAATTTCTGTAAATGAAATTACCATTTTATACAAATGGGGGGTTTGACAGTAGTTCTGGGCATGCAGAATTTCGGCAAGCTTTCGAGAACTCGTCAGGTTCCGACTCCTCGGTTCTTATAACAACTTTGGTGCCGGTTCAAGTTTTAGACCGTCAGAAATCAATTTTGTGGCAAAACTCCAAATGTTCATCGACACGGTAAGTCCTAAACAATTTGCGTTATATTTGAATATTACAACAATCTGGTCTTAATGCATGATTTTAAGATATTGCCGCCCAATACGTATTGCTTATGAAAAAGAAAGTCACGAAGCAATCCTAAAGGAGTACGCACGCGTTGAGGCCGAAATTGCTAATTTGACGACCTACACCGTGACATTTAATGATACTTCGTTAATGGTTAATCACATTTTTTTTATGACGATGATAGATGGCAAGACTATTAATGCTATAGAAGGCAACAAAGCAACCACTGTAAGAATTACAACAAAAATATACTTCTTCAACTTAATTGAGTTCTTTTTATTTCGTTCTGGGACAGATTTACAGGAATAATCGAGTTTGAGAAGTTGTACATATTTGAAAAAAGAGTTTGCCTACTTTTATGAAAGTGGGTGTGGCTATGTATCACATAATTAAAATTTCTTCGTCTAAAGAGGATTTTAATGCATGACAACAAAATGTTAGCCTCTTTTAATATTCTTAAAAATAAAGTCTGTATTGAGAGTAGGCGTGGCCGTGGGCGAATTTTTTTCATTTTTGGAATAAATCATCTTTTACTTATGGGAAACCGTTATGCGAAAATTCAATATTTTATCTTTTTTATTTCCGAAGTTATTAAATTTTTCGTTATACATTCGAAAACCATAAACCGTGTGCTGCAAAAAAGTGCTCAAATTAAAAAACCCTAAAACAAGTGTAACTTTTTTTTATCTTCTACGAGAATCAGTTATCAAAATATTGACTTATTTCTATTGCTTCTGATTATGCATATTTCTAAAACTCTTAACTTCGGACTGTAGGGTACCAGCTCCTGGTAGGGGAAATTAAAAAGAAATTACACCATACAATTCTCTGAAGAATTCTGAAGATAATAGCGAAATTTCCGTTCCCTAGTGCAAAAACTATAGATTCTAGAGTTCAAAACAGGCGATGCGAGCGTTTTTGCCTGTTTTTTCCCAATGTGCGTCGTGCGCTTAAACTTAGGAACTCTAGAAACGAAACGAATATATACATACATTGTGAAGAAGAAGCTCAAAAAAAATTACTTACTTCGCCAGATTTTCTGCATTTGCCATTTTTTGTTTATTTATTTTTTTTACAGTTTAACAGAAAAAATACAAAAAACAGCTGTATTGACAGTAAAAGAGCTTTCACCTCGAGTGGTGAATTGTTTGAACTTTCTTCTTGTCACCATTTTTCCAGAATACGGAAACAATGAAATTCAATTCAATTGTTACGGGGGTGACAATTGTTACGGTAGTGCCAGAATAGGGCGGTTAGGGTAGAAACATGGTGAGCAGGTCGAGGTGACTAACAAGCTGACTAGTAAGCTGACTGACGAAACAAACATAGGAAACAATACGAGAGCGCACATCATGCTCAGCTAACTAGAAAGTTTTGCTGACTTTCTACATGTTTGTTTTTGTCAGTCAGGTAGTTAGCTAAATTTCTCAAACAGTGAACAGTTTTTGAACTCAAGCATTGTATGTGTGAAGAAAATGTGCGCAAATAAAAAAGAAAAACTGATAATTGCCGTCCATGATAGGGTCCCTATTTGGGATGCCAAAAATAAGGACTATCTGAATAGGTTCTTGATGGACAAATACTGGTAGGAAGTTGGAGAAATCGTTGATTTGCCGGGTAAGTTTTATTAATTAGTAGTTGCATTACAAAAAAATTGTTTAAAGTTCTCTCGAACTGCGATATTTGCAAATGACGACCGGTTATTTGCCCTGTTTGCTTCTGTTGTGTTTCCTTTAGGGGCATTTTGTGGAGCGTTTTGTTTCTGCTGACTACTTAATCCTTCCCTTTCGAAAATGCAAGCCGCTTTAATTATTAAGTCAGCTGTTTGTGGTGTAGTTTCAATAGATCTTGAAAAAATGCGCCACTTTGCATATAAAATGCCAAAGCTACATTCAACCGTTTTTCTGGCTGAGGAGAGTTTAACATTAAACTTTTCCTTTTCACTATCCAAAGTGCGTCGGGTATAGGGTTTCATCAGGTGTTTCATCAACGAATAAACTTCATCACCAATCAAGACAAACGGCAGTTTATCAGTTGAACCAGGCAAGAAATCGTCGTCGGGTATTTCTAATTCATTTGATTCGATCAAAGCAAATAGCGTTGAGGCCCGAAATGTTCCTCCATCACTTTGTTTTCCAAAGCCTCCAATATCAACTGTTATGAACTTGTAATGCGCGTCAGCTACTGCCTGTAGAACTATTGAAAAATAGTTTTTATAGTTATAAAATGTTGATCCTGAGTGGGCAGGGCATTTCACACGGACATGCTTTCCGTCTATAGCCCCGATGCAATTGGGGAACCCCCAAATGTGATAAAAATCATATGCAATGGCTTTGAAATTTTCTTTTGACGGAATAGGCATGTGTATCGGTTGTAGAGTTTCCCATAATATTGTTGTGACTTCTTTGATAATTTGTGCTACAGTAGTCGCTCCAATTCGGAAAGAAAACGAGGGGCTTCTAAAGGAATTTCCTGTAGCAAGATACCTAGAAGCAACGAGAGAGTTTGGCAATTTTCTTTAAAGTAGTCTGTTCATTAAAATAACAATATATACATATATAAAGTATAAATTTTGTCTCTGTCATTTAAGCACTTGATGCAAGCAAAATGTGGAAAAACTTGCGTCAGGAATTCAAGAAGCAATGGCAAAAAGCAAGAGACCGAAAATCCGGCGATGCTGCACCAGAAGAAATGGAGTCATCATGGCTTTTTTTTAAAAGTATGCTTTTTCTTGTGGACCAGTTTACACAAGGCAGAGAAGCGGAAACCTGTCGAAAGCAACAACCAGCGACAACTCTACTTCAAATACTTTCGACACTGATGAAAATGCGCAGTTGGAGAATGTGCTAACAAATAGCAATTCACAAGAAAGTGCTGATATGTATAGGTCTACTCCATCAACGTCGTCAGGCTATAAGAGACGACGTCAATCCAAATGTTTCCATCGGTGCAGCTCTTCTTCAGGTCGAACAGGAGAAGCTTAATTTGAGCAAACGAAAGCTGGAACAAAGATACGACAATAATGACGAGGACGTAGGATTTTTCAATTCTTTGCTTCCGCACGTGAAGAGTCTTCCTCCAAAAAATAAATTTTTATTTAGAATAAAAACTCAAGAAACCCTGTTTAAACTTATTTATGGAGATGATGACAGAAATCTAAATTACATTAATGTAAATTCCCCAAGCTCTCCGAATTCCACTATGACTTATATTATACTCGTATCTCCGACACCAT
This sequence comes from Melieria picta, assembly GCA_964056695.1. Taxonomy (NCBI): domain Eukaryota; kingdom Metazoa; phylum Arthropoda; class Insecta; order Diptera; family Ulidiidae; genus Melieria; species Melieria picta. Next base: position 10,186,105 of record OZ057399.1, on the reverse strand, counting down.
TCCAAGTAACTCAAGAAACTACTGAAGTTACTTCAATTGAATAATCAATAAATGAAATACTCAAAAACTTTACCTTATCGTCGAAACAAATCTTTCTTCTGGAAAAATTGGGTTGGTATGTAAATTTATGTAGGTCTTCATGCTTTCTAATTTTGGGGTAATGATGTCTAAAATATATTTGAATGTATCGGGAGTCATCCTCAGGTATTCGTAAAATTTGTCCGGGTGCTCTTTTATTTCTTTATATAAATGATGGAACTCGCCATAACTTAGTCGGTCTGTATTTAACCCATTCGAGACCGATTGCACACCGTGTGTGCAATGGATTTCCGAGGCTATAAGACAGCCTGCACACCGTGTGTGCAATTATCATTTATTCTGAGTAAACTAGCCGTCGATATAAGATTTTTCTGGAACTAATGAAATCTGTAAAGTACAGGAAACCAAAATTTGGCATTGGTTTTACTGTGTACCAAAAAATCTAAAAATTATCTGAAGCCTTTCTTACATGAACAATGCAAAGAAAAAACATTTCGCTCCTGGGGACCGTGTTCGAAAAAAATCGTCGTCTCGAATGGGTTAATGGATGTACTGAATATTGTCTTCTTCCAATGTTTGCCAATAGCCACCAACGAGTAACTGCGCTTTCGTTTTCGCATTCAGAACTATCTTGATTCATTTTTAAAGTTTTATATAGCTTGATGCCTTTACAAAATTTCTTGACTAACAAATAATAACCTACTCCGTTATGTGCACATGACGTCGAGCAGAACCTGATAGTCAGCTTGTTAGTCACCTCGACCTGCTCACCATGTTTCTACACCCGTTGTGATATCACAAATTCCACCCGTTTGAAATGTGTATGCAACACTGTTTTTTCCAACATGTGATACAACACACATTTCAAACGGATGGGCCCCCTCGATATCGAGGAAAGCGGCTAACGTATACTCCTTAACGTTCAGCGATCTTTCGATCGTCTGAACAACCTCATGCAGGGCGCTGTCGACAGATTTCCCCTGCAATACGCATGTTGCGCCATGCAGAGTCCTCTGGACTGTGCCACTTCTCTAATATAGACGTCTACCAGCCGTTCAAGAGTCTTAAGTAAGAACGATGAAAGGCTGATCGGTGTGTAATCTTTTGCTGTTAAGTGGTTCACTTTCCCTGCTTTTGGAATGAACACCACCCTAACCTTCTTCCAGGCACGCGGGACATATCCTTGTTGGAGAGATCCTCGAAAGATACTCGTCAGGACCTTGACCACCGCCTCCTTAGACCATTGTAGCATAGCAGGAATGACACCATCAGGGCCAGGGGATTTGTACGGGCTGAAGGAGTCAATTGCCCATGCTACCTTGGCTTCGCTAATTATCCTCTGAACTAGACTACCTGGTCGCGGTGTTTGTTGCCTATGCGACGGGGTTGCCTCAACAACATCCGTGCATCCAGGAAAGTGAGTGTGCATAAGGATCTCAAGAAGCTCCTCCCTCGACTCCGTCCATGATCCGTCAGATTTCCTGATGCTGCCAGGGGTGTGTGAAACCCCAGCCAGCACCTTACGGAGTCTGGCGGTCTCGTTAATATTGTCGAGGGATTCACAGTAATTCCTCCAATCGTCCCGCTTCGCTGCCCTAATAGTTTTCTTAAACTTATTAAAGCTAGCCTTGTAGGCTCCCCAGTCTTCTTCAGTTCGACTGAGTTTAGCCTTGTTGAAGAGACGCCTAGTATCTGTCCTAAGTTGTCTTAGCTCTGGGGTCCACCAAACTGCGTTGGTTTTCCGTGGAGCTCGACTTTCTGGACACGATTTCTCGAAAGATTTATTAAGAACTTTCGTTAAAAGATCAACTGACTTGTCAATGTTGTTTCTTTCAAAGATAGCTGTCGCCAGTTTTTCGGAAACTAATGCACTGAATCTAGGCCAGTTAGTCTTTCTCGGATTCCTATAGGCTAGTGGACTCCCCACCTCCATGGCCACGGAGAAGACTATTCGCTTGTGGTCCGAAAACGAACATTCCGTTAGTACCTTCCAGTCGGCCACAGAGATAGTACTCGAGATAGTACCGACTCCTTGATCTTTTCAACAATATATTCAATCAATACTTACCGCAGATGTACAAAAATAGTATGGTAATTCCTATACTAAAACCGGACGTCGATAAAACCTTAATAAAATCGTACCGACCTATTTCTCTCAACCCATGCTGCTCAAAAGTACTAGACAAGATCATTGCCAATAGACTATGGTGGTTTGTCACCACAGACAAACTTCTACATAGTCATCAGATGGGCGTCAGGAAGGGAAAATCAGTATCTGATTTCCTAGTATATCTAGACTATCAGATCACTCAATCCCTCTAGCGAAAAAACACCTTTCAATCGTCTCTCTAGACTTCTCCAAAGCCTTTGACAAAGTAGGAATGCACTCCATTTTGGACCAACTTAGACATTGGAATATCGGCCCAAAAATTTACCGATACATAAAGAATTATATGACCAACAGAACTATCAAAATAAAAATTAATTCCCATTACTCTGAACAATATCCGCTACAGAATGGTATCCCACAGGGATCACCATTATCCGTTATACTCTTTCTCATTGCGTACAATAAACTTAGTAACATCATTTCATTTCACAAGGAATTAAACTTCCTGGCATATGCCGACGACTTCATTATTATATGTCGTTGCTATCGGCAGTAAAAGCGTTGGTTATATCAAAAATCAACTACGGCATATACTTATACGCATACGCGCCAAAATCTACTACAAACAAGCTGAACTCAACCATCAATTCCAGCATACGTACCGCCCTAAGCGCTTTCAAAACAACCGCAATCATATCCCTAAACTCCGAGGCCAATATCCTACCGTTGAACACCAATAGAGATTTTATTACGCCGTGGCTCAGGTGGTTAGTGCGTTGGACCGCGAGTCGAAGGCAGCAACCTCAGGTTCAAATACTGCCTGTAATAACACCTAAAAAAAATAACGGGAAAACTCGTTTTCTCTTTCGCTGGCTGTCCTCTCAGCTGGAAATGGCAAACCTCTGAGAATAAAAATTGCTTATGAAAAAGCTCCCAACCTGCCGTTCGGAACCGGCATAAAACTGTAGGTCCCTTCCACCCGCGTACAAATTCACACGCACAACACGGGTGGTTGCGGGAAGCTAGGCCTAAGTCTCGCGTAAGCGGGCTGTCGTGGCAGTCAATTATTATTATTATTATTAAACTTATAAAATCTGTCATAATAAACCACCACTCCCCCCTTCCCACGCTCCTATCCAAAACTCCACAAAAAATAATTAATAAATCACCATCCTGCCTAAACAGGATAACAAACTTAGCAAAACAACTCGATATCCCAATAAATTTTAAACCTTACAAAAACTCCAAAACACCGCACTGGAAACTGGATCACTCAACAATAAACACAAATCGAACCGCTCTTAAAAAAAACCCTACTCCTCCACTAGTATTTAGAAAGCAATTCTACGCCACTATCGAAAAACTCCAAAATTTCAAGTTCCTATACATGGACGGCTACAAAATCAACGTCAAAGCTAGTTACAGCATAATTCTAAACAAAAAAATTAAACAAATAAGTAGCACACCTTCCTACCTACAGCTCAAATTTCTCTGCCGAACTTATAGCCATTCACGAAGCTATTAAATACGCAAAAAAGCTACCAGGTAAATTCGCAATTTGCACTGACTCCCTCTCTTCTATCGACTCAATAAAAAACCTAAACAACCAAGACTTCTACCCCAACTCAATTCGTAGCGTTCTACTAGAGAAACCAAATAAGCTAAAACTAATCTGGATCCCAAGTCACGTACAAATACCCGGCAACGAATGTGCCGACATAGCAGCCAAAAATGCCATAAACGCACCGCTCACAATTACACCCAACGTAGTCTTCTCGGACATAAAATGCTTTTTAAAATCACACTTCCTCCAAAAACACCAAAACGATAATAACAATTCTTCACAATGGTACTCAAACATATCACAAAACTCCAAGACAATCAACGAATACTTCAAAATTAGTACAACTTCCCTGACTAACTAGAAAACACCAAACAAAAATTATAAGACTAAGACTATTTAGGACACAATAGACTCACACATAAACACTTAGTTGACAAAACCCTGTCTAACATTTGTAGCTTTTGCAATAGCCATACAATCAATACCCAACACATCCTTGATAAATGCACATTCTTCGACACTTACCGACTTTCACTTCCAAACACAATACCTTCAGACCTACTCAAAAACCCTTCAATTAATAACCTAATAACACTAATAAATTATTTAAAGTTTTGCAATCTATATAATGAAATATGAACATATTTATTACTCAACGCCAGCTTACTGCACACTTTACATCAATCACTCACACCACTTACACTTTTAAGCTCACCTAAATTAACTATATAATAATAGTATTAATTAGTGTCCGACCGAAACCACTTTTTTAGGCCGAAACCGAATATTCGGTTTTTTTTAATATTCGGCCGAAACCGAAACCGAAACTTTCTAGTTGAAATAAAAATCACCATATCAAGCACTTTTTTCAACAAACGAATTTTACATTAAGTAAATAAAGAACAAACAAACAAACATAGCATAAATAAATAAATACTTATTAATAAAAACAATTTATTCATTTTTTAAAAATGTAAACAAGAAGAAATCACCCTTTCGTACCTTACTCGCTAATATTCAAAATTAAATAATTTAATATTATATGCTAAAAAAAGAAGTTTATTTACATTGCTGGCATCTAAATTACTCCTCCTTTTACTATATATCTGCTACACAATAAAATGTAAAAAATATTCTAGAAAGTTTCGGTTTCGGCTATTCGGCCATTTTTTGGCCGAAACTGAAACCGAATATTCGGTCGGACACTAGTATTAATATATTAAATTAATTCCACTACTACATATTCTTCACCCATATTAGCTTTAGGCCTCAGAAGCCATAGCTTCAATTTTTTGTATATATTGTTCTATAATTTAGTTACAGTTTCAATATTCTTGTAAATAAATAAATTAAAAAATTTATTTGGTCAAAAGTGTCACAATTTGAATTAGGACTATTTTGAATTGAGCAAACTTCTGGACATGAAGAGAGACTTAGAGAGAGTGAATTATGGACCTTCAGCTACAAATCTCTGCACAGTATAACATTGGATATTCTCATTTGTAGCTATTAGAACCAAAGTGGATAGCTTTTTTAAACCTCTGAATGGCTATCATTGTGACAAAAAGACACCCGAACAAACTTCCAAATACTTGCAAAGGACATCATCCATACATCCTCCATGAGTGCTATGCTTGGCTATTATTTAAACATGTTTTGGGTGCTTTGAAAATTATATTTCACTAAATTGGAGTGTTTTGAAACTGAAAATTTGAATTAAAAAAATTGTTATATGCAAATATGTAAATTTTTTTAACAAGCCCACAGACAAAATTTTACGTTATAAAGTTTTCATAATTTAATTGGCATTTGAGACCAACCAACCAACCAATGTCACTCTAAAGCATAGAAGGGCACGCTGCTACTCGCGAGTAGCAGCGACGCTTACTCGCGTATACGAATACAAAGCAGCGAAGTTCCGAGCTCAGCTTCAGTGTCGTGTCAGACTTCATGCAAGCAACTTCATGCTCGTTTGCGGCTCGCATACTGCGAATATTTACGTTTTTGTGTACACTGAATATTCATGTAAATCAGAAAATGTTTAAGGTTGAATGGGAAATACAAATTTTTTTCTTTTCCTTTTTTTTAGTTCCTGTTATACCTGTCCGTTATTTGTCCGTCCGCTGTGATATTTTTACGCTAGCAATATTTTTCAAGTTAAAATATTAGAGCTAAACAAATTTACGCCTTAATTTTGTGCAGTGTTTTTCACGCATACATTGCCAAAATGCGTGTTTGTGTTAGTGCCCATCACTGCTCTAAAGCATAGAAGGGCACGCTGCTACTCGCGAGTAGCAGCGACGCTTACTCGCGTATACGAATACAAAGCAGCGAAGTTCCGAGCTCAGCTTCAGTGTCGTGTCAGACTTCATGCAAGCAACTTCATGCTCGTTTGCGGCTCGCATACTGCGAATATTTACGTTTTTGTGTACACTGAATATTCATGTAAATCAGAAAATGTTTAAGGTTGAATGGGAAATACAAATTTTTTTCTTTTCCTTTTTTTTAGTTCCTGTTATACCTGTCCGTTATTTGTCCGTCCGGCTTTGATATTTTTACGCTAGCAATATTTTTCAAGTTAAAATATTAGAGCTAAACAAATTTACGCCTTAATTTTGTGCAGTGTTTTTCACGCATACATTGCCAAAATGCGTGGTTGTGTTAGTGCCCATCACTGCTCTAAAGGCTACAATTACATTTCTGAAGGTTGTTATTATACAAATTCCTTGTATTTTAATTTTAGAAAACATATTCAATCAGCCAATTTACTGCGCCAGAAGTACTACGCTTCGAAAACCATAAACAATAAACAATAAAACCAACTACTTATTTTCTGAAAGCCGCAACCGGTAAGAATATCCTTAACACTAGAATGCCCAAGGTAGTCATTTTGACTACATTGACGTCTTTTATTGTAAATAACTTTTGTTGCATCGCTTTCTAAAAACATTTCTTACGTGACTTTTATTAAATTTTAAAGCTAAATGGAATAAATAAATTCAAAATATTGTAAAAAAAATTGTTACCCCAATTTTGCAAAATTTACCTTAAATGCCCAATGGTAGCCATTTTGACTGCCTATATACAATTTTCAGCAAATCTTACTGATAAATAGACAAATATGCATCTTCAATTGCAAAATATGAAAATTTTATATAATTGCAAATATTAAAAAAAAGTATCATAGTAGGTTGTGACAATTCCCAAGTTTTTCAATCCAAAATTCACTCACAAAATTCATTCATAAATTCCAAATTTCATTCCATTTTATCGCATTGATGTGTAAAGTACGCCATTATATTTAAATGAATTTTCTTTATAAAACATAAAAAAACTAAAAACTAAATGCTTATTTTAGTTTAATCTCGTGTACATTGTAATGAACAAATCACGAGAGTTGTGAATTATTAACGAACGGAATAGATTCACGTCACCAAATGCAACTCTGTAACACACATGGGCATTGGCAACGCTGATCTATTACAACTCGGCAAAGGCCAGAAAAAGGAAAAAGAAGCCGAAAAACAGGAAGCTCGGGGAAGTATCGCCTGATCAGCAGAGGAGAACGGTCGTAAATCGCAACCAGAGAGTGCAAGTGCATCAGTAGACGGGAGGCAGCGTGGTGTTAGCCAGGCGAGGCTCGAAAAACGTGCCCAAATTGTGAGGCAGGAAGGAGTGGCGGAACCGGCCACGACGTGCAGCGGGTGCTGTACCCGAGGGGCAGCGAAACACGCAGGCAGCCACCCCTACGGTCGACTCGACACCAAAGCCCCCGCGTCGCCATAATTAATTCGCGCAGGCATCAATGGCGTCGCCAATTCGCTAAGCACCCACACCATCCACGGCGAAGTTAACGGAGGCGCAGGTGCGGTGTTCCACGGCGCACCAACAGCAACGACACTGCCGGCGCTCCAACGGCCTGCAAGAGCACGACGTCGACCTACTGCCGTCATCCAGTGGTACAGCCGCCATCAGGGCGCGGGAACTCGTGGTTGAGCATCAACTCGACGCCAGTAGCGCGAACGATCTTCCAAGCCACGCCTTGCACCACTCCAGCCTGGCGCCGCCCAGCACGTGCCCCTCGTGCGAGCACTGTAAGACAATTTGCAAGCAGCCACTCCTCACGAGCGCATCACCAGCCCGCGCCCAACATCGGGTCGCCAGTAAGACATTTGGCGCCCACCAACCGAAAGCGCGCTATTCGGGCGCAATTACAGCAACAACGAGGCGATCCCATAACGGAACCCAGTGGCGTGAATCCGGGCGCCAATATGGCGGCCGCCGCCAGTAGACACGAGGGCGAATAACGGAAGCAAGGGACCAGCGGATAACGAACACGGCATCAAGAAGCAGAGAGGCGAGCAGACCCGCGGCGTAGCCCGTGCGACGGCAGCGAGGGAGAAGATCATTTTAAGGCATATTTCTATTAATTAAGGGGGAGAGGAGCAGTGGCTCAATTTAAAGTAAAAGGGAAACGGGTATGAAGAACAGGTATCGACAGGGGTAATGTATACTGCGATTTTATCACTGGTGGTTAGCCCTTCTTAGTCTACATTATTTGTTACATTTGTTTTTCAGCACGGCGATTCGCGGAGGAGGCCTTCTACGCAGGAGTTGTTGGATGCACATGAGTCACGAATTTTAATTTACGTACTTATAGTGTGGGCTTGAAGGGTTGGCAGCTACCAAGCGCATTTAAAAGCGGGTGCATACAATCGTAAGAGGGTGGTATATCAGTGTTGCGCCCATTCAACGAGGGGCGAAAATTGTAATGAATGTTGCGCAACCGAGGTAGGCAGTCACGTAGATTAACTGTGGGTAGTGAATAAGCAAAGTGAATTCTACCCAGGTGTTGGTAGATATTTAAGCAACTTGTAGAGGAACTTTCTGAAAATGTTATTAAAAGTAATTATAATGTAATCAAAGTGTTGTTTTTCGGAGGTATATAAAAGAACAGGTAATTCGGAATTGGGGATCTGTGGTGATGGCGCGTAGCAGGTCCAACGCAGGGTGGGTGATGAAGCGCGAGTGCGAACACCACCTCAGCACTCCGCAGCAATAAGACGCCACCGTTTTAGACCTTGAGACCGATTCGGAATGCCGCCTTTTTACCCGGTGACACCTTCTAAGGTTTTTTCATCTTGCCACCCCACGTATAAATATTTTTTTTTGTTTTTTTTGTGCAGAATATAACTAAAAAGGGACTCTATACAAACTTGTAGTGTAGGGAGCTTTCGGGAAAGGGTCGCGAACCCCCTCAACCGACTCTTTAGCTAGCCACATAAGGGTCCCGCAGACCTGTTTTCGAGGCTTACAACATCGGTCAGTGTGCCGCACTCGACCCCCCCCTTAATCAAGACTTAACATTACATTACAACATTTATTCATATTTGCTACTTAAAAACCAATAACATTTCAAAAAAGTCAGTAAATAATAATGTAGTCGAAATGACTACATATGGGCATTTTAGGTAGGTCAGATTGTCGGGCATTCTAGTGTTAAAAGCACGCCCCGCAATTTAAAATTCAAATGCAAACCCCACGATTGGCTACGCATATCAACAAATTATGAAAAAATCAATTGAATCACCTAATCAGAGTCGTGCAGGATGCGCTCCACCCAACTAATTACTGCGACCAGTACAACGTTGCGACTGTTTGGTGAAGCGAGGTCAGTGCCTTTATTATGAAATAATTGCCGCATAATGACGGGGTGTAAATGACATAATTACAGCCTCAACCGCAGCCTCAACCTCACCTCACTGCTGGCCGGCCGACGCACTTATCCACTTAACTAACTTTCTTAAAATGCCATTAAAAGTTACAGGCGACGCATAGACGCAGCGGCGATATCGAAGACAACGCTTCACTTAAAATCGCATCGGAACACATTTGGAGTCACAACAATGCAGACCGAAGAGGAAATGGAATCCACGCGAAAGCGTAATTATCGATCGATTAGAGAGCTAATACGGATGACCTTTGGACTGGGCATTAATTTGACCACGCCAACCGTCTTCAAGGACTCGCTACGCATGTAAGACAAGATCACGATGCGAATAACGAAAGGATGCATTTTGGCTGTGACTCAACCACTTTTCTCCTTTCAAACACTTCAAGTATACTGTTTGTTTCTTTTTACTTTACTTTTCTCCTCTCTAGCATAACCGTTTTACTGTTTGTCTTCAACGCAGTGGAGATGTATGGTAACTGGTCTTTTTTTATGCGACACAAGGACAACATAATCGAAATCGGCGAGGTTTGCTCAAAGAGTTCATCAAAAGCTAGTTTTATATATTTTCTATTTTATATTATTTTATATTTACAGACAGTTGGCATAGTATTTCAGGCCTTCTCGACTATAATAAAAATTTTCTACAATCTGTTCACACAACGACGCTTTTACCAACTGCTGCGAACGGCCCAAACACACGAAATGCTGTACAAACTTGAGATATTTAAATTCGGTACATAGAACATGGAAAGCTTAAGAATGAACAACATAACTTAACTGAAGCGAAATGCACATAGAATGTGAGGTTGAAGAATTTTTTTTGAAAGAAAGAGACCCGCGAATCCCTGGTAAAAATATTTTTTCCTAATAATTTACGATTAGGAGAGACAAATTGGTTATCAATTTTATGTTAGTATAATTTGAGCTCCTGAGTCCTATCAGGCTAAACAATTTTTGGAAGAGCTGAGAGATAATTATGTAAATTAGATCGGCGTTCCTGCATTCCTGCAAAGAATCACTTACACCCAGAGTGATGGCTTATTGTGATACCAAAACGACGCCAGGACTTACCAGGATTCCAATATGAAATTTGTTATCTTCCTGATGTTTTAAGTTGATAAGTTTGCATGCCTAGTAAGGAACGTGGTGCCTAGAATTTTTTATCTTTTTCCAAGCAGAATAGTCGCAGATCATACCTGGAAACATTCCACGTCTGACCTGAAGAAGACTTTAGAACGACAATCACAACAGACTCATTATTTATTTATTTAGAAAAATATTTGACTATATGCTATGAAAGAGTGGATAGGACTTGGTTAGTAAATTAACCACTGGAATGCTTTTCAATGTGATTATTTTCATCTCAGTTATGGAACCATTCGAATCATGAGACCATCTTCACCATTTGAATGTTTGACTTGCTAAATATTTTAACTGAGAAGGGAAAAAGCTTGACACTTTCGATTCAATGTTAAATTCGATTCGAAATGATTAAATGCTGAGAATTAGAATAAAGAAGTCATGGTAACCGTGGGCCTAGTCGTTGCCACTTAGGTTAATCTATTGTGACACAATCCTTGCTGACCTAACAAACTGAAATAAACTTCAATCTCAAGAGATGCTAGTCAATGTTTTCGGGAAGATGAGGTGAGATGATGTGAGTAAGACAGTTTCTTTGAACGTCCTTAGAACTTTGTTATTCTAAAGCCAATTTCAACATGCCTGTAGTTGAAATTTGATTGATAATCCATTATTCGATTGAAGAACTCCCTTTCTCGTAGTACTCAAAAGCTTCTCTATAGGCAAAAATTCAAAAGTTAGCGATATTGTGTTGAAATTTTATTATACGGAAGCTATATGGAAGCCCCATCCGTGAATTCACCACCGACCACTTGCCGCCAACGTCGCCTGAACTCGACTATACATTGTCTATTTTTAGACTTCCCCGGCCTGAAGACCCTAAAACTGGAAATCGACGCCATTATGAACGACACATGGAAGAACGTGCGCAGGCAGTTGTTGTTCTACCTCTGCAGCTGTGGCGGCATTATGTGCAATTACTTCTTTACCGCACTGTTCTTCAATTTGTACAACCAAATCAAAGAGACACCCAACTACGAGCACATATTACGTAAGTGCTCGCCAAATATTTAATAATGCAATTTGCGCAGTGCAGCTTAAAAAAAGTAAAAGATTGCGGTTTGTTGACGGTTTCAGCATTTCCTGCCCTCTATCCGATGTGGGAAGATAAGGGCATGGCTTTTCCCTACTATCACATACAAATGTTTCTCGGCGCCTGCGCCGTTTTCCTAGCCGGCGTGGGTGAGTCTCAACACGTCGAACATAAGAAAATTGTCGCCAACAACAAATATTACAAATACATTACAAACAATTGCAAACATTTTCACAGGTTCTGTTAGCTTCGATGCGACCTTCATAGTGATCTGCTTGCACGCAGTCGGAATGGTAAAGGTGCTGAATTTAATCATTTTGCACTCCACCTCGCCGCTGGTACCCAAAGAGCGGCGCGTCGAGTATCTGCGCTATTGTATCTATCACTATCAGCGCATCCACAGGTGAAGAGTTTCTATCAGCCGATTTGTTGTGTGACATGCGAACTTAGTCTTAGTCTAAGTCTAAGTCTTAGTCTAAATCTTAGTCTTAGTCGTAGTCTTAGTCTTAGTCTTAGTCGTAGTCTTAGTCTTAGTCTTAGTCTTAGTCTAAATCTTAGTCTTAGTCTTAGTCTAAGTCTTAGTCTTAGTCTTAGTCTTAGTCTAAATCTTAGTCTTAGTCTTAGTCGTAGTCTTAGTCTTAGTCTTAGTCTTAGTCTAAATCTTAGTCTTAGTCTTAGTCTTAGTCTAAGTCTTAGTCTTAGTCTTAGTCGTAGTCTTAGTCTTAGTCTTAGTCTTAGTCTAAATCTTAGTCTTAGTCTTAGTCTTAGTCGTAGTCTTAGTCTTAGTCTAAATCTTAGTCTTAGTCTTAGTCTTGGTCTTAGTCTAAGTCTAAGTCTTAGTCTTAGTCTTAGCCTAAGTCTTAGTCTTAGTCTTAGTCTTAGTCTTAGTCTTAGCCTTAGTCTAAGTCTTAGTCTTAGTCTTAGTCTTAGTCTTAGTCTAAATCTTAGTCTTAGTCTTAGTCTTAGTCGTAGTCTTAGTCTTAGTCTTAGTCTTAGTCTAAGTCTTAGTCTTAGTCTTAGTCTAAATCTTAGTCTTAGTCTTAGTCTTAGTCTTAGTCTTAGTCTTAGTCTTAGTCTTAGTCTTAGTCTTAGTCTTAGTCTTAGTCTTAGTCTAAGTCTTAGTCTTAGTCTTAGTCTTAGCCTTAGTCTAAGTCTTAGTCTTAGTCTTAGTCTTAGTCTTAGCCTTAGTCTAAGTCTTAGTCTTAGTCTTAGTCTAAATCTTAGTCTTAGTCTTAGTCGTAGTCTTAGTCTTAGTCTAAATCTTAGTCTTAGTCTTAGTCTAAGTCTAAGTCTAAGTCTTAGTCTTAGTCTTAGTCTAAATCTTAGTCTTAGTCTTAGTCTTAGTCGTAGTCTTAGTCTTAGTCTTAGTCTAAATCTTAGTCTTAGTCTAAGTCTTAGTCTTAGTCGTAGTCTTAGTCTTAGTCTTAGTCTTAGTCTTAGTCTTAGTCTTAGTCTTAGTCTAAATCTTAGTCTTAGTCTTAGTCTTAGTCTTAGTCTTAGTCTTAGCCTTAGTCTTAGTCTTAGTCTAAATCTTAGTCTTAGTCTTAGTCGTAGTCTTAGTCTTAGTCTTAGTCTTAGTCTTAGTCTAAGTCTTAGTCTTAGTCTTAGTCTTAGCCTTAGTCTAAGTCTTAGTCTTAGTCTTAGCCTTAGTCTTAGTCTTAGTCTTAGTCTTAGTTTTAGTCTTAGTCTTAGTCTTAGTCTTAGTCTAAATCTTAGTCTTAGTCTAAGTCTTAGTCTTAGTCGTAGTCTTAGTCTTAGTCTTAGTCTTAGTCTTAGTCTTAGTCTAAATCTTAGTCTTAGTCTTAGTCTTAGTCTTAGTCTTAGTCTTAGTCTTAGTCTTAGCCTTAGTCTTAGTCTTAGTCTAAATCTTAGTCTTAGCCTTAGTCTAAGTCTTAGTCTTAGTCTTAGCCTTAGTCTTAGTCTTAGTCTAAATCTTAGTCTTAGTCTTAGTCGTAGTCTTAGTCTTAGTCTTAGTCTTAGTCTTAGTCTAAGTCTTAGTCTTAGTCTTAGTTTTAGTCTTAGTCTTAGTCTAAATCTTAGTCTTAGTCTTAGTCTTAGTCTTAGCCTTAGTCTTAGTCTTAGTCTAAGTCTAAGTCTTAGTCTTAGTCTTAGTCTTAGTCTTCGTCTTAGTCTTAGTCTAAGTCTTAGTCTTAGTCTTAGTCTAAATCTTAGTCTTAGTCTTAGTCTAAGTCTAAGTCTTAGTCTTAGTCTTAGTCTTAGTCTAAATCTTAGTCTTAGTCTTAGTCTTAGTCGTAGTCTTAGTCTTAGTCTTAGTCTAAATCTTAGTCTTAGTCTAAGTCTTAGTCTTAGTCGTAGTCTTAGTCTTAGTCTTAGTCTTAGTCTTAGTCTTAGTCTAAATCTTAGTCTTAGTCTTAGTCTTAGTCTTAGTCTAAGTCTTAGTCTTAGTCTTAGTCTTAGCCTTAGTCTAAGTCTTAGTCTTAGTCTTAGTCTTAGTCTAAGTCTTAGTCTTAGTCGTAGTCTTAGTCTTAGTCTTAGTCTTAGTCTTAGTCTAAATCTTAGTCTTAGTCTTAGTCTTAGTCTTAGTCTTAGTCTTAGTCTAAGTCTAAGTCTAAGTCTTAGTCTTAGTCTTAGCCTTAGTCTAAGTCTTAGTCTTAGTCTTAGCCTTAGTCTTAGTCTTAGTCTAAATCTTAGTCTTAGTCTTAGTCGTAGTCTTAGTCTTAGTCTTAGTCTTAGTCTTAGTCTTAGTCTTAGTCTTAGTCTAAGTCTTAGTCTTAGTCTTAGTTTTAGTCTTAGTCTTAGTCTAAATCTTAGTCTTAGTCTTAGTCTTAGCCTTAGTCTTAGTCTAAGTCTAAGTCTTAGTCTTAGTCTTAGTCTTAGTCTTCGTCTTAGTCTTAGTCTTAGTCTAAGTCTTAGTCTTAGTCTTAGTCTAAATCTTAGTCTTAGTCTTAGTCTAAGTCTAAGTCTTAGTCTTAGTCTTAGTCTTAGTCTAAATCTTAGTCTTAGTCTTAGTCTTAGTCGTAGTCTTAGTCTTAGTCTTAGTCTAAATCTTAGTCTTAGTCTAAGTCTTAGTCTTAGTCGTAGTCTTAGTCTTAGTCTTAGTCTTAGTCTTAGTCTTAGTCTAAATCTTAGTCTTAGTCTTAGTCTTAGTCTTAGTCTAAGTCTTAGTCTTAGTCTTAGTCTTAGCCTTAGTCTAAGTCTTAGTCTTAGTCTTAGTCTTAGTCTAAGTCTTAGTCTTAGTCTTAGTCGTAGTCTTAGTCTTAGTCTTAGTCTTAGTCTTAGTCTTAGTCTTAGTCTTAGTCTTAGTCGTAGTCTTAGTCTTAGTCTTAGTCTTAGTCTAAGTCTTAGTCTTAGTCTTAGTTTTAGTCTTAGTCTAAATCTTAGTCTTAGTCTTAGTCTTAGTCTTAGTCTAAGTCTAAGTCTTAGTCTTAGTCTTAGTCTTCGTCTTAGTCTTAGTCTTAGTCTAAGTCTTAGTCTTAGTCTTAGTCTTAGTCTTAGTCTTCGTCTTAGTCTTAGTCTTAGTCTAAATCTTGGTCTTAGTCTTAGTCTTTCGTAATGGATTGATCCCATACAATAGTACTAATCTATATATATACATACATACATAAATATATATATATATACATATATATATATGCATACATATATATATATTAGAGTGTCCCAAAAAAATCAAATTCTTTTTTTTGAAAAGCATACCCGCTGAAAGTTTTCGTTTTTGCTTAATTTAATAGTATAAAAAATTTCACGCATTTTAAATAACGGTAACACGTGCCGACTTGCATAGAAACATGTCAATACGTGCTTCCTTAGGCCGCAAACATAGTGGAGCGGCGAGCAAAGCGAAGAGCAAAGCGGCGAGCAAAGCGACGAAAACAAATACACGCTTTTCGCTTTTCTCGTCACTATGTGCGCTTTGCGTCAAAAGCGTGTATTTGTTTTAGTCGCTTTGCTCTTCGCTTTGCTCGCCGCTCCACTATGTTTGCGGCCTTAGACGAGCGCACGCTTTCATGATTGTGTGAGTTTGACAGCCTCACACAGTTCAATCGCATTGGCAGTAAGCGTTTTTATTGCAATCAGCCAACATGTCAGTGGAGTTACGCAGTTGTAAAAAAACAATATTCCTAGTAGGGGATGTAAAACACCAAATAACGGGTTCAAAGCTCCCCTCTAATGGACAAGTTCTTGCAGTTTTGTTTTATAATATCCGTGAAGTGAATTTAACTGTTAAGAAAAGTGCAAATCTCACTATTCGCGAGTGTATTATCTTTTGGGAAAAGGCACGAATACCTACCAAATCGTTGCTGAATTGTGTGAAAAAACTTATGAATTTATATCAAGTTTGGAGAGACATCAAGTTTGCTGCGTCAAAGAGAGCCACGTCGACCTGGACATCTTGCTGGAGTAGATAAAAAACTGGCTGATAAAGAGAAAAGAGCGCGGCTTAGAAATATGGAAGAAGAAAATCGACGAAAGAAACTTATTTCAGCAACAGCTTCTTCGGCAACATTTGAACAAGAAAATTCTTTTTCAAATTCTAGCGAAAATATGGATTCACTAGATGCGCCAGTTATAAATACACAACCATTAACTAGTAAAAAAGTTATAAGGAACGATTTCGTTACTCCTAAATTAGTAGCTGCACTAGACAGGTGTCAGCTAAGTGTAAGGGATTCAGTTTTTATCCTTGAAGCTACCATTGATGCCCTTGGATACAATATTAACGAGTTTCCAATAAGTAAATCTTCCATTCAAAGGGTCCGAACAGAAAAACGAAAGGAACGCGCGGAAGCCATTAAAATTGATTTGAAAAACAAAGTTCCAGATGTTGTTACTGTTCACTGGCACTGGGATGGTAAATTGTTACCTGCCTTAAATTCCCGAATATCGAAGGAAGAACGTCTTCCCATAGTTGTTTCATATGAAAATAAGGAACAAGTTATTGCTGTGCCGAAATTGGAAAATTCCACCGGCAAAGCACAAGCACAAGCTGTTTGGAACGCGTTGATAGACTGGAATCTCGAAGATAAAGTGCAAATTCTTTGTTGCTATACTACAGCTTCAAATACTGGTCGTAACAATGGTGCCTGTGTGCTGCTCGAGCAGAAGTTTAACAGAGAAATGCTTATTTTTGCCTGTCGTCATCACATTTACGAGCTGGTGCTGAAAGCAGTATTTGACGTGAAAATCGAACAAGTGACTACAAGCCCCGATATTCCTCTTTTTAAAACGTTCAGAGACAATTGGAGAGGCATCGATCCCGTTAAAAGACAGTGCTATAGAAAAAAGGCGGAATCGTATCTAAGTCCTTTCGAAATTAAAAAATTGCTTGAATTTTATCGTGCTGAACTAAATAAGGAAATAATCAGGGGTGACTACCGAGAGCTGATTGAGCTTTGCGTTATATTTTTAGGCGGAGACACAGAACAAAAGTTTAAGATTAAGGCTCCAGGTGCCATGCACCAAGCTCGATGGATGGCCCGAGCAATTTATTCCCTAAAAATGTCAATACTCACTTCTCAGTTTAAAATACCCGGCAAGGACAAGATAGCCCTGTTAGATGTCTGCTTGTTTATTGCAACATGTTATGTCAAGCCATGGCTCCAATGCAATTGGGCAGTTAAAGCCCCTTACCAAGATTTGTGCTTTTTAAAGACTTTAAAGACTTGCGAAAAAGTTGACAAAAATATTTCAAAAGCAGCCCTCAAGAAGTTTACCCAGCACCTTTGGTATTTAACGGATGAAGTAGCTGTTTTGTCACTTTTTGACGATGATGTGCGACAAGAAACAAAAGTGAAAATGGTCGCTTATTTCACCAGGGAGAATGTAAGCTGTCATGGAAAACGGTTTATTCCATCCCGAGAAGAACTTTGTAGTTCATTATACGGTAATTTTGATAGTGCTTCTTCCTTATTTTATATTTATCTTATTCAATTTTGAACTTTGTTTAATTTATTTCGGAGAAAAACATTGATGACTTCATATCAGCCAAAAGCAAGTCACTGTTCTCTCGTCTTGGTACGAAGATGAAGATGAATTTCTTACAGAATGCCCTCTTTCATGGGCGAATAATTCTTCGTTTCTAAAAGCCAAAAGCACAGTTGCAGCACTTAAAGCAGTGAACGATACTGCTGAAAGATCGGTTAAGCTTATGCAGGACTTTCATGGTTTAATTACAGTTGATGAGGAGCAAAGACAATTTGTATTACGATGCGTAGAAGAACACAGAAAAATGCATCCTGACTGTAAAAAGCAAACATTAAAAAAACATGTGCAGCAATCTCTTTGAAAAGTAAAATAATAATACGATGCCAAACAATTAGTGTCTTAATAAGATTTGTTTTAATACTAAAGCCATTACATAGTAACCCACAAGATTCAAAAGTTTGTGTTCAAGGTCAAGTCGGCACGGGTTATCAATACCCCATCGCAATAATATTTCATTTTTGAGTATTTAGGGTCAAATAGAAAACAAATAAAGGGTATGCTTTTCTGATTTCGCATAAAAAAAATTTGCCCTTATACCTTGGGACACTCTAATATATATATGTCATAACATGCTGCAGCTACGTGGAGGACGTCAACCGCATCTATATGCACATCAGCCTGGCGCAGTTTCTGCTCAGTCTGGGGGTTCTCGGCTTTGTGCTGTTCGAGATGAATATCGGCTTCGTAAGCGCCACCAATTAATCGGCCTTCGGTCAAACATTCTCTGAACAGCTTACCCGCTCTTTGCAGGAGTCGAACATGGTCACGATGATACGAATGCTGATGTTCCTTGCGGCCGCTGGCTACGAGAATGTCATCTACTGCTACAACAGCCAGCAGCTCATCACAGCAGTAAGCGCCGCGCATTGCCTTCCATCGGTAGCGCTCAATTTCTGTCTTTTTGCTTATTGTCTGTTCGCAGAGCGAGGAGACGCAGTTTGCACTGTACAGCTGCAACTGGTACGACGAGTCGTCCGAATTCAAGCAGCTAATCCAAATGATGATGCTGCGCACCAGCCGCGCTTTCACACTCAATATTTCCTGGTTCGCGTTGATGAATTTTCCCACTTTATTGGCTGTACGTAGTTTTAGACTTTGCCAACTGAATTATTATTTGCAAATCCTTTTAATAATTTTGTTTAATCTTATGAATTTTATTCCCTCAATCGCAGCTGAGCCGTTTGAGCGCCTCCTACTTTCTGCTGTTGCGTGATTTATCCGGTTAAACCGAATTAATTGCTGTACATTTGATTGCTATGAATTATTATTCGTCTCAGGTAGCAATTGAAAAAAAATAAAATTACACTGGGCAACAGCCAAAATTTTTCCGAGTTCTAGTAAACGTTTTCTAAATGATTTTTGGACGCTGATCTTAACTGCGTACTCAGATTTTAGATTGTAAGAGCGGTTTGTAAGTTATTGGTGGGTTTTGCTAGGAGGTGTTTTCCACGTTTTTTCATCTTTGAATTTTTATTGGATTTATAATATGTTGAAAAACACGATAATTTTTTTATGATACAATAACCAATCCTCAAGCTAAAATTTTGACCATAGTCGATTTCGATTGTTCAAGGGTTAACACGGCTATGGCCCTTCAAAGTTCAATTTTCGCGAATTTTTCATAAAAATTCATTTAAATTCGGAGTTGCAATTTTCAACCAGGAGTTAGTGTGCAATGTATAGTGTAAGGTTGTAACTTAAACTTATGGAACAGATTTTTTATTGCATGTGCCATTCTCGGCCTATTCTCATTCATCTTCTGAATATGTGTTTGTGTTGATGCTCTTCGCGTCATTGACGAAGGTAGCTAAAATATTTTCGCAAGCGTCAATATTTGTCTTTACAAGGGCATTAACAAAATTTAAATTGGTTCATTACTGTAGGAGCTATACTAAAAAGAGTTGAATCACACAAGTAAAATTTGAACCACACACATTAAACTACATACTTGCTGTTTTTCCATATTTCATTGCGACATATTTTTAGGGCACAAAAAAATCAAAATTCGAAGCTGAAAATTTTATGAATTAAGGGCATTTGATGAATGTGAGCATTTTTATATTGCTGCCTAAAATTGTGCTCCGATATTATAGCTCAAAAGTAAATCCTTGCTTTTGTTGCTGAATTTATAAATGGAGAACTTATGTACATATTTGTACACATACTCTATTACAAACATCGTATTTCAAAAATGCCTTTTTTAATTGAAAGCCTAAACATTCTTCTTTCAATGTATGACAATATATATTTTTTGTAAGCAAAATTCGTTTCTGTATTCGCAATCTTGCAAAGTACCTGAAAAATTGACTTTGCAAATGCATAATTCTTGCAAATTTAAACCGATTTTAATGTTTCAAATTTCAAATACATAGCCAGAGTATTGTTAATCTATGTTAAAAAATGGCATTTTACACTTCAGGTTTGTAGGAGCTACATGCATATCGAGCCATGGTCGCCAAAATATCGTAAGCGCCATTTTTTCGAAATTTTTTTTTTGATTGAAAATAAAAGTTTAACATCAGACGGATCTGTCTGCAAAATTACAAATCTAAGTAATGAATAACTCCCGAGAAAAGGAGTCGTCAATTTTATCGTTTGAATTGTTTACTTGTTTGCATGGTTGCAAAATTATCGTAAGCGCCACTATAAAAACAAGCAACTTCCAACTGCAACCTTGTGATATGGAAATAACTAACTGTAAATTTTTATTTCTCCTTACACATTCTGTTTTGTGCGTGATTACAAAAGTTTTGTTAATTTTAGTAGAGAAAACATCCACGTAAATCATGGAATCTTTGGCTGCAAAGATGGTTTTAACCCTTTTGGGACAGCTTTTAACCCGGTTATGCAAAAAGCACAAAATTTCGCTATTAAACTATTTTAGACCTAAATAGGCTATTTTAAAGATTTGAAAAGCCTTCCTACAAAGTCCTGTGAGAAGTGCTTATAGCAACAATTGTCCATAGTGGTAAATAACACAGGACAACAAATTTCGCCATTTCTGGTTTTGACATCAGTTCTAGGCTAATAAGGGGTCACTAAATTCGAATCCGCAAACCGTTTCTGAAACTTAGTTTGCGTTTTGGCAAAAAGTGGGCGCATCATTTTTTTGAATTATCCTTGACTTCTCGACATTTCAGACCGTAAACCTATTAACATGATTTTTTTTTATGTTGTTGGAATTACAACATCTCATGGCTTCTTTTCTGATACTACTCATTTTTATGTGTTCTAAAAATCCGTGGTAATAGGGCTTCAAGGTCAGAAAATTTGGAATTTCAAGGTGTTTCTTTTGATGACGAAAATAATACAGATTTTTCGTTAATCAAGTAACGAGGTATATATACCATATCAAAAGAAGGCACATTATTCAATACAACCGAGGGAACAGTTGTGGTGCACAACAAAAACATTCGCATCGAAATAATACCAAAAATGTGCCAAATGTGTGGGATCTAAAAAGCATATGTGAAAAGGGCATAATAAACGAAAGGTATCATAAAGAAAACTTGGATATGAACTGAAATCAGCAAGTTCAAGATACCTTAGCAGAGACTGACATTGAAGACTAAAGAGAAAAAAATGCAAAACAATTTTAAATACTTAGACTTTTTAATTTATTATTATTATTAACGGATCTGTTGTGCCCCCTTCGTGGACCTATAGTTCGTCCGTAAGTCCAGTATCCGAGAGAAATTTTAATATGTTACCTAAACCTCTGGAAACCCAGTTCGTACCTGGTATAATAAAGTCCCCCAGGTGTTTCTTTCGTTTGTGCATAAGCACAGGGAATTCTCCTAGTATATGCATTGCGGTTGCATTTTCCTGCAAGCAGAACCTGCAGTATTCGTTTTCGCGAATTCCTAGTTTAGTTAGTTTAATCTACAATGCCCTGTAAGGATACCTGTAATAAACCTTAGATTATTCTTTGAAAAGCTCATGCATTCCTCGAATCTTTTCCTATTATACGTCCCGATAATCGCCTTGGAATGTTCTAGTTCTGGTTGTCCCAGTATTGATTCCTATTGATTATCTCGTGTTTCCTGGTTAGGACGGATAGAGCTCCACAGCAATGGGGATAGTACCGACCTCCGTCCCCGCCCATGTGGGCAACTCCGGGGGGTACTTTTTCATTTACTTTGGATAGATCAATTTTTCTTTTAAGGGGGGTTTCTACCTTGTGCGGTCAAAAAAATCGATTTTTTTTTCATTCATTTTTGGATTAATACGTGATTGTAGAATACGCTCCCAAAATTTGAAGTTGAAATCTTCGAATTACGGAAGCAATTTATCGAAACAGGTAGCGGTGTCGGTGAAGGTAGCTTCACTGTATACTGAAGCAAAACTTTGAACGCGTTTTTCTCAAAACTACATTTTTTGATTTTGCGGAAGTGATTTAGGCCACACGAGTTGAGCAATAGCTACGAAATTTTAAACAGTCATTTATCAAGGTCTTAGCTATGGCCCGAACTAGAATCTTCAAGAAATAATAATTTTTTTTCATTAAAAATAAAAATTTGTATTGGAAAAAGTAGGTAAAAATTGAGTTTTTTAGTCAAAATCGCATTTATCGTTCATTTTTAATTTTTTTTAAACCCTAGTTCCTGCCATAGACAAAAGGATACAGAATAAGAAAAAATTTCATTTTTGTGTTTCAAGTCATCTCAAACAGCGGCAGGACTTCCGCGAGTAAGGAAGGCGCGCCGCCATTGCTCGATGGCCCCCTCCCCCCCCCTTTGCATATTTTATCTTGAAACTTTTTTTACTTGTACAATAAACATATACCTACATCTGAAAAAATGTGTGTTTATCTTAAAAACCTTCCCATCAAAAATTTTTCAAAAAAAAAAGGTTTTTTCGGCCGCACAAGGTAGAAACCCCCCTTAAGGGGGCTTTCCCGTTTTTTCGTCGAAAAATGAGGTGTTTTTCAAGAATTAATTTTGGAAAGACAGTTTGATAAAATGTTGTAATTCTTTTTTATTTTGTTTGTTGTTACAATAGTGAGTTGAAAAAAATTTTTTTTTTGGAAAAAAAACAAAATGGCCGCCGGCTTGCCAAGTACTTATGTTGCCTTCTTTGGAAAACATACTCCCAGTTTTTTACACTTTTCTCGGGTACGGTTTATCTGAAATCAAATTGACCATCATTTTCATTAATTACATAGTTTTAGTTATCGCACATCGGAGGATTTTTGAAAATTTTCAACTTGGTGAAATTTGGCGCAAATTTGAAAAAAAATCGATTTTTTTGCAAAATTTTGGTACTAAAAGTGTTGTTAAAAATCGAAATTTCACAATATTGAAAAAATCCTATGATGTGCGATAGAGAATTCATTTGTGAACACGTGAAATTCAGTTTTATCCAAATCGGTTCATTAGATCCGAAAAAAAGTGTAAAAAAACGTCACAAAAACATGGTTTCGAGAAAAACGCGTTTAAAGAAAAGCGCGGAGCGTACGCGAGGCTGTGCGCGCCGAAATATTTTTGGCTATAACTTCAAAACTATTGCATATTTCATTATGAAACTTTGGCTTCATATTGTTATAGTATTTATAAATCGATTTCTGTAAAAAAAAAACGATTTTTTGAAACCGAAAAACGGGAAAGCCCCCTTAAGCTGAAATGTAATTTGAAGTTGAAGTGGTGTTTGGCATTATTATTACTTTCGATACTTATTTTTTGGGTTAGATCTACCCAATCTTTTCTACTGTTTTTTAGTGCTTTTACAATATTTCACAATTTCTAATAACTTTTGCGACTATATTATTATAAACAAGACAAGAAAACAAATTAAAAGGCAAGCCAACGTCAAACATTTTTTATCGTAAGCGCCACAGCTTGTGCATGCTTCAGAATTTTCGTGGTAGCGAAATTATCGTAAGCGCCATTAAATACGCTCCTGTTTTGCGAATCAAATTTTTTTTATCGGTATTCCAAAAATAACTTTAAACCAATAATTCATGCACAAAATGGAAGCATTTAATAACATAATATAAAAGGAAAACACAAAAACCTTCTCCTGTAAAATTACGAATTTGGCGCTTACGATATTTTGGCGACTATGGCTCGATATAATGGTCAAAAAGCATGGAAAATGCCCTCCAAAGAAAACCATCAATATTTCCTAATGCCCCGTTCTGACTATGTCATATATGGTGTCATTTGTAGTCAGTTAAATGAGAACGGGTTGTCATATGTTGTCATTTGAGTTTGCCTGCATGTATGACTACGATTTGCCATACGAAACGACAATCAAATGAGAACGATCGAATTTGTATCGAACGAACGATTTGACTACGTTTGACGAGAAAACAAAAAATGTCAACATGCTGGCAAACCTTGTCATATGTATTTTTCGTCAGTTTTTGCCGTACAATGAGAACGCATTTGACGACATAGGACGAACATGACATAGAGTGTTGGAAAAAATAATAGAAACAACCTTCTTTAATATTTTGGATCAACTGTACTCCCACAGTTTATGCATATTTCTTGGAATTGGTCACAAGTTGAGATTACTAGTTAACGGTTGTTTGTTTTGCATTGCAACTTTCCCTGTACTTCGCTTCATTCTTATTGTAACTTTCAAAGAGTAAAGATCTAGGATTTCTGGTTGGAAATAAAAATAGAAACAAACGTGTTTGGTCTTTTTTTACAAATCTTGAAAGGTTAGATTTTTTACTTAATTGTGTTAAATTGCAATTATATATTAAAGTAAGCAATTTTGAATTAAAAAATAGGCTTTTCAGCAATAAGAAACTTTCATAATGGGCCGTGCTAAACATTGTACTGAAGCGGAGAGAAAAGTGATACAAAACTTGAGAAACGAAGGAAAAACGATGGACCAAATTGCAAAACTGATGAAATGTTCAAAGAAGAAAGTATATAATGCTCTTCACAATGTACCGAAAGCTGAAACCCGAGGTAGAAAGTGCAAAATAACTGAAAGGGAGAATACGCGGCTGATACGGTACAGCAAAGCCAATCCATTTCTATCGTCGAATGAGCTTAAAATGGATTTAGGTTTAAATGTAACAGCTCGAGCCGTAAGGTACAGGCTGGTAGAAGCAGAACTACAAGCCAGAACTCCGAGGAAAGTACCTCTATTGAGTTCTAAACACAAGAAAAATAGACTTGATTTTGCCAGGACACACCTTTTCCGTCAAAACTGGAAGAATGTGTTATGGTCAGATGAAACAAAGAAAAATTTGTTTGGATCTGATGGAAAACAGTACGTCAGACGGCCCACTAATACAGCTTTTGATCCAAGGTATACCAAAAAGACGGTGAAACACAACGGAGGTTCGATTATGATTTGGGGTTGTTTTTCGGAGCAAGGTGTGGGTCCAATATTTTGGATAAAAGACACAATGCGTGCAGTTCACTATGTCAACATTTTGGATAGCGTAATGCTGGCCTACGCAAAGGAGGAAATGCCATTGAGGTGGGAATTTATGCATGATAACGACCCAAAACACACATCTAAAGTGGTAAAGAAGTGGTTCAAGAAGAATAAAGTTCCCGTGATGAAGTGGCCGTCGCAATCCCCCGACCTGAACCCAATCGAACACCTTTGGGCAGATCTAAAAAAGAGAATTGGACCCTTAAAAGCCGCAAATAAAGAACAACTTTGGAGCCATATTCAAAAAGCGTGGTATTCCATTCCCAAAGCTGTGTGTGCAAACTTGGTCAATTCAATGCACAGACGATGTGAAGAAGTGATCAAACAAGCAGGGGCTTCCACAAAATATGAATTTCTTTTAGTTATGTAAGCATTGCCCAACAAGATTGATAAGTTTTTTTTTTCAAATATCTATTGTTTCTATTATTTTTTCCAGGGTGAATTCAAGAAAATCTGTAAAATTATATTGTTTTGTATTAGAACTTCAAAAGTATTTTAATTTTTAGTTGCTTTTAGTTTAATATTCAAAATTGGTTATTTATGAAGTCAATTAAAATAAAACTTTTCATAAATCTAAAATTAAACCTCATGTTTCTATAATTTTTTCCAACACTGTATATGGCAGTATTTGTCGTCAGTGAATATGACACCATATATGACATAGTCAGAACGGGGCATAAGTCGTTCTTACAATCAAAAAACTAAGTACGCAGTTGTGATCAGCGTCCAAAAATCCTTTAGAAAAGTATGGCTTGATTTTAGAAAAAAAAATGTCGATTTTGTTGCTTTGTGTTATTAATTAAAATTAAAATTAAAAAACGCGTTTTATTATTTACGTGCAATGGGTGTAATCTTCTTTCGAGCTCATGGAAAATTTATTAAAAAATTAATGGATAAAATGTTGTAGTTTTGTTGCTGTAGCAATATGGATGCATTAGGGTTGCCAGATATTGTCGTAACGGAGGACATATCCTCTCTTTCATTAAAAATTACGACAGTATTCTAGTTTATTGTAAAAAAAGCACTTACTTTTTCTGGTTTCTAAATATCAAATTAAAATTGCAAGAATTCACAGATTTATAGAGATTTGAAAGAGGAAATTGCTTGAAGATGTACTGATTTGAATTTTGTTATATAAATCTTCAGTGTGTATGTATGTCGCTGGAGACTATTTTTTTCTAATTTACAGAGGCAGTAAGAGATGGTCGTAATAGATATAAAATAAGAATGTAGTTAATGAATAGCGTCTATTTTAATAATTTGCTACTAAAAACTAGTCATAAAAACTTGCTGATCCATTTTCTTCCCATTCATGGAAAAGTCTCATTTGTGATGGCGAAATTTAATGCTGATTTTCATCGAGTTATATTTCTTTTTACAAAGCCCAGTGTCTATGGGTTTTATATTAGAACTAGCTGGGCCCTGCGGCTGTGCACGCAAGTTCTCTTGTTTCCCCCCGATACAAATTCTTAACCCATTGTTGACCCCGTCAAATTTTGATTTAAAAAAACATGTGTCAAGTGTTTTCACAAACTTTGAAGTCAAAAGGCCCATCAAATCATGTGTTTTCACATTTACTCTAAACAAATTTTTAACCCTTGGTTTACCACGGTAGATTTAGATTAAAAAAATTAAAAGCACGTTTTAGTTATTTCCCGATTGAAGTGCTTTTGCTAAGTTTGAAGTCAAAAGGCCCAATAAATCTTGTTTCTCCGTACAAAGTGTTAACCCTTTGGTGACCCTGTTAGATTTTGATTTTCAAAAAAGTTAAAAACAAGTGTCAAATTATTTCTCACTACGAGTACTTCCACCAAGTTTGAAGTCAATAGGCCCATTAATTCATGTGTTTTCACAGTTTCGTCATGCAAAATTTTAACCCGTCGTTGATCCAGTTAGATTTCGATTTTGAAAATAATGGAAAACACGTGTATAATTTTTTTTATTTCAAGTATTTTTACAATTTTTGAAGTCAATAGGCCTATCGGTTCATGTTTTTTTCTTGGAGTCTTCCCGTAAACAAATATTAACCCATTGTTGGCCCAGTTAAATTGTGATTTTCGAAAAATTATAAAATACATACGTGTCGAATTATTTGTGATCTAGAATGTTTTCAGGAAGTTACATATCAAAATGTCTATTAAATCACGTTTCTTCATACAACACTTGAACCCATGTTTTGCCCCTTTAAACCCCGAATTTCTAAAAATCCCGTCTTAACGGAGGTTCATTCTTCCAGATGTTCTCTTCACAGTTCAAATTTAATGTTTGCAGCATCAGCGGTTTGGGCTGGGCGATGATAAATAAATCAATCAATGCTGAAGACGAAGTCTAGACTAAGCATTGCAAGGGAAACCGTCGCTAATATTATAAAAACTCCATCTACAGAGCCGAAGAATCGGGCCGAAAAAGGGTCCAAGTAACCCAGAAGTGCTGAAGAGGGTTGTTAGCACATATCGGAATAACCCCACGAGGTCGACTCGAGATGTTGCAGCTGCAGCAAGCACAACGCAATCAACTGCGATGCGATATAAGCGAAGTCAAGGATTAAGGACCTACAAACGGCAGAAAGTGCCTGACCGGTCGGAAACAAAAGAAAAAATAGCGAAGACGCGGGCTCGAAAACTGTATGACAATTACGTACCCAAGTGCGATTGCGTGATTCTCGTCGATGGAACCTACTGTAAGGCGGACTTGAAGCAGTTGCCTGGGAATGCCTATTTCACTACATCGAATCGAATCCGAAATCAATGGAAGCAAGCCTACCGAACGTACTGTCCAGTCTCTAACTAAAAACGTAAAGAAAAATATTAAAATATTTTGCAACCGCTAATTATATTTCATTAAATTTTTTTGTGAATTAGAGTTTAAGCAATGTATAATAAACTACAGTTTATGTTAGTCAAATCAGACTATTACTTTTTTTTAATGTGTAATTAAAAATTCTAAATTTTTTCTGGTTCACCTCTTATAAAAAAATACGGTGGGCACCAGTAGCAAAAGTCGTTAATAGAAATTATCTACTTGTTGCAATGCAAGTAATTTTACTTGCAAAGAAAATGATTAGAAATCAAGTAAGCAATGAAAATGAAATCGAGTAAGCAATGAAAATGAAATAAAGTAAGCAATGAATTGAAGCAAAGAGAGTCAGTTATTGTGAAATTGTAGAGCGAGCAGGTGGCCCACCGGAACCCCTTGAAAAAGTAGCATGGACGCGACATCAGAAGTGGGATGCAAGCAGTCTACCGGACAGTCTAGTGGACAACAAAATCCTGCACCTGGTTGGGACAGAATTTTCGAGCAGCAGAACCAACAATTTTTGGCCGTCATCAAAGCTATGAGCACGAGGAAAGCTGAAATAAAGCTGTCGGAATTCGACCCTGAAAGCGGGCATGCGGATGCATCTGGTTGGATAGCAATGGCAGACATGTGTGTTGGCGATTCACCCCCAGAAAATGCAGCATTGATGATAATGCTCAACCACGCGCTTAAGGGCCAAGCATCCAATTGGCTGTCACAAGTCTCTTTTCCTGTAATGAAGTGGTTCGATGAACGATTCGACCAAGCGGAAGCTCCTTTTTAGTAGGTCTGTTGACTAGTAGGCCGAAAGAAGGAGAATGCATTGCTGCATATGCTGCCACGTTGCTGACCTCAATATTGTCCCGTTGGAAGAAATTGCCAGCGGATGAGATCGCGGTATCCATGGTCATGGCTCACATATTCCAATTTGAGCCACAAGTTCGACGTTGGTGCTTTACCGCTGATATTCGAAGCAGGAGCCGTATGCAACAGGAATTGAGGTCGATGGCAATACTTAAGAGGGAAACACCACTGAAGAAGAAACTCCAGCTTTTAAGAAATTCAAGCCAGCGCCGACTCCTTTGAATTGTTTTGAATGTGGTAAAATTGGACACAAAGCGGCGCACTGCAGAAACAAGGCAAATGGATTTGGAAGGCGTGATGTACAACGTGAAGGGCGACGTGAGGCTCCTACAAATCGGTAGTATGTTTCAACTGCCAAGACGTCGGTCACTATGCATCGAATTGCCCGAAAGCAAGTAAGAAGCATGATGGTAAACGGAATGGTGCCATACCAGTTGAACGCCGAATTTATGCATGCACCATGAAGACACCAGCAGGAGAATAGCAACATTCAGGTGAGACGTATTTATTCCATTTCGACTCAGGGGCTGAGTCTTATAAAAGAATGAGTAGGAAATCAATTTCATGGAAAACGTTTATTGAATATAATATTGAAAATGTAGATACAGAATTTCTCCAAAAATTTCGACCACGTTTAATGGAACTTCTAAGTTCAGTTCAAAGATAAATTCATTTGTTTTTGTTTATATATACAACGACATACTTATTGTCGCACAAACTGTTGATGAAGCTTGCGAAAGATTGGACATTATTCTTAGAGTTTTGGCACGTAAGGGCTTTTCTACAAACATTTGATTTTGACATCATTCATAGAGACGGGAAGCACATGAGCCATGTTTACGTTTTCAACATAACTTCGCTACCGCCCATCCACAGCAATCCTTTCAAAAAGAATAATTGCTGACCAAGGTCGATGTTTCTCCAGCCGTGAATTTCGCGATTTTTGCACGTCACATAACATCAACTTGCATTTAATTGTAACAGGTAGCTCCGCGCAAATGGTCAAGTTGAACGTATCATGAGTACGTTAAAGAATATGCTCACAGATGTAGTTACTTAATGTACACCACTAGAATTATTAGTTGGTAAATCTGGCAGACCTTTAAAAATGATGTTTGCTGATGACATGAGGTAGAAGTTAACATAAAACAAGTAAGGTCTCAAGCTGTATGCAGCATTGAAAAGAGTTCTGCATATGCAATAAAAAAAACGATTTGATTCCCTCAGAGCCAAAGTCCGCAGATTTTCTGTTGATAATTTTGTTTAGTCGCAAAACGAAGAGCGAAATCTGACCAAATTAGATTCACAGTTCCATTTAAAGTCGTAGAGATTGATGGGGATCGGTACATACTTAAAGCATTGAGTTCTGACCGAACGGAAGTGAAAGTGAAACGGTGGTTGATGAGCAGTTACAGAACGAATAGACCTAGTAGCACATGACTTAGAAAATAGGACTTGTCCACACATACGGACAACTGAACCAGCTTAAGAAATTGCTGTCATTTTGTAACTACTCATGTTAAACGAAGATTTAATTAGTTAAAATTTCTTTGGTTTCTCACACTGAGACGTGTGAGCTGTCAGGATGGCAGTATAGCTGAATAACGATGAAGTCATGTGATAATGGGACCGGATAGAGGTCCTGGTGTCTCACCGGATGGAGGTGAATGTGTAATGATAGGACCGGATAGAGGTCCTGGTGCCTCACCGGATAGACGTGAATGTGTAATGATAGGACCGGATAGAGGTCCTGGTGCCTCACCGGATGGAGGTTAATGTGTAATGATAGGACCGGATAGAGGTCCTGGTGCCTCACCGGATGGAGGTGAATGTGTAATGATGGGACCGGATAGAGGTCCTGGTGTCTCACCGGATGGAGGTGAATGTGTAATGATAGGACCGGATAGAGGTCCTGGTGTCTCACCGGATTGAGGTGAATGTGTAATGATAGGACCGGATAGAGGTCCTGGTGTCTCACTGGATGGAGGTGAATGTGTAATGATAGGACCGGATAGAGGGCCTAGTGTCTCACCGGATGGAGGTGAATGTGTAATGATGGGACCGGATAGAGGTCCTGGTGTCTAACTGGATGGAGGTGAATGTGTAATGATAGGACCGGTTAGAGGTCCTGGTGTGTCACCGGATGGAGGTGAATGTGTAATGATAGGACCGGATAGAGGTCCTGGTGCCTCACCGGATAGACGTGAATGTGTAATGATAGGACCGGATAGAGGTCCTGGTGTCTCAACGGATGGAGGTGAATGTGCAATGATAGGACGGGATAGAGGTCCTGGTGTCTCACCGGATGGAGGTGAATGTGTAATGATAGGACCGGATAGAGGTCCTGGTGTCTCACCGGATGGAGGTGAATGTGTAATGATTGGACGGGATAGAGGTCCTGGTGTCTCACCGGATGGAGGTGAATGTGTAATGATAGGACCGGATAGAGGTCCTGGTGCCTCACCGGATGGAGGTGAATGTGTAATGATGGGACCGGATAGAGGTCCTGGTGTCTCACCGGATGGAGGTGAATGTGTAATGATAGGACCGGATAGAGGTCCTGGTGCCTCACCGGATGGAGGTGAATGTGTAATGATGGGACCGGATAGAGGTCCTGGTACCTCACCGGATGGAGGTTAATGTGTAATGATGGGACCGGATAGAGGTCCTGGTGCCTCACCGGATGGAGGTTAATGTGTAATGATAGGACCGGATAGAGGTCCTGGTGTCTCACCGGATGGAGGTGAATGTGTAATGATAGGACCGGATAGAGGTCCTGGTGTCTCACCGGATGGAGGTGAATGTGTAATGATTGGACGGGATAGAGGTCCTGGTGTCTCACCGGATGGAGGTGAATGTGTAATGATAGGACCGGATAGAGGTCCTGGTGCCTCACCGGATGGAGGTGAATGTGTAATGATGGGACCGGATAGAGGTCCTGGTGCCTCACCGGATGGAGATTAATGTGTAATGATGGGACCGGATAGAGGTCCTGGTGCCTCACCGGATGGAGGTTAATGTGTAATGATAGGACCGGATAGAGGTCCTGGTGTCTCACCGGATGGAGGTGAATGTGTAATGATAGGACCGGATAGAGGTCCTGGTGTCTCACCGGATGGAGGTGAATGTGTAATGATAGGACCGGATAGAGGTCCTGGTGTCTCACCGGATGGAGGTGAATGTGTAATGATAGGACCGGATAGAGGGCCTGGTGTCTCACCGGATGGAGGTGAATGTGTAATGATGGGACCGGATAGAGGTCCTGGTGTCTCACTGGATGGAGGTGAATGTGTAATGATAGGACCGGTTAGAGGTCCTGGTGTGTCACCGGATGGAGGTGAATGTGTAATGATAGGACCAGATAGAGCTCCTGGTGCCTCACCGGCTAGACGTGAATGTGTAATGATAGGACCGGATAGAGGTCCTGGTGTCTCAACGGATGGAGGTGAATGTGCAATGATAGGACGGGATAGAGGTCCTGGTGTCTCACCGGATGGAGGTGAATGTGTAATGATAGGACCGGATAGAGGTCCTGGTGTCTCACTGGATGGAGGTGAATGTGTAATGATAGGACCGGTTAGAGGTCCTGGTGTCTCACCGGATGGAGGTGAATGTGTAATGATAGGACCGGACAGAGGTCCTGGTGTCTCACTGGATGGAGGTGAATGTGTAATGATAGGACCGGTTAGAGGTCCTGGTGTCTCACCGGATGGAGGTGAATGTGTAATGATAGGACCGGATAGAGGTCCTGGTGCCTCACCGGATGGAGGTGAATGTGTAATGATGGGACCGGGTAGAGGTCCTGGTGCCTCACCGGATGGAGGTTAATGTGTAATGATAGGACCGGATAGAGGTTCTGGTGTCTCACCGGATGGAGGTGAATGTGTAATGATAGGACCGGATAGAGGTCCTGGTGTCTCACCGGATGGAGGTGAATGTGTAATGATAGGACCGGATAGAGGTCCTGGTGTCTCACCGGATGGAGGTGAATGTGTAATGATAGGACCGGATAGAGGGCCTGGTGTCTCACCGGATGGAGGTGAATGTGTAATGATAGGACCGGACAGAGGTCCTGGTGTCTCACCGGATGGAGGTTAATGTATAATGATAGGACCGGATAGAGGTCCTGGTGTCTCACCGGATGGAGGTGATTTTGTGATGATTGGACCGGATAGAGGTCTTGGTGTTTCACCAGATGACTGCGAATATGATTGATAACAATACTAAATAGTGACACTGGTGCATCATCGGAAGGAGATGACCGTTGTTGAGGGTTGTGTCACCCATTGACACTTATGCGCCATCGCAAAGAAGTTTTGGTAGTTGTGGTTGTAGGTTAGTGTTATAATATTTAACTGATTGTTATAATAATGACAGTGTAACATTAAGATAAAGTGATGAAATCGTTTACTTGTTACTTGATGGTCAGGATAGACCGAATGGGGGAATTAACTTACAGACAATTGTTTCACACAGGGACGTGTGATGTGTTAGAATGGCCGTGTCGTAGCCGGTGAACGCTATAATGACATTGCTGCTCGAAGGGAGTTGCGGTGGGCACCAGTAGCAAAAGTCGTTAATAGAAATTATCTACTTGTTGCAATGCAAGTAATTTTACTTGCAAAGAAAATGATTAGAAATCGAGTAAGCAACGAAAATGAAATCGAGTAAGCAATGAAAATGAAATAAAGTAAGCAATGAATTGAAGCATAGAGTCAGTTATTGTGAAATTGTAGAGCGAGCAGGTGGCCCACCGGAACCCCTTGAAAAAGTAGCATGGACGCGACATATATAAATATTACACTAGAAAATCCAAAATTTCGGGTTATGACTTTTTTGATGTTATTTTAATTCAATAATTAACGAATAATTTTAACTTGTGTCACTTTTGCTAAATTTACAAATTATAAATGATAATAAAAATGTTGAAAAAAAATTTTAAAATACAAAATTAATTTATTTATTTGAAATTATGAACTAAAATTGTCATAACTTTACTTAAAATTAACTCCAACAACAATTTTTTTGGTCAAAAGTGTCACAATTTGAATTAGGACTATTTCGAATTGAGCAAACTTCTGGACATGAAGAGAGAGAGAGTGAATTATGGACCTTCAGCTACAAATCTCTGCACAGTATAACATTGAATATTCTCATTTATAGCTATTAGAACCAAAGTGGATAACTTTTTTAAATCTCTGCATGGCTATTATTGTGACAAACAGACACCCGATCAAACTACCAAATACTTGCAAAGGACATCATCCATACATCCTCCACGAATGCTATGCCTGGCTATTATTTAAAAATGTTGTGGGTGATTTGAAAATTGTATTTCACTAAATTGGAGTGTTTTGAAACTGTAAATTAAAAGTTGTTGAATTAAAAAAAATTGTATATGCAAATATGTAAATTTTTTTAACAAGCCCACAAGACAAAATTTTACGTTATAAAGTTTTCATAATTTAATTGGCATTTCAGAAAAAACCAATCTCACTCTAATGGCTGCAATTACATTTCTGAAGGTTGTTATTATACAAATTCCTTGTATGTTAATTTTAGAAAACATATTCAATCAGCCAATTTACTGCGCCAGAAGTACTACGCTTCGAAATCCAACTACTTATTTTCTGCTGAAAGCCGCAACCGGTAAGAATATCCTTAACACTAGAATGCCCAAGGTAGTCATTTTGACTACATTGACGTCTTTTATTGTAAATAACTTTTGTTGCATCGCTTTCTAAAAACATTTCTTACGTGACTTTTATTAAATTTTAAAACTAAATGGAATAAATAAATTCAAAATATTGTAAAAAAAATTGTTACCCCAATTTTGCAAAATTTACCTTAAATGCCCAATGGTAGTCATTTTGACTACCTATATAAAATTTTCAGCAAATCTTACTGATAAATAGACAAATATGCATCTTCAATTGCAAAATATGAAAATTTTATCAGGTGTACAACTTTGCTTCCGCCGTTTTTTTCCAAAATTAAAAGCTTTATTGCGAAAAAGTGCTTACAGATGTATTATTCAAAGTATTGTCCGTCGCTAGCGACAACTTTCTCCCATCTTTCCGGCAATTTTCGGATCCCGGCTCGAAAAAAGGAGTCCTCTTTTGACGCTATCCATGAAGCAATCCATTTTTCCAATTCTTCGAAGGATTGAAAATGTTGATCTGCCAGGCCGTGTGCCATCGAACGGAATAGGTGGAAGTCAGAAGGGGCGACATCTGGGGAATACGGCGGGTGGGGCAAGACTTCCCATTTCAGCGTTTCCAGGTACTTTTTGACCACTTTTGCGACGTGAGGCCGAGCATTGTCGTGTTGGAGGATGACTTTGTCATGTTTTTTTTAAAACGTTGAAACCACTCCCGACACGTTCTTTCACTCAGAGCAGCATCACCGTAAGTTTCTGAGAGCATTCGATGCGCTTCAGCTGCATTTTTTTGCGAATTGTAACAGAAAAGTAAAACTTCCCGCAAATGGCGAGAATTGGGCACATAAACGGACATTTTCGAGCGTGAATAATACGAAAACAAGAGTCACTGAAACGGCGATGACAATTCGTTAGGCACTGTCCACACTCACTTTAAAGGCATTACCATCTATGTATTTCAACCAGCCTCAGCCGGTACAGCCACCTATCGGAAAACGGCGGAAGCAAAGTTGTACACCTGATATATAATTGCAAATATTGAAAAAAAATATCATAGTAGGTTGTGACAATTCCCAAGTTTTTCAATCCAAAATTCACTCACAAAATTCATTCATAAATTCCAAATTTCATTCAACTTTATCCCATTGATGTGTAAAGTATGCCATTATATTTAAATTAATTTTCTTTATAAAACATAAAAAAAATAAAAACTAAACTAATTTATTCATATTTGCTACTTAAAAACCAATAAAATTTCAAAAAAGTCAGTAAATAATAATGTAGTCAAAATGACTACATATGGGCATTTTAGGTAGGTCCGATTGTCGGGCATTCTAGTGTTAAAAGCACGCCCCGCAATTTAAAATTCAAATCAAACCCAACGATTGGCTACGCATGTCATCAAATTATGAACAAATCAATTGAATCACCTAATCAGAGTCGCGCAGGACGCGCTCCGCCCAACTGATTACTGCGACCAGTACAACGTTGCGACTGTTTGGTGAAGCGAGGTCAGTGCCTTCATTACGAAATAATTGCCGCATAATGATATAGTTACAGCCTCAAGCGCAGCGGCGCTCACTGCTGGCCGGCCGACGCACTTATCCACTGAACTAACTTTCTTAAAATGCCATGTCACAGGCGACGCATAGACGCAGCGGCGCTAACGAAGACAACGCTTCACTTAAAATCGCATCGGAACACATTTGGAGTCACAACAATGCAGACCGAAGAGGAAATGGAATCCACGCGAAAGCGTAATTATCGATCGATTAGAGAGCTAATACGGATGACCTTTGGACTGGGCATTAATTTGACCACGCCAACCGTCTTCAAGGACTCGCTACGCATGTAAGACAAGATCACGATGCGAATAACGAAAGGATGCATTTTGGCTGTGACCCAACAACTTGTCTCCTTTCAAACACTTCAAGTATACTGTTTGTTTTTTGTACTTTACTTTTCTCCTCTCTAGCATAACCGTTTTACAGTTTGTCTTCACCGCAGTGGCGATGTATGGTAACTGGTGTTTTTTTATGCGACACAAGGACAACATAATCGAAATCGGCGAGGTTTGCTCAAAGAGTTCATCAAAAGCTAGTTTTATATATTTTCTATTTTATATTATTTTATATTTACAGACAGTTAGCGTAGCATTTCAAGCCACCACGACTTTAATAAAAATTTTCTACTATATGTTCACACAACGACGCTTTTACCAACTGCTGCGAACGGCCCAAACACACGAAATGCTGTACAAACTTGAGATATTTAAATTCGGTACATAGAACATGGAAAGCTTAAGAATGAAGAACATAACTTAACTGAAGCGAAATGCACATTAAATGTGAGGTTGAAGTATTTTTTTTTGTAAAGAAAGAGACCCGCGAATCCCTGGTAAAAATATTTTTTCCTACTAACTTACGATTAGGAGAGACAAATTGGTTATCAATTTTGTGTTAGTATAACTTGAGCTCACGGCAGTCCTATCAGGCTAAAAAATTTTTGGAAGAGCTGAGAGATAATTATGTAGATTAGATCGGCGTTACTGAATTCCTGCAAAGAATCACTTACACACAGAGTGATGGCTTATTGTGATACCAAAACGACGCCAGGACTTACCAGGATTCCAAAGTGAACTTTGCTATCTTCCTGATGTTTTAAGTTGAAAAGTCTGCATGCCTAGTAAGGAACGTGGTGCCTAGAATTTTGTATCTTTTTCCAAGCAGAATAGTCGCAGATCATACCTGGAAACATTCCACGTATGACCTGAAGAAGACTTTAGAACAACAATCGCAACAGACTCATTATTTATTTATTTAGAAAAATATTTGAGTATATACTATGAAAGAGTGGATAGGACTTGGTTAGTAAATTAACCACTGGAACGCTTTTCAATGAAATTATTTTCATCTCAGTTATGGAACCATTCGAATCATGAGACCATCTCAACCATTTGAATGTTTGACTTGCTAAATATTTTAACTGAGAAGGGAAAAAGCTTTACACTTTCGATTCAATGTTAAATTCGATTCGAAATGATTAAATGCTGCGAATTAGAATAAAGAAGTCGTGGTAACCGTGGGCCTAGTCGTTGCCACGTAGGTTAACCTATTGTGACAAAATCCTTGCTGACCTAACCAACTGAAATAAACTTCAATCTCAAGAGATGCTAGTCAATGTTTTCGGGAGGATGAGGTGAGATGATGTGAGTAAGACAGTTTCTTAGAACTTCCTTAGAACTTTGTTATTCTAAAGATAATTTCAACATGCCTGTAGTCGAAATTTGATTGATAATCCATTATTCGATTGAAGAACTCCCTTCCTCGTAGTACTCAAAAGCTTCTCTATAGGCAAAAATTCAAAAGTTAGCCATATTGTGTTGAAATTTTATTATACGGAAGCTATATGGAAGCCCCATCCGTGAATTCACCAACGACCACTTGCCGCCAACGTCGCCAGAACTCGACTATACATTATCTATTTTTAGACTTCCCTGGCCAGAAGACCCTAAAACTGGAAATCGATGCCATTATGAACGACACATGGAAGAACGTGCGCAGGCAGTTGTTGTTCTTCCTCTGCAGCGTTAGCGTCATTACGTGCAATTACTTTTTTACCGCACTGTTCTTCAATTTGTACCACCAAATCAAAGAGACACCCAACTACGAGCATATTTTGCGTAAGTGCTCGCCAAATATTTAATAATGCAATTTGCGCAGTGCAGCGTAAAAAAAAGTAAAAGATTGCGGTTTGTTGACGGTTTCAGCAATACCTGCCCTCTATCCGATGTGGGAAGATAAGGGCATGGCTTTTCCCTATTATCACATACAAATGTTTGTGGGCGGCTGCTCCGTTTACATGACTAGCGTGGGTGAGTCTGAACGCGTCGAACATAAGAAAATTGTCGCCAACAACAAATATTACAAAAACATTACAAACAATTGCAAACATTTTCACAGGTGCTGTTAGCTTCGATGCGACCTTCGTAGTGATCTGCTTGCACGCTGTCGGAATGGTAAAGGTGCTGAATTTAATCATTTTGCGCTCCACCTCGCCGCTGGTACCCAAAGAGCGGCGCGTCGAGTATCTGCGCTCTTGTATCTATCACTATCAGCGCGTGTACAGGTGAAGAGTCTCTATCAGTCGATTTGTTGATTAACCCTTTCATGGCCAATAGGATATAAAGAATATATGTGTGACATGCTAACTTAGTCTTAGTCTTAGTCATAGTCATAGTCTTAGAAGTTTCATATCTAACACATGTGTCCGACCTTTCGTAATGGGATCAGTCACATACAATAGTACTAATCTATATGTGCGTGTATATATATATTAGGGCGGGTTAATTTTTTTTGTTTTGATGAAGCGTATAGCAAAGACGTAATCTATAGGTGATTCTGAGAAATTTTGCTCAAGAGACCATAGCTCTAAGTCGGATTTGGAGCCCCCAAAATTTCAAAATAGATATTTTTCAATATATAGATAGAATAATTTAATTAAATTCGTCATAAAATCGGATAGAGTTATAGTAGATTTCTCAATATTGGCTTGTTTGAAAGGTATTTTTATCACCTTTCAGAATCTGTATTGATACCAATATTTTTTTTTATTTTTAGTAGACATATTAGGAATTTTTTGTCGAAAAATAGCCTAAAATAAACTAATGAATGAATGAATGAATGAATGAATGAATGAATGAATGAAATGAATGAAATTTTGGGGGGCTCCAAATCCGACTTAGAGCTATGGTCTCTTGAGCAAAATTTCTCAGAATCACCTATAGATTACGTTTTTGCTATACGCTTCATCGAAAAAAATCGTTCCACACTATTTTACCCGCCCTAATATATATACACATATATATGTCATAACATGCTGCAGCTACGTGCAGGACCTCAACCGCATCTATATGCACATCACCCTGGCGCAGTTTCTGCTCGGTCTGTGGGCTGTCGGCTTTGTGCTGTTCGAGATAAATATCTGCTTCGTAAGCGCCACCAATTAATCGGCCTTCGGTCAAACATTCTCTGAACAGCTTACACGCTCTTTGCAGGAGTCGGACATGAGAACGATGATACGAATGCTGATGTTCCTTGTGGCCGCCGCCTTCCAGAATATCATCTACTGCTACAACAGCCAGCAGCTCATCACAGCAGTAAGC
Source organism: Melieria picta (assembly GCA_964056695.1). Taxonomy (NCBI): domain Eukaryota; kingdom Metazoa; phylum Arthropoda; class Insecta; order Diptera; family Ulidiidae; genus Melieria; species Melieria picta. The sequence continues at coordinate 10,146,655 of OZ057399.1, read as the reverse complement.
GCCGCGCATTGCCTTCCATCGGTAGCGTTCAATTTTTGTCTTTTTGCTTGTTGTCTGTTCGCAGAGCGAGGAGACACAGTTTGCACTGTACAGCTGCGACTGGTACGACGAGTCGTCCGAATTCAAGCAGCTAATCCAAATGATGATGCTGCGCACCAGCCGCGCTTTCAAGCTCCATATTTCCTGGTTCGCGTTGATGAATTTTCCCACTTTAATGGCTGTACGTAGTTTTACATTTTGCGAACTGAATTATTATTTGCAAATCCTTTTAATAAATTTGTTTAATCTTCTGAATTTGATTCCCTCAATCGCAGCTGAACCGTTTGAGCGGCTCCTACTTTCTGCTGTTGCGTAATTTATCCAGTTAAATCGAGTTAATTGCTGTAAATTTGATTGCTGTGAATTATTATTCGTCCTCAGGTAGCAACTAAAAGGACGAGAATTAATAAAAAAAATTAAAAATTAAAAGCGCGTTTTATTTTTTACGTCCAATGGGTGTAATCTTCTTTCGAGCTCATGGAAAATTTATTAAAAAATTAATGGATAAAATGTTGTAGCTTTGTTGCTGTAGCAATATGGACGCATTAGGGTTGCCAGATATTGTCATAACGAAGGACATATCCTCTCTTTCATTAAAAACTACGACAGTATTCTAGTTTATTGTAAAAAAAGCACTTACTTTTTCTTGTTTCTAAATATCAAATTAAAATTGCAAGAATTGACAAATTTATAGAGATTTGAAAGAGGAAATACTTAGCTTGAAGTTTGAAGAGGAAATGGCAGCTAGGATATCTCAAGATGTACTGATTTGAAGTTTGTTATATAAATCTTCAGTGTGTATGTCGCTGGAGACCATTTTTTTCTAATTTACAGAGGCAGTAAGAGATGGTCGTAATATATATAAAATAAGAATCCAGTTAATGAATGGCGTCTATTTTAATAATTTGCTACTAAAAACTAGTCATAAAAAAATGCTGATCCATTTTCTTCCTATTCATGGAAAAGTCTCATTTGTGATGGCGAAATTGAACGCTGATTTTCATCGAGTTATATTTCTTTTTACAAAGCCCAGTGTCTATGGGTTTTATATTAGAACTAGCTGGGCCCTGCGGCTTTGCACGCAAGTTCTCTTGTTTCCCCCCGATACAAATTCTTAACCCATTGTTGACCCCGTCAAATTTTGATTTAAAAAACCATGTGTCAAGTGTTTTCACAAATTTTGAAGTCAAAAGGCCCATCAAATCAGGGGGGTTTTGGGTGTCAGAACCCCGCCCCCCCCCATAGCCTATAATTTGTCAACATTCTCAATCACTATGCATCGTAAGTACGTTCCCACATTAGCAAAAAAGTCTTTTTATTTTTCAACATTTAAATGAATAATAACAAATAATTTTTTTGGCGAAACTAATTTGTTTTTTAATAGTCCCGTTTAGGCTCAATACAGCGATTTGCATGATCTAAAAACATGTCTAAAGAGTAGTTTAGTTCGTCGACCGGAATGTCCTTCAGGACGCCTTTTGAATGGTTTCTACGTTCCCAAAACGCGTTTTTCATCGGCAAATGCATGTTTTGAAAAGGTAAAAGTCGCGTGGTGCCGCATCAGGTGAAAACGAGGACCGGTTGATGGTTAAAACTCGACTTTTAGTAAACAAAAAACAGTCAAAACAAGTGCCGATAGTGTAATGTACAAAAATTGTGGTCCGGATATATTTACTTCACGTTGCTCCAATTCTATAATGGGCAGATGACAAAGCAAATATATCGCCCTACGTTGTGTACAAATTGTGCGGTACAAATTTAAACACAACACACGGAAAACGAAACACCCGTCCTTGGGCTGTAGTTTCCCGACAATTGTAAAGTGGAAGATGGTAAAAGAAAGAGGCTTAGCCTCAATGTTGTTAAACGGGTACACAAGAACAAATCTTGGCCTCTGGCATTGTCCACCCCAGGTTGCAATGCGCTCATTTGGCCACTTTCGTGCGGGACCCTTAAATAAAGCTAGCTCTTACGGCTGGTGGGGGGATTCGGGACCAACTCATTACAACCTGCACTACAATTAACTCAATATGAGTCCCAGCCACTTGTTTGTTTTAAATACTCATACTCAACACGACCAGACAAAATATCGGACAGACAATAAAACTTCCAAATGGCCGCACTGGCCCTTCTTCCTCTTCTCTGTGTTTTGGGGCGACGCTAAGGTGGAATGCGCATCGCCCTGTCTCTACCCTCCCAACCATGACTAATGTTGTTGTTGTTAGGATGGGTCCCCAATGACATAAATCCACCTACCCTTTCATCTAATCACCTTTACAATTCCAAAAGTCTTAAATGTTCATGGTTATCTTAACCCAAAAATAGAACAATTGTATTTAAATGACTTCATGATTATTTACAAAATCTTAAACCAAAAACTAAAACCAGGTACAATGAACCTCCCTGCATTCAGCATAGTTTTGATTTCCAAAAATTAGCGACGCGCAAATTGTCGCACAAAAGGGAATGCAGAAGGTGATCGATTCTAACAAAACAAAAAAAAACAAACTGTATTACAACAATATTAAACTAAGCAAAAAGAACTGTGTGCTAACACACGCGGACTCGCCAGCACATAGCTGCGTCAATGCTATGAAAACCGTATCACTTCTTTTCCATTGTCAATATTTCGCAACAACAATTCAAAGGTAAGTATGGTTCAATTAACAGGTAAGTATGCAAGTATGTATGCCACTTACATATGTATATATTAATTAAGTAATCTATAAATTTTTTAGGTAAACATAATTCGAATCTCAAGGTAAGTAAATAGATAAATTAAGTTAATATTTTTAATAGGTTAGTTTTTGGTAATATCGCGGTAAGTATTTGTAATTCATTCTCTCATTCTAACAAAGCAAAAAAAAACAAACTGTATTACAACAATACTAAACTAAGCAAAAAGAACTGTGTGCTAACACACGCGGACTCGCCAGCACATAGCTGCGTCAATGCTATGAAAACCGTATCACTTCTTTTCCAGTGTCAATATTTCGCAACAACAATTCAAAGGTAAGTATGGTTCAATTAACAGGTAAGTATGCAAGTATGTATGCCACTTATATATTAATTAAGTAATCTATAAATTTTTTAGGTAAACATAATTCGAATCTCAAGGTAAGTAAATAGATAAATTAAGTTAGTATTTTTAATAGGTTAGTTTTTCGTAATATCGCGGTAAGTATTTGTAATTCATTCTCTCTTTCACTTTCACTTTTTCTTTTTCAAATTTTTCATTATTTATCATTTCGTTTTACTTTGCTTTCTTTCAGCGTTTTTCGCAAATTGTTGCTGGAATTTTTTTCATCTGCTTTAGTTTTCTTTCATTCTTTCTTCTTTAACTTTTACTTTATTCGTATTTCACTTTTAATTTGTTTTCTTGTCAGTTTTCTATTCGCAAATTTGTGCAGGAATTAAGTCTTCTGCCTTAGTTTTCTTTTCTTTCAATGCTTCTTTTAATCAATCATATTTTTCTTAATTTTTATTATATTTCCCGTAATTTTCGATTTTTTGGCAAAGCAAATTTCGCATTCACAAAAGAAAAAATTCCATAAAACTTGGCTGTTCACAACCACAGCGCAATGCAAACATCGTTTGCTGCAAAGTGCAACAACAAATAGACAGAATGCAGCGCAGTGAAGCTGCGAAGCGAAGCGATTGGAGGTAGAAACGCGAATACGCATTGCCCACCGCAAAAATGATCGGCTGACCGCTTATGCAGAGTGCACGCGTATAAGAGTTCCACCTCTCTCGCGACACTTATAAGTTGTTAGTGTAGGAGTTTTTGGTTTTTACTCACATGCATCTCGTCGCGAAGAAGGGCCCTTAATCGTGGATGCTGCGCACTTTTCTCGTTCGTTGCTGCTGGACTGTGAAATTGTTGTTGTTAATATGCTACTTTTTTGGCGTTCGCATAAACGCTCTTGAAGGTCATTTATAAATCTACATTAATTGTTTTTTTCTTTTGACTTATGCTACGAAAATTGAATTTGCTTTTCACTATTTACATGATTAACCAAAAATATTGTTTCGAATGAGCCTGACTTAATCTAATTTGAATTTAATTACAATTTACAATAACATTTTACATTAAGTTCAAGTAAATATAACAACAAATGTTGCGGGTAAGTACAAAATGTTGCTTTACGTAGCAAATGTTGCTGGTAGGTAAACTTTTGGTAAGTATTTTCAGGTAAGTATAATTTCACATTTTAATTTTCACAGCTGCTGGTCCTGGTTTTTCGTTGCAGGTGCTGGTTGCTGGTTTTTGTGGCTGCAATTTGTCCGTCCGCTCTTTCTGCACTTTTCGTCCGACCGTGCTTTGGTTCTTCCTTCAGTGGTGATGGTGGTGATTTATGCTGAGTGGTGATCTTTTGGAGTGGTGATGCTGGGCATCAATTGGCTGCTCAAAGATGGGCTGTTCCTCGTGCAAATACGAAAATTCTCTGCGGCTTCTCGGGCGAATGATAGAATTTTTCTGCGGCCTCGTGCGACATCGGTTCGCTGCGCGATATATGCAGCCGAGGGTGATAAATCGGTCCGTGGCCGCATATAAATTCGCCTAAGGTAAGGGAATATGATTTTCCTTACAACTTTGTCTAGCCTATTAAAAGATAATTGAAACGGTAGCCAAAACTTACCCAGTTTTGCTAAGGATTGCTGGCTTATTCAAAAAAGATGTTCCTACGATTTTTTCCTTATGCACTTTTCACCACGGCCGGCTTTGCGGCTATCACACTTTCACTGAGTTTAAAATTTCAACTTGCACTATTTTACTGAGGTCTGCTCGAGACCGAGTCGGATGATTGAAAGACAGATCATTCGATCATGACTTTCTGGCTGACCTTTTGTTCGTCTGCCTACGCGGTCGCTGAGGTCGTCAGTCGTTTCGAACGGTTGCCTATCCTGACTGGTCATCAATTACCTGTACTAAAATGTTGCGGCAACATTGTTGCCAAGAATTATCTCTGCAACATTGTACATTAATGTGGTTCAGTGCATTACAAATTCAATTTAAAAAAAAGGAAAATTTTTGCTGAGCGCGAAATCGAATATTACAATAGATGAGATGGCATCCTTCCAAATGTTCAGTTAAAATGCGATAAATTTATGCTATTGAGATGCCAAAGATTTTTATATACGTCGTTTACCAATGTCGTTCACTCGGATGACAAATAGAATTTTTTTTATACTTCAGTATTTAGTATCTTCTTTAGTATCTCTCTGGCGATAGTTCGTTGTTCGAAAAAAGGCCTAAATTTAAGGATTTATTTTTTTACTATGGAAAATATTAGAAGATTTCTTTCCAGATGGTTCATTGAACACATAATGAGAAACATGAACAAAATTTCTAAACAAAATATTTTTTCATGTTATTGAAAATTACCTTCCAATTTGTGCAGATATTAAACATGAATATTAAAAAGATCACCCGGGCGGGTATAAGTAAGGCGAAGGTTAAATCCAATTTCAAGAATTTCAATGACGATTTTGGCTAATCTTTTATGAACAGGGAAAGGATTTTGTAGAAATTGCCTTTTATGTTTGCTGCTAGATAGAGCATTTCTGATTGAAAATGAGCACGAATTAGGTCCTCCTGATTAGAGATATACCACTTTTATTTTGCCTTTTTTTGCCTTAAAAAGGCAGTTTGCCTTTTTCACCCATAAATGCTTTTTTTTAGTGCCACAAAATGACTTTTTCAAGATTTGTCGAGCGCCTTTTTATTTTTTTTTCGTTTTTAATATTTTCCCCCTTTTGTTTCGCAAAAATACCTTGAAACTAAAACAAATCAAGTGGCAACATTGCAACATTTCGTTAACTTATCGATGTTTTTACATTGATTTGATCATTCCTAAGCCGTAATTTTTTGTTGTGCAGTGGAAAATTTAAAGAAGAAAACATGCCAAAATCAAAAAGTTCGCTTAGCGCAAAAATTTCCGCGCTGATAGCAGAGTTTGGTGGTGCTGAGAGAGGTGCTGAAATCCTTTCTACAGATGGGAAAGTTTTATTGTGCACTATTTGCGGAACAAAAGTTAATCACGAAAAGAAGTACTACGTGCGGCAGCATATTCATCGCGAAAAACACGTTAAAGCAATGCAACTACAACAAAAAAAGACTCAACTGATAGCACCCTACGTCGAAAACCGAAACGAATTTTTCGCAGACTTAACAAAAATGATGATTTCGTGCGATATTCCCCTCTATAAACTGGCATGTGCAGAGTTCAAGTCATTTTTCGATATGCAAATAGAAAGCTTCCCGACGAGTCAACGCTTAGAAAAAATTACGTCCATGGATGCTACGACTCGGTATTGCAAGTACTAGAAAAATTCGTTTCAGTTTTCGCAGCAAACGAGGGTCTCAAGGCAATAAGGAGTGTACATGACGGTCGTTAACGGTGATGAAAAGTACATCTTCCTGGTAATTTGAAGATTACAGATGTCCCGTTTTTCAATTGGTCGCCACTAGTATCAGCTCATGTCGAACGAACGTTTAGCACGTTTCAAGCTTTTCTTCGCTATAATAGAACGAAGATGTTGCCCGAAAATTTTAAAATGCACATGGTGGTTCAATGTTTACACAACTACACTGACTAAGATTCATCTTGATGATGTAAAAACTAGCTTGCTTTTATTTATTTTTTTTGTGATACAAGTACGGCTTTTATGCTTTTATATGAGAAGTTAAAATATGTGCCTAAATACATTTCAATTAAAATATCTTAGTTTTAGTTTTTAAACCATCTTTGAAAACCTTGATGTTCCTTTTCTTTTACAAAAAACGAGGTATAAATGTAGGATCAGACAACAAACGAATGACAACACACGGACGGACCTTTTGAAATACATCCCTGACGGACATAGAAAGCAGACGGACATAGAAAGCAAACGGACAACAAGAGAAAGCAGACAGACAACAAGCGAAGCGGACATTTGATCGGAGTGACGCTAGCGAGCGCAGACGTGTCGGACAGTGCTTACATTTTTATACTAAATAATAAAATAAGTTTAAAAGCAAAGGAAATCAGGCGGTTTTATTTATCCGGGATAGGACATCAATCCTACAAATGGGGGCTCAGTCCGGGAAATGCCTGAAGTGACAGTAAAAACAATAAAGTGCTGATATCGAAAATGTTTAACTTATTCGAAGTGTGCTGAAGTGACAGTGAAAATAAATGCCTTTAAGCTTTATAAACAGTGATGTAAACTCTTTTCTGCATGTGAGATTGGCACGAGCCTGAAGTGCGTGTACATTAGGAAAAACGGTTACAAGATTCAAAAGAAGAACGCGATGCCGGCGCATAACAGTGAAGTAAGCCGTCGCAGTCCCAACATTCCGCTACGGCAAAACATCAACGAGCAGAGCAGCAAGAAGGAAGCGACGCCGGCGCACAGCAGTCGTGGCAGCAGCATTCGGTAAATTTCAACGAGCGACGCCGACAAAAGTAGGCTGTGGGTACAGCAGCAAGGACAGCAGACTGTGTGCACAGCAGGTGAGCAGCGGAACACAAAGCAGCGAAAGCACAATCGCGATTGCACAGCAGCGAAGCAGTAGAGAGTAGAGAAATTGACAGCAGCGAGGGATGAAATTGGACCGAAGCAGAGCGCGATGCGGCGAAGCAGATGAGTAAAAATATCGTTTGTCTATTCTGTTTGCTACGATTGGCAAAAGTTGAGTTTTGTTGTAGGTGCGCAGGCACAAGATTTTGCATAAGCATGTTGAAAGAAAATTGAAATGAAAGAAAGTTGAATGAAAGGAAAAGTAAAGTTGAAAATAAGAAGTTGGTTGAAATAAGAAGTTCGTTGAAAAGAAGAATGTTGAAATAAGAAGATGGTTGACAGAAACAAAGTTGAAAATAAGAAGTTGGTTGAAAGAAATAAAGTTGAAAATAAGAAGTTGGTTGAAATAAGAAGTTCGTTGAAAAGAACAAAGTTGAAAATAAGAAGTTGGTTGAAATAAGAAGTTCGTTGAAAAGAACAATGTTGAAATAAGAAGTTGGTTTAAATAAACAAAATTGAAATAATAAAAAGTTGATTGAAAAGGAGAAAGCCGAAGTAAGAAGAAGATAGAAGAGCAAGTAAAATAAGAAGTTGATTGGAAATTTAATTTTAAACGGATAGAGTTGTCATGCGACTAAATTAAACAAAAATTGTCAAATTAGCGACTGAATAATTTGAAATATTTTTATATCACTTTTCCATATTTTATTGCATTTCTATAATATTAAGTTTTGTAAGACATGGACAAAGACGAAATTTTGGGGTTGACGGTTGAGGGGTTAAAGACAAAATTGGCTGAGTTGGGTTTAGTGACAACCGGACGGAAAGCGACATTACAGGACCGGCTGTTTGAACACTTCGGCCTGAATGTTGGCGACGATGAAGCAACAGACTATGATGATGCGGCTAGTCGGGGTAGCATGCCTTCCGCCGTTGCTGATAGATCCACCTTTACACTCCGCGATATCGAAGACTCTATGACCTCTTTCAGTGGCTCAGGCCAGGTTAGTTTCGAATTATGGCAGTTTTTAGTGCCTTTCCGTGCCTTTTTTTCTATTTTATTTTGCCTTTTTTATAGGTTTTTAGGTCCTCAAAATCCTTTCCCTGTTTATGAATTACCACCCAGTTTTGATCTACGAACATTGAACATGAACATTTTTAAAACAAAAGTTAATATTGGATCTTTGTTCGATGCTCATTTTTGTACGATGGCACAAACATACTTTCACTTCAGTGCACCAAATTTCATGAAATTTTTACTAAAAATCGGGAAAAAATTTAGTTTCCAATGCATTAAGTCACATAAGCCACCACATTTGGAAAGTGCACTTTGCTTTTAAAAACACGTATTACTAAACTGACAAAAAAAAATTTTAAACTCCCCCATGACCAAGTTCTGGCTACGCCCCTGCATCAAATCATGTGTTTTCACATTTACTCGAAACAAATTCTTAACCCTTGGTTTACCACGGTAGATTAAGATTAAAAAATTAAAAGCTTTAGTTATTTAGTTTTTAGTTATTTCCCGATTGAAGTGCCCAATAAATCCTGTTTCTCCATACAAAGTGTTAACCCTTTGGTGACCCTGTTAGATTTTGATTTTCAAAAAAGTTAAAAACAAGTGTAAAATTATTTCTCACTACGAGTACTTCCACCAAGTTTGAAGTCAATAGGCCCATTAATTTATGTTTTTTCACAGTTTTGTCATACAAATTTTTAACCCGTCGTTGATCCAGTTAGATTTCGATTCTGAAAATAATGGGAAACACGTGTCTAATTTCTTTTATTTCAAGTATTTTTACAATTTTTTGGGTCAATAGGCCTATCGGTTCATGTTTTTTTTAGGGTCTTCCCGTAACCAAATATTAACCCATTGTTGGCCCAGTTAAATTTTGATTTTCGAAAAATTATAAAATACATACGTGTCGAATTAGAATGTTTTCAGGAAGTTACAAATCACAATGTCTATTAAATCACGTTTCTTCATACAACACTTGAACCCATGTTTTGCCCCTTTAAACCCCGAATTTCTAAAAATCCCGTCTTAGCGGAGGTTCATTCTTCAAGATGTTCAATATGTTCTCTTCACAGTTCAAATTTCATGTTTGTAGCATCAGCGGTTTGGGCTGGGCCATAATAAATAAATCAATCAATTAGTCAGTCATACAGGACAAACAATCTGTGTATATAAAAATGAAGGCGGTACCACGCCCCCTTGTCGAATGCTTCAATGCTGTGCTACAAAGTGGAAAGTTCGTACCAGGTTTCATTGATGTGGACTTACAGTACTGCGTAAAGGTTGGGTCACAAAAAAGTGCCACGCCCCTTGTCCAACGCTAATCAAATCTCACCAATAGAATGACACATCCATGAAACGACGGTACACCAAATTTCAAAGCAGTAGAAAAACTCCATGCAACAGAAAAAAAGTGCGATTTTGTTGTCCTGTGTTATTAAAGTAAAATTTTCTTTCAAAAAAATGACAAGCCTTTCTTTGCTTATAGCGGGACCAACATCACATATCTAATTATTAAGAAATGCGAATCTTATCAAAGAACATGGACAAGACAACTTCGCACACCCACTTCAAAATTGACACAACTCAAAATTTTTAATTTTTCAGAAATCGCAAAAAACTGTTTTTGAGCTGGATACACATTTTTTTTAAATAACGTATGGACCATTTAGTAGAAAATCCTTACAGATTATGCTCTAGGATGATTTACAAAAATTTGTTTATATGACACTAGAAAATATATAAATAAGTGGTGAACCAGAAAAATTTTCGCATTTTTACGCATTCAGCATACCAAAATGTCAAAAGATAGGAGCCTGGTATTTTCTAGTGAAAGTATCTATAAATATTGCAGTTTCTTGCTAAATTAGTAAATTGCATTTTGGATCTACTTTAGTCAACATGTCCAGCCCAAAAGAACACTGCCGCAAATTAATACTGGACATTTACTTGACGGATAAGACGAAGTCTAGACTAAGCATTGCAAGGGAAAGCAAAGCGAGCGTAGCGACGGTTTATAATGTTACAAACAACTACAACGCGGAAAACTCCATCTACAGAGCTGAAGAATCGGGCCGAAAAAGGGTCCAAGTAACCCAGAAGTGCTGAAGAGGGTTGTTAGCACATATCGGAATAACCCCACGAGGTCGACTCGAGATGTTGCAGCTGCAGCAGGCACAACGCAATCAACTGCGATGCGATATAAGCGAAGTCAAGGATTAAGGACCTACAAACGGCAGGAAGTGCCTGACCGGTCGGAAGCAAAAGAAAAAATAGCGAAGACACGGGCTCGAAAACTGTATGACAATTACGTAGCCAAGTGCGATTGCGTGATTCTCGTCGATGGAACCTACTGTAAGGCGGACTTGAAGCAGTTGCCTGGGAATGCCTATTTCACTACATCGAATCGAATCCGAAATCGATGGAAGCAAGCCTACCGAACGTACTGTCCAGTCTCTAACTAAAAACGTAAAGAAAAATATCAAAAAAATTTGCAACCGCTAATTATATTTCATTAAATTTTTTTGTGAATTAGAGTTTAAGAAATGTATAATAAACTACAGTATATGTTAGTCAAATCAGACTATTACTTTTTTTTAATGTGTAATTAAAAATTCTAAATTTTTTCGGTTCACCTCTTATAAAAAAATATATAAATATGTAAATAGAAAATCCAAAATTTTGAGTTATGACTTTTTTGATGATATTTTAATTCAATAATTAACGAATAATTTTAACTTATGTCACTTTTGCTAAATTTACAAATTATAAATGATAATAAAAAAGTTGAAAAAAATTTTTCAAATACAAAATTCATTTATTTATTTGAAATTATGAACTAAAATTGTCACAACTTTACTTAAAATTAACTCCAACAAAAATTTATTTGGTCAAAAGTGTCACAATTTGAATTAGGACTATTTCGAATTGAGCAAACTTCTGGATATGATGAGAGACTTAGAGAGAGTGAATTATGGGCCTTCAGCTACAAATCTCTGCACAGTATAACATTGGATATTCTCTTTTGTAGCTATTAGAACCAAAGTGGATAACTTTTTTAAATCTCTGAATGGCTATCATTGTGACAAACAGACACCCGATCAAACTACCAAATACTTGCAAAGGACATCATCCATACATCCTCCACGAGTGCTATGCTTGGCTATTATTTAAAAATGTTTTGGGTGCTTTGAAAATTATATTTCACTAAATTGGAGTGTTTTGAAACTGAAAATTAAAAGTTGTTGAATTAAAAAAAATTGTTATATGCAAATATGTAAATTTTTTTAACAAGCCCACAAGACAAACATTTACGTTATAAAGTTTTCATAATTTAATTGGCATTTGAGACCAACCAACCAACCAATGTCACTCTAAAGGCTGCAATTACATTTCTGAAGGTTGTTATTATACAAATTCCTTGTATTTTAATTTTAGAAAACATATTCAATCAGCCAATTTACTGCGCAAGAAGTACTACGCTTCGAAAACAATAAACAATAAAACCAACTACTTATTTTCTGCTGAAAGAATATACTTAACACTAGAATGCCCAAGGTAGTCATTTTGACTACATTGACGTCTTTTATTGTAAATAACTTTTGTTGCATCGCTTTCTAAAAAAAATCTTACGTGACTTTTATTAATTTTAAAGCTAAATGGAATAAATAAATTCAAAATATTGTAAAAACAATTTTGCAAAATTTACCTTAAATGCCCAATGGTAGTCATTTTGACTACCTATATACAATTTTCAGCAAATCTTACTGATAAATAGACAAATATGCATCTTCAATTGCAAAATATGAAAATTTTATATAATTGCAAATATTAAATAAAAAAATATCATAGTAGGTTGCGACAGTTCCCAAGTTTTTCAATCCAAAATTCACTCACAAAATTCATTCATAAATTCCAAATTTCATTCCATTTTATCCCATTGATGTGTAAAGTACGCCATTATATTTAAATGAATTTTCTTTATAAAACATAAAAAAAACTAAAAACTGAACTAATTTATTCATATTTGCTACTTAAAAACCAATAAAATTTCAAAAAAGTCAGTAAATAATAATGTAGTCAAAATGACTACATATGGGCATTTTAGGTAGGTCCGATTGTCGGGCATTCTAGTGTTAAAAGCACGCCCCGCAATTTAAAATTCAAATGCAAACCCCACGATTGGCTACGCATGTCATCAAATTATGAACAAATCAATTGAATCGCCTAATCAGAGTCGTGCAGGACGCGCTCCACAGTGGGGCGTCCGTGGCAAAAATAAAAATCTTTTTTAAAAAAAAAAAGGAATTTTAAAAAATTTTAAGTTTTGTAGTCTCACGAAAAAATAAAATAGAAATTTAACCTTGCGAAACTTAAGATGTTTTTTCTTATGGTTCGAGTTATTATTTTAATATACCTGATTTTTTATTTTATGTTTTAGGTTTTTATAGTCAGGCAATGCCTTTTTTTTGTTTTGGTTATTACTGTTCGCTAACTACCGTTATTTGAACGTAGAGCCATTTTCAGCCCTAGAAAAAGTTTAAGTGCAAACTTCAAAATTAAATATCTCGAAAAGCCCTAGGGAGCCTTTCCAATTTCGATTGTTTCACTAAATTACAAGTATGAAGAACACGTTTGCAAAGTTTCAGCTGCAGAGGCCTGCAGTCCCGCATGTAATTCATTATTTTATAGTGGCATCTTTTGTACAATTTCGTAAGCTATTTTATGTGTAGCTGCCGTCGCGTAGTTTAACTCGACCGGCTGGCACTACAAATGCATGCAAATATTTGTAAAAAATAAACGAATAAGCGAATTGAAGAGGGGTCAACATGAAAAACATCGAAAACTTTAAAAAATGCCAAAATTCGATTAATTCATTTGAGGCTTTTACGAACTTTTAAAGTAGGCGTGGTAGACTGCCCATTTTTGGCACAATTATAGATTATACCCTAGTGATATTGTGCATGAAATTTTATCTTTCTAGTGTTAGTAGTGGCCAAGTTATCGAATAACAAAGATTTTTCCAATATGGGGGGTGGGCGTGGCAGTAGTCCAATTTTCACAAGTTTTCGTATTTTTCTTAATTACGCTAACAAATGGGTGGATACCAAATTTCGTCAAAATTAAACCACGTTTACTATTTTTGGCCATGCGATATATGGGGCCGCCCCACTGTGCGCTCCACCCAACTGATTACTGCGATCAGTACGACGTTGCGACTGTTTGTTGAAGCGAGTTCAGTGTCTTTATTATGAAATAATTGCCGCATAATGATATAATTACAGCCTCAACCGCAGCGGCGCTCACTGCTGGCCGGCCGACGCACTTATCCACTGAACTAACTTTCTTAAAATGCCATTAAAAGTGACAGGCGACGCATAGACGCAGCGGCGATATCGAAGACAACGCTTCACTTAAAATCGCATCGGAACACATTTGGAGTCACAACAATGCAGACCGAAGAGGAAATGGAATCCACGCGAAAGCGTAACTATCGATCGATTAGAGAGCTAATATGGATCACTTTTGGACTGGGCATTAATTTGACCACGCCAACCGTCTTCAAGGACTCGCTACGCATGTAAGACAAGATCACGATGCGAATAAGGAAAGGATGCATTTTTGCTGTGACTCAACCACTTGTCTCCTTTCAAACACTTCAAGTATTCTGTTTGTTTTTTTACTTTACTTTTCTCCTCTCTAGCATAACCGTTTTACTGTTTGTCATCACCGCACTGTCGATGTATGGTAGTTGGTCTTTTTTTATGCGACACAAGGACAACATAATCGAAATCGGCGAGGTTTGCTCAAAGAGTTCATCAAAACCTAGTTTTATGTATTCTCTATTTTATATTTACAGACAGTTGGCATAGCATTTCAGGCCATCTCGACTTTAATAAAAATGTCCTACTATCTGTTCACACAACGACGCTTTTACCAACTGCTGCGAACGGCCCAAACACACGAAATGCTGTACAAACTTGAGATATTTAAATTCGGTACATAAAGCATGGAAAGTTTAAGAATGAACAACATAACTTAACTGAAGCGAAATGCACATCAAATGCGAGGTTGAAGTATTTTTTTTTTAAAGAAAGAGACCCGCGAATCCCTGGTAAAAATATTTTTTCCTAATAACTTACGATTAGGAGAGACAAATTGGTTATCAATTTTGTGTTAGTATAACTTGAGCTCACGGCAGTCCTATCAGGCTTAAAAAATTTCGCTTGCGCCATAGGGATTATTGGAAGAGCTAAGAGATAATTATGTAGATTAGATCGGCGTTACTGAATTCCTGCAAAGAATCACTTACACCCAGAGTGATGGCTTATTGTGATACCAAAACGACGCCAGGACTTACCAGGATTCCAAAGTGAACTTTGCTGCCTTCCTGATGTTTTAAGTTGTAAAGTCTGCATGCCTAGTAAGGAACGTGGTGCCTAGAATTTTTCATCTTTTCCCAAGCAGAATAGTCGCAGATCATACCTGGAAACATTCCACGTCTGACCTGAAGAAGACTTTAGAACGACAATCACAACAGACTCATTATTTATTTATTTAGAAAAATATTTGACCATATGCCATGAAAGAGTGGATAGGACTTGGTTAGTAAATTAACCACTGGAATGCTTTTCAATGAAATTATTTTCATCTCAGTTATGGAACCATTCGAATCATGAGACCATCTTCACCATTTGAATGTTTGACTTGCTAAATATTTTAACTGAGAAGGGAAAAAGCTTTACACTTTCGATTAAATGTTAAATTCGATTCGAAATGATTAAATGCTGCGAATTAGAATAAAGAAGTCGTGGTAACCGTGGGCCTAGTCGTTGCCACTTAGGTTAACCTATTGTGACACAATCCTTGCTGACCTAACAAACTGAAATAAACTTCAATCTCAAGAAATGCTAGTCAATGTTTTCGGGAAGATGAGGTAAGATGAGGTGAGATGATGTGAGTAAGACAGTTTCTTAGAACTTCCTTAGAACTTTGTTATTCTAAAGATAATTTCAACATGCCTGTAGTTGAAGTTTGATTGATAATCCATTATTCAATTAAAGAACTCCCTTCCTCGTAGTACTCAAAAGCTTATCTATAGGCAAAAATTCAAAACTCAGTTATATTGTGTTGAAATTTTATTATACGAAAGCTATATGGAAACCCCATCTGTGAATTCACGTAGCCTGAACTCGACTATACATTGTCTATTTTTAGACTTCCCCGGCCAGAAGCCCCTAAAACTGGAAATCGATGCCATTATGAACGACACATGGAAGAACGTGCGCAGGCAGTTGTTGTTCTTCCTCTGCAGCGTTAGCGCCGCTATGTGCAATTACTTCTTTACCACACTGTTCTTCAATTTGTACAACCAAATCAAAGAGACACCCAACTACGTGCATATTTTGCGTAAGTGCTCGCCAAATAAGAAATAATGCAATTTGCGCAGTGCAGCACAAAAAAAGTAAAAGATTGCGGTTTGTTGACGGTTTCAGCAATACCTGCCCTCTATCCGATGTGGGAAGATAAGGGCATGGCTTTTCCCTATTATCACATACAAATGTTTGTGGGCTGTTGCGCCACTTTCCTAGCCGGCGTGGGTGAGTCTCAACACGTCGAACATAAGAAAATTGTCGCCAACAACAAATATTACAAAAACATTACAAATAATTGCAAACATTTTCACAGGTGCTGTTAGCTTCGATGCGACCTTCGTAGTGATCTGCTTGCACGCTGTCGGAATGGTAAAGGTGCTGAATTTAATCATTTTGCGCTCCACCTCGCCGCTGGTACCCAAAGCGCGGCGCGTCGAGTATCTGCGCTATTGTATCTATCACTATCAGCACATCCACAGGTGAAGGGTTTCTATCAGTCGATTTGTTGCTTAACCCTTTCATGGCCAATAGGATATAAAGAATATATGTGTGACATGCGAACTTAGTCTTAGGGCCGTTTTCTCAACTTACCTTTAACTTTAAAGTTCACTTTAGCGGGCCGATAAACGCATTTTCGTTTTCTCAACCGCTCGTTAAGCTATCCTCCCGATAAAACTTACCGGTCAGATTGAGTGCCTGTTAAACTTTAAAGTGAACTTTAAGTGGAAGTGGTGCCAAGTACATGCATATGTTTGTTTAGAAATTTGTTAAATTTATATTTATCAGGCAGTTGAGAAAACGAAGATAGTTACTGGGCACTTTAAAGTGACCTTTAGCTAAAGGTCATTTAAGCTAAAGGTCACTTCGTCGGTTGAGAAAACTGCTCTTAGTCTTAGTCTTAGTCTTTCATAATGGATTGATCCCATACAATAGTACTAATCTATATATATACATACATACATAAATATATATATATGTATATATATATATGTGTATATATAAACATATATATATATATATATACATAAATATATACGTCATAACATGCTGCAGCTACGCGCAGGACGTCAACCGCATCTATCTGCACATCAGCCTGGCGCAGTTTCTGCTCAGTCTGTGGGCTCTCGGCTTTATGCTGTTCGAGATAAATATCGGCTTCGTAAGCGCCACCAATTAATCGGCCTTCGGTCAAACACTCTCTGAACAGCTTACCCGCTCTTTGCAGGAGTCGGACATGAGCACGATGATACGAATGCTGATGGTCCTTGCGGCCACCGCCTTCCAGAATGCCATCTACTGCTACAACAGCCAGCGGCTCATCACAGCAGTAAGCGCCGCGCATTGCCTTCCATCGGTAGCGCTCAATTTCTGTCTTTTTGCTTGTTGTCTGTTCGCAGAGCGAGGAGACACAGTTTGCACTGTACAGCTGCAACTGGTACGACGAGTCGTCCGAATTCAAGCAGCTAATCCAAATGATGATGCTGCGCACCAGCCGCGGTTTCACACTCAATATTTCCTGGTTCGCGTTGATGAATTTTCCCACTTTAATGGCTGTACGTAGTTTTACATTTTGCCAACTGAATTATTATTTGCAAATCCTTTGAATAATTTTGTTTAATCTTCTGAATTTTATTCCCTCAATCGCAGCTGTACCGTTTGAGCGGCTCCTACTTTCTGCTGTTGCGTAGTTTATCCAGTTAAATCGAGTTAATTGCTGTTAATTTGATTGCTGTGAATTATAATTCGTCCTCAGGTAGCAACTAAAAAGACGAAAATTATTAACAAAAATTAAAATTAAAAATTAAAAACGCGTTTTATTATTTACGTGCAATGGGTGTAAGCTTCTCTCGAGCTCATGGAAAATTTATTAAAAAATTAATGGATAAAATGTTGTAGTTTTGTTGCTGTAGCAATATGGACGCATTAGGGTTGCCAGATATTGTCGTAACGGAGGACATATCCTCTCTTTCATTTAAAAATTACGACAGTATTCTAGTTTATTGTAAAAAAAGCACTTACTTTTTCTGGTTTCTAAATATAAAATTAAAATTGCAAGAATTCTCAGATTTATAGAGATTTGAAAGAGGAAATTGCTTGAAGAAGTACTGATTTGAATTTTGTTATATAAATCTTCAGTGTGTATGTATGTCGCTGGAGACTATTTTTTTCTAATTTACAGAGGCAGTAAGAGATGGTCGTAATATATATAAAATAAGAATGGCGTCTATTTTAATAATTTGCTACTAAAAACTAGTCATACAAAAATGCTGATCCATTTTCTTCCTATTCATGGAAAAGTCTCATTTGTGATGGCGAAATTGAACGCTGATTTTCATCGAGTTATATTTCTTTTTACAAAGCCCAGTGTCTATGGGTTTTATATTAGAACTAGCTGGGCCCTGCGGCTTTGCACGCAAGTTCTCTTGTTTCCCCCCGATACAAATTCTTAACCCATTGTTGACCCCGTCAAATTTTGATTTAAAAAACCATGTGTCAAGTGTTTTCACAAATTTTGAAGTCAAAAGGCCCATCAAATCAGGGGGGTTTTGGGTGTCAGAACCCCGCCCCCCCCCATAGCCTATAATTTGTCAACATTCTCAATCACTATGCATCGTAAGTACGTTCCCACATTAGCAAAAAAGTCTTTTTATTTTTCAACATTTAAATGAATAATAACAAATAATTTTTTTGGCGAAACTAATTTGTTTTTTAATAGTCCCGTTTAGGCTCAATACAGCGATTTGCATGATCTAAAAACATGTCTAAAGAGTAGTTTAGTTCGTCGACCGGAATGTCCTTCAGGACGCCTTTTGAATGGTTTCTACGTTCCCAAAACGCGTTTTTCATCGGCAAATGCATGTTTTGAAAAGGTAAAAGTCGCGTGGTGCCGCATCAGGTGAAAACGAGGACCGGTTGATGGTTAAAACTCGACTTTTAGTAAACAAAAAACAGTCAAAACAAGTGCCGATAGTGTAATGTACAAAAATTGTGGTCCGGATATATTTACTTCACGTTGCTCCAATTCTATAATGGGCAGATGACAAAGCAAATATATCGCCCTACGTTGTGTACAAATTGTGCGGTACAAATTTAAACACAACACACGGAAAACGAAACACCCGTCCTTGGGCTGTAGTTTCCCGACAATTGTAAAGTGGAAGATGGTAAAAGAAAGAGGCTTAGCCTCAATGTTGTTAAACGGGTACACAAGAACAAATCTTGGCCCCTGGCATTGTCCACCCCAGGTTGCAATGCGCTCATTTGGCCACTTTCGTGCGGGACCCTTAAAGCTAGCTCTTACGGCTGGTGGGGGGATTCGGGACCAAATCATTACAACCTGCACTACAATTAACTCAATATGAGTCCCAGCCACTTGTTTGTTTTAAATACTCATACTCAACACGACCAGACAAAATATCGGACGGACAATAAAACTTCCAAATGGCCGCACTGGCCCTTCTTCCTCTTCTCTGTGTTTTGGGGCGACGCTAAGGTGGAATGCGCATCGCCCTGTCTCTACCATGACCCATGTTGTTGTTGTTAGGATGGGTCCCCAATGACATAAATCCACCTACCCTTTCATCTAATCACCTTTACAATTCCAAAAGTCTTAAATGTTCATGGTTATCTTAACCCAAAAATAGAACAATTGTATTTAAATGACTTCATGATTATTTACAAAATCTTAAACCAAAAACTAAAACCAGGTACAATGAACCTCCCTGCATTCAGCATAGTTTTGATTTCCAAAAATTAGCGACGCGCAAATTGTCGCACAAAAGGGAATGCAGAAGGTGATCGATTCTAACAAAACAAAAAAAAAACAAACTGTATTACAACAATATTAAACTAAGCAAAAAGAACTGTGTGCTAACACACGCGGACTCGCCAGCACATAGCTGCAGTCAATGCTATGAAAACCGTATCACTTCTTTTCCAGTGTCAATATTTCGCAACAACAATTCAAAGGTAAGTATGGTTCAATTAAGAGGTAAGTATGCAAGTATGTATGCCACTTATATATTAATTAAGAAATCTATAAATTTTTTAGGTAAACATAATTCGAATCTCAAGGTAAGTAAATAGATAAATTAAGTTAATATTTTTAATAGGTTAGTTTTTCGTAATATCGCGGTAAGTATTTGTAATTCATTCTTTATTTCACTTTTTCTTTTCCAAATTTTTCATTATTTATCATTTCGTTTTACTTTGCTTTCTTTCAGCGTTTTTCGCAAATTGTTGCTGGAATTTTTTTCATCTGCTTTAGTTTTCTTTCATTCTTTCTTCTTTAACTTTTACTTTATTCGTATTTCACTTTTAATTTGTTTTCTTGTCAGTTTTCTATTCGCAAATTTGTGCAGGAATTAAGTCTTCTGCCTTAGTTTTCTTTTCTTTCAATGCTTCTTTTAATCAATCATATTTTTCTTAATTTTTATTATATTTCCCGTAATTTTCGATTTTTTGGCAAAGCAAATTTCGCATTCACAAAAGAAAAAATTCCATAAAACATTGGATGTTCACAACCACAGCGCAATGCAAACATCGTTTGCTGCAAAGTGCAACAACAAATATACAGAATGCAGCGCAGTGAAGCTGCGAAGCGAAGCGATTGGAGGTAGAAACGCGAATACGCATTGCCCACCGCAAAAGTGATCGGCTGACCGCTTATGCAGAGTGCACGCGTATAAGAGTTCCACCTCTCTCGCGACACTTATAAGTTGTTAGTGTAGGAGTTTTTGGTTTTTACTCACATGCATCTCGTCGCGAAGAAGGGCCCTTAATCGTGGATGCTGCGCACTTTTCTCGTTCGTTGCTGCTGGACTGTGAAATTGTTGTTGTTAATATGCTGCTTTTTTGGCGTTCGCATAAACGCTCTTGAAGGTCATTTATAAATCTACATTAATTGTGTTTTTCTTTTGACTTATGCAACGAAAATTGAATTTGCTTTTCACTATTTACATGATTAACCAAAAATATTGTTTCTAATGAGCCTGACTTAATCTAATTTGAATTTAATTACAATTTACAATAACATTTTACATTAAGTTCAAGTAAATATAACAACAAATGTTGCGGGTAAGTACAAAATGTTGCTTTACGTAGCAAATGTTGCTGGTAGGAAAACTTTTGGTAAGTATTTTCAGGTAAGTATAATTTAACATTTTAAGTTTCACAGCTGCTGGTCCTGGTTTTTCGTTGCAGGTGCTGGTTGCTGGTGTTTGTGGCCGCAATTTGTCCGTCCGCTGTTTCTGCACTTTTCGTCCGACCGTGCCTTGGTTCTTCCTTCAGTGGTGATGGTGGTGATTTATGCTGAGTGGTGATCTTTTGGAGTGGTGATGCTGGGCATCAATTGGCTGCTCAAAGATGGGCTGTTCCTCGTGCAAATACGAAAATTCTCTGCGGCTTCTCGGGCAAATGATAGAATTTTTCTGCGGCCTCGTGCGACATCGGTTCGCTGCGCGCTATATGCAGCCGAGGGTGATAAATCGGTCCGTGGCCGCATATGAATTCGCCTAAGATAAGGGAATATGATTTTCCTTACAACTTTGTCTAGCCTATTAAAAGATAATTGAAACGGTAGCCAAAACTTACCCAGTTTTGCTAAGGATTGCTGGGTTATTCAAAAAAGATGTTCCTACGATTTTTTCCTTATGCACTTTTCACCACGGCCGGCTTTGCGGCTATCACACTTTCACTGAGTTTAAAATTTCAACTTGCACTATTTTACTGAGGTCTGCTCGAGACCGAGTCGGATGATTGAAAGACAGATCATTCGATCATGACTTTCCGAATTCATGACCTTTAGGCGAATTCATGACCTTTTGTTCGTCTGCCTACGCGGTCGCTGAGGTCGTCAGTCGTTTCGAACGGTTGCCTAACCTGACTGGTCATCAATTAGCTGCACTAGAATGTTGCGGCAACATTGTTGCCAAGAATTATCTCTGCAACATTGTACATTAATGTGGTTCAGTGCATTACAAATTCAATTTAAAAAAAAGGAAAATTTTTGCTGAGCGCGAAATCGAATATTACAATAGATGAAATGGCATCCTTCCAAATGTTCAGTTAAAATGCGATAAATTTATGCTATTGAGATGCCAAAGATTTTTATATACGTCGTTTACCAATGTCGTTCACTCGGATGACAAATATAATTTTTTGTATACTTTAGTATTTAGTATCTTCCTCTGGCGATAGTTCGTTGTTCGAAAAAAGGCCTAACTTTAATGATTTATTTTTTGACTATGGAAAATATTAGAAGATTTCTTTCCAGATGGTTCATTGAACATATAATGAGAAACATGAACAAAATTTCTAAGTAAAATATTTTTTCATGTTATTGAAAATTACCTTCCAATTTGTGCAGATATTAAACATGAATATTAAAAAGATCACCCGGGCGGGTATAAGTAATGCGAAGGTTAAATCCAATTTCAAGAATTTCAATGACGATTTTGGCTAATCTTTTATGAACAGGGAAAGGATTTTGTGGAAATTGCCTTTTTTGTTTGCTGCTAGATAAAGCATTTCTGATTGAAAATGAGCACGAATTAGGTCCTCCTGATTAGAGATATACCACTTTTATTTTGCCTTTTTTTGCCTTAAAAAGGCAGTTTGCCTTTTTCACCCATAAACGCCTTTTTTTAGTGCCACAAAATGCCTTTTTCAAGATTTGTCGAGCGCCTTTTTATTTTTTTTTCGTTTTTAATATTTTCCCCCTTTTGTTTCGCAAAAATACCTTGAAACTAAAAAAAAATCAAGTGGCAACATTGCAACATTTCGTTAACTTATCGATGTTTTTACATTGATTTGATCATTCCTAAGCCGTTATTTTTTGTTGTGCAGTGGAAAATTTAAAGAAGAAAACATGCCAAAATCAAAAAGTTCGGTTAGCGCAAAAATTTCCGCGCTGATAGCAGAGTTTGGTGGTGCTGAGAGAGGTGCTGAAATCCTTTCTACAGATGGGAAAGTTTTATTGTGCACTATTTGCGGAACAAAAGTTAATCACGAAAAGAAGTACTACGTGCGGCAGCATATTCATCGCGAAAAACACGTTAAAGCAATGCAACTACAACAAAAAAAGACTCAACTGATAGCACCCTACGTCGAAAACCGAAACGAATTTTTCGCAGACTTAACAAAAATGATGATTTCGTGCGATATTCCCCTCTATAAACTGGCATGTGCAGAGTTCAAGTCATTTTTCGATATGCAAATAGAAAGCTTCCCGACGAGTCAACGCTTAGAAAAAATTACGTCCATGGATGCTACGACTCGGTATTGCAAGTACTAGAAAAATTCGTTTCAGTTTTCGCAGCAAACGAGGGTCTCAAGGCAATAAGGAGTGTACATGACGGTCGTTAACGGTGATGAAAAGTACATCTTCCTGGTAATTTGAAGATTACAGATGTCCCGTTTTTCAATTGGTCGCCACTAGTATCAGCTCATGTCGAACGAACGTTTAGCACGTTTCAAGCTTTTCTTCGCTATAATAGAACGAAGATGTTGCCCGAAAATTTTAAAATGCACATGGTGGTTCAATGTTTACACAACTACACTGACTAAGATTCATCTTGATGATGTAAAAACTAGCTTGCTTTTATTTATTTTTTTTGTGATACAAGTACGGCTTTTATGCTTTTATATGAGAAGTTAAAATATGTGCCTAAATACATTTCAATTAAAATATCTTAGTTTTAGTTTTTAAACCATCTTTGAAAACCTTGATGTTCCTTTTCTTTTACAAAAAACGAGGTATAAATGTAGGATCAGACAACAAACGAATGACAACACACGGACGGACCTTTTGAAATACATCCCTGACGGACATAGAAAGCAGACGGACATAGAAAGCAAACGGACAACAAGAGAAAGCAGACAGACAACAAGCGAAGCGGACATTTGATCGGAGTGACGCTAGCGAGCGCAGACGTGTCGGACAGTGCTTACATTTTTATACTAAATAATAAAATAAGTTTAAAAGTTACTTATTTCTTATTCTTTTCTTATTTCTTATAAGATTTCAGCAAAGGAAATCAGGCGGTTTTATTTATCCGGGATAGGACATCAATCCTACAAATGGGGGCTCAGTCCGGGAAATGCCTGAAGTGACAGTAAAAACAATAAAGTGCTGATATCGAAAATGTTTAACTTATTCGAAGTGTGCTGAAGTGACAGTAAAAATAAATGCCTTTAAGCTTTATAAACAGTGATGTAAACTCTTTTCTGCATGTGAGATTGGCACGAGCCTGAAGTGCGTGTACATTAGGAAAAACGGTTACAAGATTCAAAAGAAGAACGCGACGCCGGCGCATAACAGTGAAGTGAGCCGTCGCACAGTGGGGCGTCCGTGGCCAAAAATAAAAAAAACCAAATCGTTATTTTGAAAAAAATAAGTAAGCACGATCGAAGCTAAATCTCCAACTAAGCTATATCAAAAGGAATTTTAAAAAAATTTTAAGTTTTGTAGTCTCACGAAGGTTTTAAACTTTATATATTGCGTAAACACAAATTTAAGGGAAAATAGACATTTAACCTTGCGAAACTGAAGATGTTTTTTCTTATGGTTAGAAGTATTATTTTATTATATCTGAATTTTTATGTTATGTGTTAGGTTTTTACAGTCTGGCAATGCCTTTTTTTTTGTTTTGGTTATTACTGTTCGCTAACTACCATTATTTGAACGTAGAGTCATTTTGAGCCCTAGTAAAAGTTTAAGTGCAAACTTCAAAATTCAATATCTCGAAAAGCCCTAGGGAGCCTTTCCAATTTCGATTGTTTCACTAAATTACAAGTATGTAGAACAAGTGTGCAAAGTTTCAGCTGCAGAGGCCTGCAGACCCGCATGTAATTCAATTTTTTATAGTGGCACCTCTTATACAAATTCGTGAGCTGTTCTATGTGTTTCTGCCGTCTCGAAATTTATCTCGACAAAACCAAATAGAATCGATGACAAACTTTTTGAAAGAAAAATATGGAAGAAGTGTGGAAATAGAGAAAAAATTAATTAATTTACTGGCGTTAAGATTCGACACACGATGGACACAATGCCATCGACTGAAATCAGCATTTGAACGCAACAACTGAGCACATTTCAAGAATTGTTCAATGAAACTCTTGAAATGTACTTGGATTTATATCCTTGGTATTACATGCCCAGTACAGTCCATAAAATTCTTATACATGGGTGCCTCGTTGTTAACAGCTTTGAAATACCAATGTTACTTTTGTCAGAGGAAGCTATTGAGAGTAAGCATAAGGAAATTCGAAAATTGCGCCTTACTAATACTAGAAAAATATCCCGAACAGCCACTAATTATGATTTAATGTCAAATTTGTTATTATCCTCTGAACCGCTTTTAACAAGCAAAAGGCGTTCTTTTAAATGTCGGTCATCTATAGATATAAGAGATTACATTGTACCAGAAGAAGACGATATAAGTGATTGTAGTGATTCGAGCGATGATGATTAACTAATGTAGTACTTAAATGTATATAAATACTGTTCGATTGTAATTTATAGATTAAATGCTGAAGTTTTCGAAGTCCGATTGAGTTAATTTTTGAAAAAAAAAACTATTTTGTGGTACTAATGGTGAGTACAAAATATAATTAAAAAATCTCTTTTAGTTTTGGAGTTATTTCAAATTTAAATATTTTTCTATGGGAGGTGGGCGTGGCCGTGTTCCGATCTTGAACATTTTCGGTTATCATTAACATTTTGTCTTTAAAATCATTTGCAAAAAATTTCGTCTCCTTCTATTTTTGGCTACATTAAGTACTGGATCGCCACGTTTTTAACGCATTGTGTCCGGCTGGCACCACAAATGCATGTAAATATTTGTGGAAAATAAACTTAGGAGCGAATTGAAAAAGGGCCAACAGGAGAAACCATCGAAAACTTAAAAAAATGGGAAAATATACATATGTACCAATTAATTCATTTGAGGCTTGTACAAACTTTTAAAGTAGGCGTGGCAAACTGCCCATTTTTGGCAGAATTGTAGACTATATCCTAATGATACTTTGTATAAAATTTCATCCCCCTAGTGTTAACAGTGGCCAAGTTATCGAATAAAAAATATTTTTTCAATATGGGGGGTGGGCGTGGCAGTGGTCCGATTTTCACAATTTTTCATATTTTTCTTAATTGGGCTAAAAAATGGGCGGGTGCCAAATTTCGTGAAAATTAAACCACGTTTACTATTTTTGGCCACGCGATATATGGGGACGCCCCACTGTGCGTCGCAGTCCCAACATTCCGCTACGGCAAAACATCAACGAGAAGAAAGCGACGCCGACGCACATCAGTCGTCGCAGTCCCAACGGCAAAACATCAACGAGCAGAGCAGCGAGAAGGAAGCGACGCCGGCGCACAGCAGTCGTGGCAGCAGCATTCGGTAAATTTCAACGAGCGACGCCGACAAAAGTAGGCTGTGGGTACAGCAGCAAGGACAGCAGACTGTGTGCACAGCAGGTGAGCAGCGGAACACAAAGCAGCGAAAGCACAATCGCGATTGCACAGCAGCGAAGCAGTAGAGAGTAGAGAAATTGACAGCAGCGAGGGATGAAATTGGACCGAAGCAGAGCGCGATGCGGCGAAGCAGATGAGTAAAAATATCGTTTATCTATTCTGTTTGCTACGATTGGCAAAAGTTGAGTTTTGTTGTAGGTGCGCAGGCACAAGATTTTGCATAAGCATGTTGAAAGAAAATTGAAATGAAAGAAAGTTGAATGAAAGGAAAAGTAAAATTGAAAATAAGAAGTTGGTTGAAATAAGAAGTTCGTTGAAAAGAAGAATGTTGAAATAAGAAGTTGGTTGAAAGAAATAAAGTTGAAAATAAGAAGTTGGTTGAAATAAGAAGTTCGTTGAAAAGAACAAAGTTGAAAATAAGAAGTTGGTTGAAATAAGAAGTTGGTTTAAATAAACAAAATTGAAATAATAAAAAGTTGATTGAAAAGGAGAAAGCCGAAGTAAGAAGAAGATAGAAGAGCAAGTAAAATAAGAAGTTGATTGGAAATTTAATTTTAAACGCATAGAGTTGTCATGCGACTAAATTAAACAAAAATTGTCAAATTAGCGACTGAATAATTTGAAATATTTTCACCTCTATATACCTCTTTCAGTGGCTCAGGCCAGGTTAGTTTCGAATTATGGCAGTTTTTAGTGCCTTTCCGTGCCTTTTTTCTATTTTATTTTGCCTTTTTTATAGGTTTTTAGGTCCTCAAAATCCTTTCCCTGTTTATGAATTACCACCCAGTTTTGATCTACGAACATTGAACATGAACATTTTTAAAACAAAAGTTAATATTGGATCTTTGTTCGATGCTCATTTTTGTACGATGGCACAAACATACTTTCACTTCAGTGCACCAAATTTCATGAAATTTTTACTAAAAATCGGGAAAAAATTTAGTTTCCAATGCATTAAGTCACATAAGCCACCACATTTGGAAAGTGCACTTTGCTTTTAAAAACACGTATTACTAAACTGACAAAAAAAAATTTTAAACTCCCCCATGACCAAGTTCTGGCTACGCCCCTGCATCAAATCATGTGTTTTCACATTTACTCGAAACAAATTCTTAACCCTTGGTTTACCACGGTAGATTAAGATTAAAAAATTAAAAGCTTTAGTTATTTAGTTTTTAGTTATTTCCCGATTGAAGTGCCCAATAAATCCTGTTTCTTCATACAAAGTGTTAACCCTTTGGTGACCCTGTTAGATTTTGATTTTCAAAAAAGTTAAAAACAAGTGTCAAATTATTTCTCACTACGAGTACTTCCACCAAGTTTGAAGTCAATAGGCCCATTAATTCATGTTTTTTCACAGTTTCGTCATACAAATTTTTAACCCGTCGTTGATCCAGTTAGATTTCGATTCTGAAAATAATGGGAAACACGTGTCTAATTTCTTTTATTTCAAGTATTTTTACAATTTTTTGGGTCAATAGGCCTATCGGTTCATGTTTTTTTTGGGGGTCTTCCCGTAAACAAATATTAACCCATTGTTGGCCCAGTTAAATTTTGATTTTCGAAAAATTATAAAATACATACGTGTCGAATTATTTGTGATCTAGAATGTTTTCAGGAAGTTAAAAATCAAAATGTCTATTAAATCACGTTTCTTCATACAACACTTGAACCCATGTTTTGCCCCTTTAAACCCCGAATTTCTAAATATCCCGTCTTAGCGGAGGTTCATTCTTCAAGATGTTCAATATGTTCTCTACACAGTTCAAGTTTCATGTTTGTAGCATCAGCGGTTTGGGCTGCGCAATGATAAATAAATCAATCAATTAGTCAGTCATACAGGACAAACAATCTGTGTATATCAAAATGAAGGCGGTACCACGCCCCCTTGTCGAATGCTCCAATGCTGTGCTACAAAGTGGAAAGTTCGTACCAGGTTTCATTGATGTGGACTTACAGTACTGCGTAAAGGTTGGGTCACAAAAAAAGTGCCACGCCCCTTGTCCAACGCCAATGAAATCTCACCAGTAGAATGACACATCCATGAAACGACGGTACACCAAATTTCAAAGCAGTAGAAAAACTCCATGCAACAGAAAAAAAGTGCGATTTTGTTGTCCTGTGTTATTAAAGTAAAATTTTCTTTAAAAAAAATGACAAGCCTTTCTTTGCTTATAGCGGGACCAACATCACATATCTAATTATTAAGAAATGCGAATCTTATCAAAGAACATGGACAAGACAACTTCGCACACCCACTTCAAAATTGACACAACTCAAAATTTTTAATTTTTCAGAAATCGCAAAAAACTGTTTTTGAGCTGGATACACATTTTTTTTAAATAACGTATGGACCATTTAGTAGAAAATCCTTACAGATTATGCTCTAGGATGATTTACAAAAATTTGTTTATATGACACTAGAAAATATATAAATAAGTGGTGAACCAGAAAAATTTTCGCATTTTTACGCATTCAGCATACCAAAATGTCAAAAGATAGGAGCCTGGTATTTTCTAGTGAAAGTATCTATAAATATTGCAGTTTCTTGCTAAATTAGTAAATTGCATTTTGGATCTACTTTAGTCAACATGTCCAGCCCAAAAGAACACTGCCGCAAATTAATACTGGACATTTACTTGACGGATAAGACGAAGTCTAGACTAAGCATTGCAAGGGAAAGCAAAGCGAGCGTAGCGACGGTTTATAATGTTACAAACAACTACAACGCGGAAAACTCCATCTACAGAGCCGAAGAATCGGGCAGAAAAAAGGGTCCAAGTAACCCAGAAGTGCTGAAAGTGGTTGGTAGCACATATCGGAATAACCCCACGAGGTCGACTCGAGATGTTGCAGCTGCAGCAGGCACAACGCAATCAACTGGGATGCGATATAAGCGAAGTCAAGGATTAAGGACCTACAAACAGCAGGAAGTGCCTGACCGGTCGGAAGCAAAAGAAAAAATAGCGAAGACGCTGGCTCGAAAACTGTATGACAATTACGTACCCAAGTGCGATTGCGTGATTCTCGTCGATGGAACTCTAACTTTATTAGTTCGAAAGTTATTAAAAAAAAAGGCAGTACAAAAAAAGGAAGTACAAAAATTCTAATTTATTTGAGTATCAGTATTTTAAATAATAAAAAGATACAAAATCAATGAAACGAGAATAATGAAATTTTGACACATGATCAAGGAAATTTTGGGGTTTAACATACTTACTTTTCAAGAAAATTCTATATAAATTTTCAAGGATATAAAGGATTAAAATTTTCAAAGGATCTTTTTCATAACCTTTTTGTACAAATAGATAACAAATCAATTTTATTTAAATTCTTGAGCCTTTCCTCTTTCATTTGATATACATATCGCCATATTCTAAAGAGGTTAAGTATTTTTTATATTTTTTTTATTTTTTATCCCTTTCAAAATTTTGAAGTCCTTTTAAAAGGACAAAGGATGTAGAAATGAAAAACTGAGTACGCAGCATTACTACTATTATGTTTGGTCTCTAGTTTCACGCCCATATGGATTTTTCCCAGTGTGAAAAAATTTTTTCATTTTTGTCGCACGGTGTTATAAATGATAATAAAAAGTTGAAAAAATTTTTAAAATACAAAATTAATTAATTTATTTGAAATTATGAACTAAAATTGTCACAACTTTACTTAAAATTAACTCCAACAAAAATTTATTTGGTCAAAAGTGTCACAATTTGAATTAGGACTATTTCGAATTGAGCAAACTTCTGAATATGAAGAGAGACTTAGAGAGAGTGAATTATGGACCTTCAGCTACAAATCTCTGCACAGCATAACATTGGATATTCTCTTTTGCAGCTATTAGTACCAAAGTGGATAGCTTTTTTAAATCTCTGCATGGCTATCATTGTGACAAACAGACACCCGATCAAACTACCAAATACTTGCAAAGGACATCATCCGTACATCCTCCACGAGTGCTATGCTTGGCTATTATTTAAAAATGTTGTGGGTGCTTTGAAAATTTTATTTCACTAAATTGGAGTGTTTTGAAACTGAAAATTAAAAGTTGTTGAATTAAAAAAAATTTTATATGCAAATATGTAAATTTGTTTAACAAGCCCACAAGACAAACATTTACGTTATAAAGTTTTCATAATTTAATTGGCATTTGAGACCAACCAACCAACCAATGTCACTCTAAAGGCTGCAATTACATTTCTGAAGGTTGTTATTATACAAATTCCTTGTATTTTAATTTTAGAAAACATATTCAATCAGCCAATTTACTGCGCCAGAAGTACTACGCTTCAAAAACAATAAACAATAAAACCAACTACTTATTTTCTGCTGAAAGAATATACTTAACACTAGAATGCCCAAGGTAGTAATTTTGACTACATTGACGTCTTTTATTGTAAATAACTTTTGTTGCATAGCTTTCTAAAAAAATATCTTACGTGACTTTTATTAATTTTAAAGCTAAATGGAATAAATAAATTAAAAATATTGTAAAAACAATTTTTAACCCAGTTTTGCAAAATTTACCTTAAATGCCCAATACCTACCTAAATATACAATTTTCAGCAAATCTTACTGATAAATAGACAAATATGCATCTTCAATTGCAAAATATGAAAATTTTATATAATTGCAAATATTAAATAAAAAAATATCATAGTAGGTTGTGACAATTCCCAAGTTTTTCAATCCAAAATTCACTCACAAAATTCATTCATAAATTCCAAATTTCATTCCATTTTATCCCATTGATGTGTAAAGTATGCCATTATATTTAAATTAATTTTCTTTATAAACCATAAAAAAAATAAAAACTGAACTAATTTATTCATATTTGCTACGTAAAAACCAATAAAATTTCAAAAAAGTCAGTAAATAATAATGTAGTCAAAATGACTACATATGGGCATTTTAGGTAGGTCAGATTGTCGGGCATTCTAGTGTTAAAAGCACGCCCCGCAATTTAAAATTCAAATGCAAACCCCACGATTGGCTACGCATACCATCAAATTATGAACAAATCAATTGAATCACCTAATCAGAGTCGTGCAGGACGCGCTCCACAGTGGGGCGTCCGTGGCCAAAAATAAAAAAATAAAAATCTTTTTTAAAAAAAAAAGGAATTTAAAAAATTTTAAGTTTTGTAGTCTCACGAAAAAATAAAATAGAAATTTAACCTTGCGAAACTTAAGATGTTTTTTCTTATGGTTCGAGTTATTATTTTAATATACCTGATTTTTTATTTTATGTTTTAGGTTTTTATAGTCAGGCAATGCCTTTTTTTTGTTTTGGTTATTACTGTTCGCTAACTACCGTTATTTGAACGTAGAGCCATTTTCAGCCCTAGAAAAAGTTTAAGTGCAAACTTCAAAATTAAATATCTCGAAAAGCCCTAGGGAGCCTTTCCAATTTCGATTGTTTCACTAAATTACAAGTATGTAGAACATGTTTGCAAAGTTTCAGCTGCAGAGGCCTGCAGTCCCGCATGTAATTCATTATTTTATAGTGGCATCTTTTGTACAATTTCGTAAGCTATTTTATGTGTAGCTGCCGTCGCGTAGTTTAACTCGACCGGCTGGCACTACAAATGCATGCAAATATTTGTAAAAATAAACGAATAAGCGAATTGAAGAGGGGTCAACATGAAAAACATCGAAAACTTAAAAAAATGCCAAAATATACATATGTACCGATTAATTCATTTGCGGCTTTCATTGGAGGCTTTTACGAACTTTTAAAGTAGGCGTGGTAGACTGCCCATTTTTGGCACAATTATAGATTATGCCCTAGTGATATTGTGTATGAAATTTTATCTTTCTTGTGTTAGTAGTGGCCAAGTTATCGAATAACAAAGATTTTTGCAATATGGGGGGGTGGGCGTGGCAGTAGTCCAATTTTCACAAGTTTTCGTATTTTTCTTAATTACGCTAAAAAATGGGTGGATACCAAATTTCGTCAAAATTAAACCACGTTTACTATTTTTGGAAATGCGATATATGGTGACGCCCCACTGTGCGCTCCACCCAACTGATTACTGCGATCAGTACGACGTTGCGACTGTTTGTTGAAGCGAGTTCAGTGCCTTTATTATGAAATAATTGCCGCAAAATGACGGGGTGTAAATGACATAATTACAGCCTCAACCGCAGCGGCGCTCACTGCTGGCCGGCCGACGCACTTATCCACTTAACTAACTTTCTTAAAATGCCATTAAAAGTGACAGACGACGCATAGACGCAGCGGCGATATCGAAGACAACGCTTCACTTAAAATCGCATCGGAACACACTTGGAGTCACAACAATGCAGACCGAAGAGGAAATGGAATCCACGCGAAAGCGTAATTATCGATCGATTAGAGAGCTAATACGGATCACTTTTGGACTGGGCATTAATTTGACCACGCCAACCGTCTTCAAGGACTCGCTACGCATGTAAGACAAGAGAAGAAAGGATGCATTTTTGCTGTGACTCAACCACTTGTCTCCTTTCAAACACTTCAAGTATTCTGTTTGTTTTTTTACTTTACTTTTCTCCTCTGCAGCATAACCGTTTTACTGTTTGTCATCAATGCACTTGCGATGTATGGTAACTGGTGTTTTTTTATGCGACACAAGGACAACATAATTGAAATCGGCGAGGTTTGCTCAAAGAGTTCATCAAAAGCTAGTTTTATGTAGTCTCTATTTTATATTATTTTATATTTACAGACAGTTAGCATAGCACTTCAGACCATCTCGAATTTAATAAAAATTACGTACTATATGTTCACACAACGACGCTTTTACCAACTGCTGCGAACGGCCCAAACACACGAAATGCTGTACAAACTTGAGATATTTAAATTCGGTACATAAAGCATGGAAAGTTTAAGAATGAAGAACATAACTTAACTGAAGCGAAATGCACATAAAATGCGAGGTTGAGCTATTTTTTTTTAAGAGACCCGCGAATTCCTGGTAAAAATATTTTTCCTAATAACTGACGATTAGGAGAGACAAATTGGTTATCAATTTTGTGTTAGTATAACTTGAGCTCACGGCAGTCCTATCAGGCTAAAAAATTTTTGGAAGAGCTGAGAGATAATTATGTAGATTAGATCGGCGTTACTGAATTCCTGCAAAGAATCACTTACACACAGAGTGATGGCTTATTGTGATACCAAAACGACGCCAGGACTTACCAGGATTCCAAAGTGAACTTTGCTGTCTTCCTGATGTTTTAAGTTGAAAAGTCTGCATGCCTAGTAAGGAACGTGGTGCCTAGATTTTTTTATCTTTTTCCAAGCAGAATAGTCGCAGATCATACCTGGAAACATTCCACGTATGACCTGAAGAAGACTTTAGAACGACAATCGCAACAGACTCATTATTTATTTATTTAGAAAAATATTTGACCATATGCCATGAAAGAGTGGATAGGACTTGGTTAGTAAATTAACCACTGGAATGCTTTTCAATGTGAGTATTTTCATCTCAGTTATGGAACCATTCGAATCATGAGACCATCTTCACCATTTGAATGTTTGACTTGCTAAATATTTTAACTGAGAAGGGAAAAATCTTTACACTTTCGATTCAATGTTAAATTCGATTCGAAATGATTACATGCTGCGAATTAGAATAAAGAAGTCGTGGTAACCGTGGGCCTAGTCGTTGCCACTTAGGTTAATCTATTGTGACACAATCCTTGCTGACCTAACGAACTGAAATAAACTTCAATCTCAAGAGATGCTAGTCAATGTTTTCGGGAAGATGAGGTGAGATGATGTGAGTAAGACAGTTTCTTAGAACTTCCTTAGAACTTTGTTATTCTAAAGCCAATTTCAAGATGCCTGTAGTTGAAGTTTGATTGTTAATCCATTATTCGATTGAAGAACTCCCTTCCTCGTAGTACTCAAAAGCTTCTCTATAGGCAAAACTTCAAAAGTTAGTTATATTGTGTTGAAATTTTATTATACGAAAGCTATATGGAAACCCCATCTGTGAATTCACCAACGACCACTTGCCGCCAACGTAGCCTGAACTCGACTATACATTATCTATTTTTAGACTTCCCTGGCCAGAAGCCCCTAAAACTGGAAATCGATGCCATTATGAACGACACATGGAAGAACGTGCGCAGGCAGTTGTTGTTCTTCCTCTGCAGCGTTAGCGCCGCTATGTGCAATTCCTTCTTTACCGCACTGTTCTTCAATTTGTACAACCAAATCAAAGAGACACCCAACTACGAGCACATATTACGTAAGTGCTTGCCAAATATGAAATAATGCAATTTGCGCAGTGCAGCATAAAAAAAGTAAAAGATTGCGGTTTGTTGACGGTTTCAGCAATACCTGCCCTCTATCCGATGTGGGAAGATAAGGGCATGGCTTTTCCCTACTATCACATACAAATGTTTGTGGGCGGCTGCTCCGTTTACATGGTTAGCGTGAGTGAGTTTGAACGCGTCGAACATAAGAAAATTATCGCCAACAACAAATATTACAAAAACATTACAAACAATTGCAAACATTTTCACAGGTGCTGTTAGCTTCGATGCGACCTTCGTAGTGATCTGCTTGCACGCAGTCGGAATGGTAAAGGTGCTGAATTTAATCATTTTGCGCTCCACCTCGCCGCTGGTACCCAAAGAGCGGCGCGTCGAGTATCTGCGCTCTTGTATCTATCACTATCAGCGCGTGTACAGGTGAAGAGTCTCTATCAGTCGATTTGTTGATTAACCCTTTCATGGCCAATAGGATATAAAGAATATATGTGTGACATGCTAACTTAGTCTTAGTCTTAGTCATAGTCATAGTCTTAGAAGTTTCATATCTAACACATTTGTCCGACCTTTCGTAATGGGATCAGTCACATACAATAGTACTAATCTATATGTACGTGTATATATATATTAGGGCGGGTTAATTTTTTTTTTTTGATGAAGCGTATAGCAAAGACGTAATCTATAGGTGATTCTGAGAAATTTTGCTCAAGAGACCATAGCTCTAAGTCGGATTTGGAGCCCCCAAAATTTCAAAATAGATATTTTTCAATATATAGATAGAATAATTAAATTAAATTCGTCATAAAATCGGATAGAGTTATAGTAGATTTCTCAATCTGGGCTTGTTTGAAAGGTATTTTTATCACCTTTCAGAATCTGTATTGATACCAATATTTGTTTTTTTATTTTTATTAGACATATTAGGAATTTTTTGTCGAAAAATAGCCTAAAATAAACTAATGAATGAATGAATGAAATGAATGAAATTTTGGGTGGCTCCAAATCCGACTTAGAGCTATGGTCTCTTGAGCAAAATTTCTCAGAATCACCTATAGATTACGTTTTTGCTATACGCTTCATCGAAAAAAATCGTTCCATACTATTTGACCCGCCCTAATATATATACACATATATATGTCATAACATGCTGCAGCTACGTGCAGGACGTCAACCGCATCTATCTGCACATCAGCCTGGCGCAGTTTCTGCTCAGTCTGGGGGCTCTCGGCTTTGTGCTGTTCGAGATAAATATCTGCTTCGTAAGCGCCACCAATTAGTCGGCCTTCGGTCAAACATTCTCTGAACAGCTTACACGCTCTTTGCAGGAGTCGGACATGAGAACGATGATACGAATGCTGATGTTCCTTGTGGCCGCCTCCTTCCAGAATATCATCTACTGCTACAACAGCCAGCAGCTCATCACAGCAGTAAGCGCCGCGCATTGCCTTCCATCGGTAGCGTTCAATTTTTGTCTTTTTGCTTGTTGTCTGTTCGCAGAGCGAGGAGACACAGTTTGCACTGTACAGCTGCAACTGGTACGACGAGTCGCCCGAATTCAAGCAGCTAATCCAAATGATGATGCTGCGCACCAGCCGCGCTTTCAAGCTCCATATTTCCTGGTTCGCGTTGATGAATTTTCCCACTTTAATGGCTGTACGTAGTTTTACCAGTTTTGCCAACTGAATTATTATTTGCAGATCTTTTTAATAATTTTGTTTAATCTTCTGAATTTTATTCCCTCAATCGCAGCTGAACCGTTTGAGCGGCTCCTACTTTCTGCTGTTGCGTAATTTATCCAGTTAAATCGAGTTAATTGCTGTAAATTTGATTGCTGTGAATTATTATTCGTCCTCAGGTAGCAACTAAAAGGACGAGAATTAATAAAAAAAATTAAAATTAAAAATTAAAAGCGCGTTTTATTTTTTACGTCCAATGGGTGTAATCTTCTTTCGAGCTCATGGAAAATTTATTAAAAAATTAATGGATAAAATGTTGTAGCTTTGTTGCTGTAGCAATATGGACGCATTAGGGTTGCCAGATATTGTCATAACGAAGGACATATCCTCTCTTTCATTAAAAACTACGACAGTATTCTAGTTTATTGTAAAAAAAGCACTTACTTTTTCTTGTTTCTAAATATCAAATTTAAATTGCAAGAATTGACAAATTTATAGAGATTTGAAAGAGGAAATACTTAGCTTGAAGTTTGAAGAGGAAATGGCAGCTAGGATATCTCAAGATGTACTGATTTGAAGTTTGTTATATAAATCTTCAGTGTGTATGTCGCTGGAGACTATTTTTTTCTAATTTACAGAGGCAGTAAGAGATGGTCGTAATATATATAAAATAAGAATCCAGTTAATGAATGGCGTCTATTTTAATAATTTGCTACTAAAAACTAGTCATAAAAAAATGCTGATCCATTTTCTTCCTATTCATGGAAAAGTCTCATTTGTGATGGCGAAATTGAACGCTGATTTTCATCGAGTTATATCTCTATATAACTTTATATAGAACACATGCAGTTATATTTCTTTTTTATATTTCTTTTTACAAAGCCCAGTGTCTATGGGTTTTATATTAGAACTAGCTGGGCCCTGCGGCTTTGCACGCAAGTTCTCTTGTTTCCCCCGATACAAATTCTTAACCCATTGTTGACCCCGTCAAATTTTGATTTAAAAAAACATGTGTCAAGTGTTTTCACAAATTTTGAAGGCAAAAAGCCCATCAAATCAGGGGGGTTTTGGGTGTCAGAACCCCGCCCCCACCCCATAGCCTATAATTTGTCAACATTCTCAATCACTATGCATCGTAAGTACGTTCCCACATTAGCAAAAAAGTATTTTTATTTTTCAATATTTAAATGAATAATAACAAATAATTTTTTGGGCGAAACTAATTTGTTTTTTTAATAGTCCAGTTTAGGCTCAATACAGCGATTTGCATGATCTAAAAACATGTCTAAAGAGTAGTTTAGTTCGTCGACCGGAATGTCCTTCAGGACGCCTTTTGAATGGTTTCTACGTTCCCAAAACGCGTTTTTCATCGGCAAATGCATGTTTTGAAAAGGTAAAAGTCGCGTGGTGCCGCATCAGGTGAAAACGAGGACCGGTTGATGGTTAAAACTCGACTTTTAGTAAACAAAAAACAGTCAAAACAAGTGCCGATAGTGTAATGTACAAAAATTGTGGTCCGGATATATTTACTTCACGTTGCTCCAATTCTATAATGGGCAGATGACAAAGCAAATATATCGCCCTACGTTGTGTACAAATTGTGCGGTACAAATTTAAACACAACACACGGAAAACGAAACACCCGTCCTTGGGCTGTAGTTTCCCGACAATTGTAAAGTGGAAGATGGTAAAAAAAAGAGGCTTAGCCTCAATGTTGTTAAACGGGTACACAAGAACAAATCTTGGCCCCTGGCATTGTCCACCCCAGGTTGCAATGCGCTCATTTGGCCACTTTCGTGCGGGACCCTTAAAGCTAGCTCTTACGGCTGGTGGGGGGATTCGGGACCAAATCATTACAACCTGCACTACAATTAACTCAATATGAGTCCCAGCCACTTGATTGTTTTAAATACTCATACTCAACACGACCAGACAAAATATCGGACGGACAATAAAACTTCCAAATGGCCGCACTGGCCCTTCTTCCTCTTCTCTGTGTTTTGGGGCGACGCTAAGGTGGAATGCGCATCGCCCTGTCTCTACCATGACCCATGTTGTTGTTGTTAGGATGGGTCCCCAATGACATAAATCCACCTACCCTTTCATCTAATCACCTTTACAATTCCAAAAGTCTTAAATGTTCATGGTTATCTTAACCCAAAAATAGAACAATTGTATTTAAATGACTTCATGATTATTTACAAAATCTTAAACCAAAAACTAAAACCAGGTACAATGAACCTCCCTGCATTCAGCATAGTTTTGATTTCCAAAAATTAGCGACGCGCAAATTGTCGCACAAAAGGGAATGCAGAAGGTGATCGATTCTAACAAAACAAAAAAAAAAACAAACTGTATTACAACAATATTAAACTAAGCAAAAAGAACTGTGTGCTAACACACGCGGACTCGCCAGCACATAGCTGCAGTCAATGCTATGAAAACCGTATCACTTCTTTTCCAGTGTCAATATTTCGCAACAACAATTCAAAGGTAAGTATGGTTCAATTAAGAGGTAAGTATGCAAGTATGTATGCCACTTATATATTAATTAAGAAATCTATAAATTTTTTAGGTAAACATAATTCGAATCTCAAGGTAAGTAAATAGATAAATTAAGTTAATATTTTTAATAGGTTAGTTTTTCGTAATATCGCGGTAAGTATTTGTAATTCATTCTTTATTTCACTTTTTCTTTTCCAAATTTTTCATTATTTATCATTTCGTTTTACTTTGCTTTCTTTCAGCGTTTTTCGCAAATTGTTGCTGGAATTTTTTTCATCTGCTTTAGTTTTCTTTCATTCTTTCTTCTTTAACTTTAACTTTATTCGTATTTCACTTTTAATTTGTTTTCTTGTCAGTTTTCTATTCGCAAATTTGTGCAGGAATTAAGTCTTCTGCCTTAGTTTTCTTTTCTTTCAATGCTTCTTTTAATCAATCATATTTTTCTTAATTTTTATTATATTTCCCGTAATTTTCGATTTTTTGGCAAAGCAAATTTCGCATTCACAAAAGAAAAAATTCCATAAAACATTGGATGTTCACAACCACAGCGCAATGCAAACATCGTTTGCTGCAAAGTGCAACAACAAATATACAGAATGCAGCGCAGTGAAGCTGCGAAGCGAAGCGATTGGAGGTAGAAACGCGAATACGCATTGCCCACCGCAAAAGTGATCGGCTGACCGCTTATGCAGAGTGCACGCGTATAAGAGTTCCACCTCTCTCGCGACACTTATAAGTTGTTAGTGTAGGAGTTTTTGGTTTTTACTCACATGCATCTCGTCGCGAAGAAGGGCCCTTAATCGTGGATGCTGCGCACTTTTCTCGTTCGTTGCTGCTGGACTGTGAAATTGTTGTTGTTAATATGCTGCTTTTTTGGCGTTCGCATAAACGCTCTTGAAGGTCATTTATAAATCTACATTAATTGTGTTTTTCTTTTGACTTATGCAACGAAAATTGAATTTGCTTTTCACTATTTACATGATTAACCAAAAATATTGTTTCTAATGAGCCTGACTTAATCTAATTTGAATTTAATTACAATTTACAATAACATTTTACATTAAGTTCAAGTAAATATAACAACAAATGTTGCGGGTAAGTACAAAATGTTGCTTTACGTAGCAAATGTTGCTGGTAGGAAAACTTTTGGTAAGTATTTTCAGGTAAGTATAATTTAACATTTTAAGTTTCACAGCTGCTGGTCCTGGTTTTTCGTTGCAGGTGCTGGTTGCTGGTGTTTGTGGCCGCAATTTGTCCGTCCGCTGTTTCTGCACTTTTCGTCCGACCGTGCCTTGGTTCTTCCTTCAGTGGTGATGGTGGTGATTTATGCTGAGTGGTGATCTTTTGGAGTGGTGATGCTGGGCATCAATTGGCTGCTCAAAGATGGGCTGTTCCTCGTGCAAATACGAAAATTCTCTGCGGCTTCTCGGGCAAATGATAGAATTTTTCTGCGGCCTCGTGCGACATCGGTTCGCTGCGCGCTATATGCAGCCGAGGGTGATAAATCGGTCCGTGGCCGCATATGAATTCGCCTAAGATAAGGGAATATGATTTTCCTTACAACTTTGTCTAGCCTATTAAAAGATAATTGAAACGGTAGCCAAAACTTACCCAGTTTTGCTAAGGATTGCTGGGTTATTCAAAAAAGATGTTCCTACGATTTTTTCCTTATGCACTTTTCACCACGGCCGGCTTTGCGGCTATCACACTTTCACTGAGTTTAAAATTTCAACTTGCACTATTTTACTGAGGTCTGCTCGAGACCGAGTCGGATGATTGAAAGACAGATCATTCGATCATGACTTTCCGGCTGACCTTTTGTTCGTCTGCCTACGCGGTCGCTGAGGTCGTCAGTCGTTTCGAACGGTTGCCTAACCTGACTGGTCATCAATTAGCTGCACTAGAATGTTGCGGCAACATTGTTGCCAAGAATTATCTCTGCAACATTGTACATTAATGTGGTTCAGTGCATTACAAATTCAATTTAAAAAAAAGGAAAATTTTTGCTGAGCGCGAAATCGAATATTACAATAGATGAAATGGCATCCTTCCAAATGTTCAGTTAAAATGCGATAAATTTATGCTATTGAGATGCCAAAGATTTTTATATACGTCGTTTACCAATGTCGTTCACTCGGATGACAAATATAATTTTTTGTATACTTTAGTATTTAGTATCTTCCTCTGGCGATAGTTCGTTGTTCGAAAAAAGGCCTAACTTTAATGATTTATTTTTTGACTATGGAAAATATTAGAAGATTTCTTTCCAGATGGTTCATTGAACACATAATGAGAAACATGAACAAAATTTCTAAATAAAATA
This sequence comes from Melieria picta, assembly GCA_964056695.1. NCBI lineage: Eukaryota > Metazoa > Arthropoda > Insecta > Diptera > Ulidiidae > Melieria > Melieria picta. The sequence continues at coordinate 10,105,477 of OZ057399.1, read as the reverse complement.
TTTTTTCATGTTATTGAAAATTACCTTCCAATTTGTGCAGATATTAAACATGAATATTAAAAAGATCACCCGGGCGGGTATAAGTAATGCGAAGGTTAAATCCAATTTCAAGAATTTCAATGACGATTTTGGCTAATCTTTTATGAACAGGGAAAGGATTTTGTGGAAATTGCCTTTTTTGTTTGCTGCTAGATAAAGCATTTCTGATTGAAAATGAGCACGAATTAGGTCCTCCTGATTAGAGATATACCACTTTTATTTTGCCTTTTTTTGCCTTAAAAAGGCAGTTTGCCTTTTTCACCCATAAACGCCTTTTTTTAGTGCCACAAAATGCCTTTTTCAAGATTTGTCGAGCGCCTTTTTATTTTTTTTTCGTTTTTAATATTTTCCCCCTTTTGTTTCGCAAAAATACCTTGAAACTAAAAAAAAATCAAGTGGCAACATTGCAACATTTCGTTAACTTATCGATGTTTTTACATTGATTTGATCATTCCTAAGCCGTTATTTTTTGTTGTGCAGTGGAAAATTTAAAGAAGAAAACATGCCAAAATCAAAAAGTTCGGTTAGCGCAAAAATTTCCGCGCTGATAGCAGAGTTTGGTGGTGCTGAGAGAGGTGCTGAAATCCTTTCTACAGATGGGAAAGTTTTATTGTGCACTATTTGCGGAACAAAAGTTAATCACGAAAAGAAGTACTACGTGCGGCAGCATATTCATCGCGAAAAACACGTTAAAGCAATGCAACTACAACAAAAAAAGACTCAACTGATAGCACCCTACGTCGAAAACCGAAACGAATTTTTCGCAGACTTAACAAAAATGATGATTTCGTGCGATATTCCCCTCTATAAACTGGCATGTGCAGAGTTCAAGTCATTTTTCGATATGCAAATAGAAAGCTTCCCGACGAGTCAACGCTTAGAAAAAATTACGTCCATGGATGCTACGACTCGGTATTGCAAGTACTAGAAAAATTCGTTTCAGTTTTCGCAGCAAACGAGGGTCTCAAGGCAATAAGGAGTGTACATGACGGTCGTTAACGGTGATGAAAAGTACATCTTCCTGGTAATTTGAAGATTACAGATGTCCCGTTTTTCAATTGGTCGCCACTAGTATCAGCTCATGTCGAACGAACGTTTAGCACGTTTCAAGCTTTTCTTCGCTATAATAGAACGAAGATGTTGCCCGAAAATTTTAAAATGCACATGGTGGTTCAATGTTTACACAACTACACTGACTAAGATTCATCTTGATGATGTAAAAACTAGCTTGCTTTTATTTATTTTTTTTGTGATACAAGTACGGCTTTTATGCTTTTATATGAGAAGTTAAAATATGTGCCTAAATACATTTCAATTAAAATATCTTAGTTTTAGTTTTTAAACCATCTTTGAAAACCTTGATGTTCCTTTTCTTTTACAAAAAACGAGGTATAAATGTAGGATCAGACAACAAACGAATGACAACACACGGACGGACCTTTTGAAATACATCCCTGACGGACATAGAAAGCAGACGGACATAGAAAGCAAACGGACAACAAGAGAAAGCAGACAGACAACAAGCGAAGCGGACATTTGATCGGAGTGACGCTAGCGAGCGCAGACGTGTCGGACAGTGCTTACATTTTTATACTAAATAATAAAATAAGTTTAAAAGTTACTTATTTCTTATTCTTTTCTTATTTCTTATAAGATTTCAGCAAAGGAAATCAGGCGGTTTTATTTATCCGGGATAGGACATCAATCCTACAAATGGGGGCTCAGTCCGGGAAATGCCTGAAGTGACAGTAAAAACAATAAAGTGCTGATATCGAAAATGTTTAACTTATTCGAAGTGTGCTGAAGTGACAGTAAAAATAAATGCCTTTAAGCTTTATAAACAGTGATGTAAACTCTTTTCTGCATGTGAGATTGGCACGAGCCTGAAGTGCGTGTACATTAGGAAAAACGGTTACAAGATTCAAAAGAAGAACGCGACGCCGGCGCATAACAGTGAAGTGAGCCGTCGCACAGTGGGGCGTCCGTGGCCAAAAATAAAAAAAACCAAATCGTTATTTTGAAAAAATAAGTAAGCACGATCGAAGCTAAATCTCCAACTAAGCTATATCAAAAGGAATTTTAAAAAAATTTTAAGTTTTGTAGTCTCACGAAGGTTTTAAACTTTATATATTGCGTAAACACAAATTTAAGGGAAAATAGACATTTAACCTTGCGAAACTGAAGATGTTTTTTCTTATGGTTAGAAGTATTATTTTATTATATCTGAATTTTTATGTTATGTGTTAGGTTTTTACAGTCTGGCAATGCCTTTTTTTTTGTTTTGGTTATTACTGTTCGCTAACTACCATTATTTGAACGTAGAGTCATTTTGAGCCCTAGTAAAAGTTTAAGTGCAAACTTCAAAATTCAATATCTCGAAAAGCCCTAGGGAGCCTTTCCAATTTCGATTGTTTCACTAAATTACAAGTATGTAGAACAAGTGTGCAAAGTTTCAGCTGCAGAGGCCTGCAGACCCGCATGTAATTCAATTTTTTATAGTGGCACCTCTTATACAAATTCGTGAGCTGTTCTATGTGTTTCTGCCGTCTCGAAATTTATCTCGACAAAACCAAATAGAATCGATGACAAACTTTTTGAAAGAAAAATATGGAAGAAGTGTGGAAATAGAGAAAAAATTAATTAATTTACTGGCGTTAAGATTCGACACACGATGGACACAATGCCATCGACTGAAATCAGCATTTGAACGCAACAACTGAGCACATTTCAAGAATTGTTCAATGAAACTCTTGAAATGTACTTGGATTTATATCCTTGGTATTACATGCCCAGTACAGTCCATAAAATTCTTATACATGGGTGCCTCGTTGTTAACAGCTTTGAAATACCAATGTTACTTTTGTCAGAGGAAGCTATTGAGAGTAAGCATAAGGAAATTCGAAAATTGCGCCTTACTAATACTAGAAAAATATCCCGAACAGCCACTAATTATGATTTAATGTCAAATTTGTTATTATCCTCTGAACCGCTTTTAACAAGCAAAAGGCGTTCTTTTAAATGTCGGTCATCTATAGATATAAGAGATTACATTGTACCAGAAGAAGACGATATAAGTGATTGTAGTGATTCGAGCGATGATGATTAACTAATGTAGTACTTAAATGTATATAAATACTGTTCGATTGTAATTTATAGATTAAATGCTGAAGTTTTCGAAGTCCGATTGAGTTAATTTTTGAAAAAAAAAACTATTTTGTGGTACTAATGGTGAGTACAAAATATAATTAAAAAATCTCTTTTAGTTTTGGAGTTATTTCAAATTTAAATATTTTTCTATGGGAGGTGGGCGTGGCCGTGTTCCGATCTTGAACATTTTCGGTTATCATTAACATTTTGTCTTTAAAATCATTTGCAAAAAATTTCGTCTCCTTCTATTTTTGGCTACATTAAGTACTGGATCGCCACGTTTTTAACGCATTGTGTCCGGCTGGCACCACAAATGCATGTAAATATTTGTGGAAAATAAACTTAGGAGCGAATTGAAAAAGGGCCAACAGGAGAAACCATCGAAAACTTAAAAAAATGGGAAAATATACATATGTACCAATTAATTCATTTGAGGCTTGTACAAACTTTTAAAGTAGGCGTGGCAAACTGCCCATTTTTGGCAGAATTGTAGACTATATCCTAATGATACTTTGTATAAAATTTCATCCCCCTAGTGTTAACAGTGGCCAAGTTATCGAATAAAAAATATTTTTTCAATATGGGGGGTGGGCGTGGCAGTGGTCCGATTTTCACAATTTTTCATATTTTTCTTAATTGGGCTAAAAAATGGGCGGGTGCCAAATTTCGTGAAAATTAAACCACGTTTACTATTTTTGGCCACGCGATATATGGGGACGCCCCACTGTGCGTCGCAGTCCCAACATTCCGCTACGGCAAAACATCAACGAGAAGAAAGCGACGCCGACGCACATCAGTCGTCGCAGTCCCAACGGCAAAACATCAACGAGCAGAGCAGCGAGAAGGAAGCGACGCCGGCGCACAGCAGTCGTGGCAGCAGCATTCGGTAAATTTCAACGAGCGACGCCGACAAAAGTAGGCTGTGGGTACAGCAGCAAGGACAGCAGACTGTGTGCACAGCAGGTGAGCAGCGGAACACAAAGCAGCGAAAGCACAATCGCGATTGCACAGCAGCGAAGCAGTAGAGAGTAGAGAAATTGACAGCAGCGAGGGATGAAATTGGACCGAAGCAGAGCGCGATGCGGCGAAGCAGATGAGTAAAAATATCGTTTATCTATTCTGTTTGCTACGATTGGCAAAAGTTGAGTTTTGTTGTAGGTGCGCAGGCACAAGATTTTGCATAAGCATGTTGAAAGAAAATTGAAATGAAAGAAAGTTGAATGAAAGGAAAAGTAAAATTGAAAATAAGAAGTTGGTTGAAATAAGAAGTTCGTTGAAAAGAAGAATGTTGAAATAAGAAGTTGGTTGAAAGAAATAAAGTTGAAAATAAGAAGTTGGTTGAAATAAGAAGTTCGTTGAAAAGAACAAAGTTGAAAATAAGAAGTTGGTTGAAATAAGAAGTTGGTTTAAATAAACAAAATTGAAATAATAAAAAGTTGATTGAAAAGGAGAAAGCCGAAGTAAGAAGAAGATAGAAGAGCAAGTAAAATAAGAAGTTGATTGGAAATTTAATTTTAAACGCATAGAGTTGTCATGCGACTAAATTAAACAAAAATTGTCAAATTAGCGACTGAATAATTTGAAATATTTTCACCTCTATATACCTCTTTCAGTGGCTCAGGCCAGGTTAGTTTCGAATTATGGCAGTTTTTAGTGCCTTTCCGTGCCTTTTTTCTATTTTATTTTGCCTTTTTTATAGGTTTTTAGGTCCTCAAAATCCTTTCCCTGTTTATGAATTACCACCCAGTTTTGATCTACGAACATTGAACATGAACATTTTTAAAACAAAAGTTAATATTGGATCTTTGTTCGATGCTCATTTTTGTACGATGGCACAAACATACTTTCACTTCAGTGCACCAAATTTCATGAAATTTTTACTAAAAATCGGGAAAAAATTTAGTTTCCAATGCATTAAGTCACATAAGCCACCACATTTGGAAAGTGCACTTTGCTTTTAAAAACACGTATTACTAAACTGACAAAAAAAAATTTTAAACTCCCCCATGACCAAGTTCTGGCTACGCCCCTGCATCAAATCATGTGTTTTCACATTTACTCGAAACAAATTCTTAACCCTTGGTTTACCACGGTAGATTAAGATTAAAAAATTAAAAGCTTTAGTTATTTAGTTTTTAGTTATTTCCCGATTGAAGTGCCCAATAAATCCTGTTTCTTCATACAAAGTGTTAACCCTTTGGTGACCCTGTTAGATTTTGATTTTCAAAAAAGTTAAAAACAAGTGTCAAATTATTTCTCACTACGAGTACTTCCACCAAGTTTGAAGTCAATAGGCCCATTAATTCATGTTTTTTCACAGTTTCGTCATACAAATTTTTAACCCGTCGTTGATCCAGTTAGATTTCGATTCTGAAAATAATGGGAAACACGTGTCTAATTTCTTTTATTTCAAGTATTTTTACAATTTTTTGGGTCAATAGGCCTATCGGTTCATGTTTTTTTTGGGGGTCTTCCCGTAAACAAATATTAACCCATTGTTGGCCCAGTTAAATTTTGATTTTCGAAAAATTATAAAATACATACGTGTCGAATTATTTGTGATCTAGAATGTTTTCAGGAAGTTAAAAATCAAAATGTCTATTAAATCACGTTTCTTCATACAACACTTGAACCCATGTTTTGCCCCTTTAAACCCCGAATTTCTAAATATCCCGTCTTAGCGGAGGTTCATTCTTCAAGATGTTCAATATGTTCTCTACACAGTTCAAGTTTCATGTTTGTAGCATCAGCGGTTTGGGCTGCGCAATGATAAATAAATCAATCAATTAGTCAGTCATACAGGACAAACAATCTGTGTATATCAAAATGAAGGCGGTACCACGCCCCCTTGTCGAATGCTCCAATGCTGTGCTACAAAGTGGAAAGTTCGTACCAGGTTTCATTGATGTGGACTTACAGTACTGCGTAAAGGTTGGGTCACAAAAAAAGTGCCACGCCCCTTGTCCAACGCCAATGAAATCTCACCAGTAGAATGACACATCCATGAAACGACGGTACACCAAATTTCAAAGCAGTAGAAAAACTCCATGCAACAGAAAAAAAGTGCGATTTTGTTGTCCTGTGTTATTAAAGTAAAATTTTCTTTCAAAAAAATGACAAGCCTTTCTTTGCTTATAGCGGGACCAACATCACATATCTAATTATTAAGAAATGCGAATCTTATCAAAGAACATGGACAAGACAACTTCGCACACCCACTTCAAAATTGACACAACTCAAAATTTTTAATTTTTCAGAAATCGCAAAAAACTGTTTTTGAGCTGGATACACATTTTTTTTAAATAACGTATGGACCATTTAGTAGAAAATCCTTACAGATTATGCTCTAGGATGATTTACAAAAATTTGTTTATATGACACTAGAAAATATATAAATAAGTGGTGAACCAGAAAAATTTTCGCATTTTTACGCATTCAGCATACCAAAATGTCAAAAGATAGGAGCCTGGTATTTTCTAGTGAAAGTATCTATAAATATTGCAGTTTCTTGCTAAATTAGTAAATTGCATTTTGGATCTACTTTAGTCAACATGTCCAGCCCAAAAGAACACTGCCGCAAATTAATACTGGACATTTACTTGACGGATAAGACGAAGTCTAGACTAAGCATTGCAAGGGAAAGCAAAGCGAGCGTAGCGACGGTTTATAATGTTACAAACAACTACAACGCGGAAAACTCCATCTACAGAGCCGAAGAATCGGGCAGAAAAAAGGGTCCAAGTAACCCAGAAGTGCTGAAAGTGGTTGGTAGCACATATCGGAATAACCCCACGAGGTCGACTCGAGATGTTGCAGCTGCAGCAGGCACAACGCAATCAACTGGGATGCGATATAAGCGAAGTCAAGGATTAAGGACCTACAAACAGCAGGAAGTGCCTGACCGGTCGGAAGCAAAAGAAAAAATAGCGAAGACGCTGGCTCGAAAACTGTATGACAATTACGTACCCAAGTGCGATTGCGTGATTCTCGTCGATGGAACTCTAACTTTATTAGTTCGAAAGTTATTAAAAAAAAAGGCAGTACAAAAAAAGGAAGTACAAAAATTCTAATTTATTTGAGTATCAGTATTTTAAATAATAAAAAGATACAAAATCAATGAAACGAGAATAATGAAATTTTGACACATGATCAAGGAAATTTTGGGGTTTAACATACTTACTTTTCAAGAAAATTCTATATAAATTTTCAAGGATATAAAGGATTAAAATTTTCAAAGGATCTTTTTCATAACCTTTTTGTACAAATAGATAACAAATCAATTTTATTTAAATTCTTGAGCCTTTCCTCTTTCATTTGATATACATATCGCCATATTCTAAAGAGGTTAAGTATTTTTTATATTTTTTTTATTTTTTATCCCTTTCAAAATTTTGAAGTCCTTTTAAAAGGACAAAGGATGTAGAAATGAAAAACTGAGTACGCAGCATTACTACTATTATGTTTGGTCTCTAGTTTCACGCCCATATGGATTTTTCCCAGTGTGAAAAAATTTTTTCATTTTTGTCGCACGGTGTTATAAATGATAATAAAAAGTTGAAAAAATTTTTAAAATACAAAATTAATTAATTTATTTGAAATTATGAACTAAAATTGTCACAACTTTACTTAAAATTAACTCCAACAAAAATTTATTTGGTCAAAAGTGTCACAATTTGAATTAGGACTATTTCGAATTGAGCAAACTTCTGAATATGAAGAGAGACTTAGAGAGAGTGAATTATGGACCTTCAGCTACAAATCTCTGCACAGTATAACATTGGATATTCTCATTTATAGCTATTAGAACCAAAGTTGATAACTTTTTTAAATCTCTGCATGGCTATTATTGTGACTAACAGACACCCGATCAAACTACCAAATACTTGCAAAGGACATCATCCATACATCCTCCACGAGTGCTATGCTTGGCTATTATTTAAAAATGTTGTGGGTGCTTTGAAAATTTTATTTCACTAAATTGGAGTGTTTTGAAACTGTAAATTAAAAGTTGTTGAATTAAAAAACATTGTATATGCAAATATGTAAATTTTTTTAACAAGCCCACAAGACAAAATTTTACGTTATAAAGTTTTCATAATTTAATTGGCATTTGAGACCAACCAACCAACCAATGTCACTCTAAAGGCTGTAATTACATTTCTGAAGGTTGTTATTATACAAATTCCTTGTATTTTAATTTTAGAAAACATATTCAATCAGCCAATTTACTGCGCCAGAAGTACTACGCTTCAAAAACAATAAACAATAAAACCAACTACTTATTTTCTGCTGAAAGAATATACTTAACACTAGAATGCCCAAGGTAGTAATTTTGACTACATTGACGTCTTTTATTGTAAATAACTTTTGTTGCATAGCTTTCTAAAAAAATATCTTACGTGACTTTTATTAATTTTAAAGCTAAATGGAATAAATAAATTACAAATATTGTAAAAACAATTTTTAACCCAGTTTTGCAAAATTTACCTTAAATGCCCAATACCTACCTATATATACAATTTTCAGCAAATCTTACTGATAAATAGACAAATATGCATCTTCAATTGCAAAATATGAAAATTTTATATAATTGCAAATATTAAATAAAAAAATATCATAGTAGGTTGTGACAATTCCCAAGTTTTTCAATCCAAAATTCACTCACAAAATTCATTCATAAATTCCAAATTTCATTCCATTTTATCCCATTGATGTGTAAAGTATGCCATTATATTTAAATTAATTTTCTTTATAAACCATAAAAAAAATAAAAACTGAACTAATTTATTCATATTTGCTACGTAAAAACCAATAAAATTTCAAAAAAGTCAGTAAATAATAATGTAGTCAAAATGACTACATATGGGCATTTTAGGTAGGTCAGATTGTCGGGCATTCTAGTGTTAAAAGCACGCCCCGCAATTTAAAATTCAAATGCAAACCCCACGATTGGCTACGCATACCATCAAATTATGAACAAATCAATTGAATCACCTAATCAGAGTCGTGCAGGACGCGCTCCACAGTGGGGCGTCCGTGGCCAAAAATAAAAAAATAAAAATCTTTTTTAAAAAAAAAAGGAATTTAAAAAATTTTAAGTTTTGTAGTCTCACGAAAAAATAAAATAGAAATTTAACCTTGCGAAACTTAAGATGTTTTTTCTTATGGTTCGAGTTATTATTTTAATATACCTGATTTTTTATTTTATGTTTTAGGTTTTTATAGTCAGGCAATGCCTTTTTTTTTGTTTGGTTATTACTGTTCGCTAACTACCGTTATTTGAACGTAGAGCCATTTTCAGCCCTAGAAAAAGTTTAAGTGCAAACTTCAAAATTAAATATCTCGAAAAGCCCTAGGGAGCCTTTCCAATTTCGATTGTTTCACTAAATTACAAGTATGTAGAACATGTTTGCAAAGTTTCAGCTGCAGAGGCCTGCAGTCCCGCATGTAATTCATTATTTTATAGTGGCATCTTTTGTACAATTTCGTAAGCTATTTTATGTGTAGCTGCCGTCGCGTAGTTTAACTCGACCGGCTGGCACTACAAATGCATGCAAATATTTGTAAAAATAAACGAATAAGCGAATTGAAGAGGGGTCAACATGAAAAACATCGAAAACTTAAAAAAATGCCAAAATATACATATGTACCGATTAATTCATTTGCGGCTTTCATTGGAGGCTTTTACGAACTTTTAAAGTAGGCGTGGTAGACTGCCCATTTTTGGCACAATTATAGATTATGCCCTAGTGATATTGTGTATGAAATTTTATCTTTCTTGTGTTAGTAGTGGCCAAGTTATCGAATAACAAAGATTTTTGCAATATGGGGGGGTGGGCGTGGCAGTAGTCCAATTTTCACAAGTTTTCGTATTTTTCTTAATTACGCTAAAAAATGGGTGGATACCAAATTTCGTCAAAATTAAACCACGTTTACTATTTTTGGAAATGCGATATATGGTGACGCCCCACTGTGCGCTCCACCCAACTGATTACTGCGATCAGTACGACGTTGCGACTGTTTGTTGAAGCGAGTTCAGTGCCTTTATTATGAAATAATTGCCGCAAAATGACGGGGTGTAAATGACATAATTACAGCCTCAACCGCAGCGGCGCTCACTGCTGGCCGGCCGACGCACTTATCCACTTAACTAACTTTCTTAAAATGCCATTAAAAGTGACAGACGACGCATAGACGCAGCGGCGATATCGAAGACAACGCTTCACTTAAAATCGCATCGGAACACACTTGGAGTCACAACAATGCAGACCGAAGAGGAAATGGAATCCACGCGAAAGCGTAATTATCGATCGATTAGAGAGCTAATACGGATCACTTTTGGACTGGGCATTAATTTGACCACGCCAACCGTCTTCAAGGACTCGCTACGCATGTAAGACAAGAGAAGAAAGGATGCATTTTTGCTGTGACTCAACCACTTGTCTCCTTTCAAACACTTCAAGTATTCTGTTTGTTTTTTTACTTTACTTTTCTCCTCTGCAGCATAACCGTTTTACTGTTTGTCATCAATGCACTTGCGATGTATGGTAACTGGTGTTTTTTTATGCGACACAAGGACAACATAATTGAAATCGGCGAGGTTTGCTCAAAGAGTTCATCAAAAGCTAGTTTTATGTAGTCTCTATTTTATATTATTTTATATTTACAGACAGTTAGCATAGCACTTCAGACCATCTCGAATTTAATAAAAATTACGTACTATATGTTCACACAACGACGCTTTTACCAACTGCTGCGAACGGCCCAAACACACGAAATGCTGTACAAACTTGAGATATTTAAATTCGGTACATAAAGCATGGAAAGTTTAAGAATGAACAACATAACTTAACTGAAGCGAAATGCACATTAAATGTGAGGTTGAAGTATTTTTTTTGAAAGAAAGAGACCCGCGAATTCCTGGTAAAAATATTTGTTCTTAATAACTTACGATTAGGACAGACAAATTGGTTATCAATTTTGTGTTAGTATAACTTGAGCTCACGGAAGTCCTATCAGGCTAAAAAATTTTTGGAAGAGCTAAGAGACAATTATGTAGATTAGATCGGCGTTACTGAATTCCTGCAAAGAATCACTTACACACAGAGTGATGGCTTATTGTGATACCAAAACGACGCCAGGACTTACCAGGATTCCAAAGTGAACTTTGCTGTCTTCCTGATGTTTTAAGTTGAAAAGTCTGCATGCCTAGTAAGGAACGTGGTGCCTAGATTTTTTTATCTTTTTCCAAGCAGAATAGTCGCAGATCATACCTGGAAACATTCCACGTATGACCTGAAGAAGACTTTAGAACGACAATCGCAACAGACTCATTATTTATTTATTTAGAAAAATATTTGAGTATATGCTATGAAAGAGTGGATAGGACTTGGTTAGTAAATTAACCACTGGAATGCTTTTCAATGTGAGTATTTTCATCTCAGTTATGGAACCATTCGAATCATGAGACCATCTTCACCATTTGAATGTTTGACTTGCTAAATATTTTAACTGAGAAGGGAAAAATCTTTACACTTTCGATTCAATGTTAAATTCGATTCGAAATGATTACATGCTGCGAATTAGAATAAAGAAGTCGTGGTAACCGTGGGCCTAGTCGTTGCCACTTAGGTTAATCTATTGTGACACAATCCTTGCTGACCTAACGAACTGAAATAAACTTCAATCTCAAGAGATGCTAGTCAATGTTTTCGGGAAGATGAGGTGAGATGATGTGAGTAAGACAGTTTCTTAGAACTTCCTTAGAACTTTGTTATTCTAAAGCCAATTTCAAGATGCCTGTAGTTGAAGTTTGATTGTTAATCCATTATTCGATTGAAGAACTCCCTTCCTCGTAGTACTCAAAAGCTTCTCTATAGGCAAAACTTCAAAAGTTAGTTATATTGTGTTGAAATTTTATTATACGAAAGCTATATGGAAACCCCATCTGTGAATTCACCAACGACCACTTGCCGCCAACGTAGCCTGAACTCGACTATACATTATCTATTTTTAGACTTCCCTGGCCAGAAGCCCCTAAAACTGGAAATCGATGCCATTATGAACGACACATGGAAGAACGTGCGCAGGCAGTTGTTGTTCTTCCTCTGCAGCGTTAGCGCCGCTATGTGCAATTCCTTCTTTACCGCACTGTTCTTCAATTTGTACAACCAAATCAAAGAGACACCCAACTACGAGCACATATTACGTAAGTGCTTGCCAAATATGAAATAATGCAATTTGCGCAGTGCAGCATAAAAAAAGTAAAAGATTGCGGTTTGTTGACGGTTTCAGCAATACCTGCCCTCTATCCGATGTGGGAAGATAAGGGCATGGCTTTTCCCTATTATCACATACAAATGTTTGTGGGCGGCTGCTCCGTTTACATGGTTAGCGTGAGTGAGTTTGAACGCGTCGAACATAAGAAAATTATCGCCAACAACAAATATTACAAAAACATTACAAACAATTGCAAACATTTTCACAGGTGCTGTTAGCTTCGATGCGACCTTCGTAGTGATCTGCTTGCACGCAGTCGGAATGGTAAAGGTGCTGAATTTAATCATTTTGCGCTCCACCTCGCCGCTGGTACCCAAAGAGCGGCGCGTCGAGTATCTGCGCTCTTGTATCTATCACTATCAGCGCGTGTACAGGTGAAGAGTCTCTATCAGTCGATTTGTTGATTAACCCTTTCATGGCCAATAGGATATAAAGAATATATGTGTGACATGCTAACTTAGTCTTAGTCTTAGTCATAGTCATAGTCTTAGAAGTTTCATATCTAACACATTTGTCCGACCTTTCGTAATGGGATCAGTCACATACAATAGTACTAATCTATATGTACGTGTATATATATATTAGGGCGGGTTAATTTTTTTTTTTTGATGAAGCGTATAGCAAAGACGTAATCTATAGGTGATTCTGAGAAATTTTGCTCAAGAGACCATAGCTCTAAGTCGGATTTGGAGCCCCCAAAATTTCAAAATAGATATTTTTCAATATATAGATAGAATAATTAAATTAAATTCGTCATAAAATCGGATAGAGTTATAGTAGATTTCTCAATCTGGGCTTGTTTGAAAGGTATTTTTATCACCTTTCAGAATCTGTATTGATACCAATATTTGTTTTTTTATTTTTATTAGACATATTAGGAATTTTTTGTCGAAAAATAGCCTAAAATAAACTAATGAATGAATGAATGAAATGAATGAAATTTTGGGTGGCTCCAAATCCGACTTAGAGCTATGGTCTCTTGAGCAAAATTTCTCAGAATCACCTATAGATTACGTTTTTGCTATACGCTTCATCGAAAAAAATCGTTCCATACTATTTGACCCGCCCTAATATATATACACATATATATGTCATAACATGCTGCAGCTACGTGCAGGACGTCAACCGCATCTATCTGCACATCAGCCTGGCGCAGTTTCTGCTCAGTCTGGGGGCTCTCGGCTTTGTGCTGTTCGAGATAAATATCTGCTTCGTAAGCGCCACCAATTAGTCGGCCTTCGGTCAAACATTCTCTGAACAGCTTACACGCTCTTTGCAGGAGTCGGACATGAGAACGATGATACGAATGCTGATGTTCCTTGTGGCCGCCTCCTTCCAGAATATCATCTACTGCTACAACAGCCAGCAGCTCATCACAGCAGTAAGCGCCGCGCATTGCCTTCCATCGGTAGCGTTCAATTTTTGTCTTTTTGCTTGTTGTCTGTTCGCAGAGCGAGGAGACACAGTTTGCACTGTACAGCTGCAACTGGTACGACGAGTCGCCCGAATTCAAGCAGCTAATCCAAATGATGATGCTGCGCACCAGCCGCGCTTTCAAGCTCCATATTTCCTGGTTCGCGTTGATGAATTTTCCCACTTTAATGGCTGTACGTAGTTTTACCAGTTTTGCCAACTGAATTATTATTTGCAGATCTTTTTAATAATTTTGTTTAATCTTCTGAATTTTATTCCCTCAATCGCAGCTGAACCGTTTGAGCGGCTCCTACTTTCTGCTGTTGCGTAATTTATCCAGTTAAATCGAGTTAATTGCTGTAAATTTGATTGCTGTGAATTATTATTCGTCCTCAGGTAGCAACTAAAAGGACGAGAATTAATAAAAAAAATTAAAATTAAAAATTAAAAGCGCGTTTTATTTTTTACGTCCAATGGGTGTAATCTTCTTTCGAGCTCATGGAAAATTTATTAAAAAATTAATGGATAAAATGTTGTAGCTTTGTTGCTGTAGCAATATGGACGCATTAGGGTTGCCAGATATTGTCATAACGAAGGACATATCCTCTCTTTCATTAAAAACTACGACAGTATTCTAGTTTATTGTAAAAAAAGCACTTACTTTTTCTTGTTTCTAAATATCAAATTTAAATTGCAAGAATTGACAAATTTATAGAGATTTGAAAGAGGAAATACTTAGCTTGAAGTTTGAAGAGGAAATGGCAGCTAGGATATCTCAAGATGTACTGATTTGAAGTTTGTTATATAAATCTTCAGTGTGTATGTCGCTGGAGACTATTTTTTTCTAATTTACAGAGGCAGTAAGAGATGGTCGTAATATATATAAAATAAGAATCCAGTTAATGAATGGCGTCTATTTTAATAATTTGCTACTAAAAACTAGTCATAAAAAAATGCTGATCCATTTTCTTCCTATTCATGGAAAAGTCTCATTTGTGATGGCGAAATTGAACGCTGATTTTCATCGAGTTATATCTCTATATAACTTTATATAGAACACATGCAGTTATATTTCTTTTTTATATTTCTTTTTACAAAGCCCAGTGTCTATGGGTTTTATATTAGAACTAGCTGGGCCCTGCGGCTTTGCACGCAAGTTCTCTTGTTTCCCCCGATACAAATTCTTAACCCATTGTTGACCCCGTCAAATTTTGATTTAAAAAAACATGTGTCAAGTGTTTTCACAAATTTTGAAGGCAAAAAGCCCATCAAATCAGGGGGGTTTTGGGTGTCAGAACCCCGCCCCCACCCCATAGCCTATAATTTGTCAACATTCTCAATCACTATGCATCGTAAGTACGTTCCCACATTAGCAAAAAAGTATTTTTATTTTTCAATATTTAAATGAATAATAACAAATAATTTTTTGGGCGAAACTAATTTGTTTTTTTAATAGTCCAGTTTAGGCTCAATACAGCGATTTGCATGATCTAAAAACATGTCTAAAGAGTAGTTTAGTTCGTCGACCGGAATGTCCTTCAGGACGCCTTTTGAATGGTTTCTACGTTCCCAAAACGCTTTTTTTCATCGGTAAATGCATGTTTTGAAAAGGTAAAAGTCGCGTGGTGCCGTATCAGGTGAAAACGAGGACCGGTTGATGGTTAAAACTCGACTTTTAGTAAACAAAAAACAGTTAAAACAAGTGCCGATAGTGTAATGTACAAAAATTGTGGTCCGGATATATTTACTTCACGGTGCTCCAATTCTGTAATGGACAGATGGCAAAGCAAATATATCGCCCTACGTTGTGTACAAATTGTGCGGTACAAATTTAAACACAACACACGGAAAACGAAACACCCGACCTTGAGCTGTAGTTTCCCGACAATTGTAAAGTGGAAGATGGTAAAAGAAAGAGGCTTAGCCTCAATGTTGTTAAACGGGTACACAAGAACAAATCTTGGCCCCTGGCATTGTCCACCCCAGGTTGCAATGCGCTCATTTGGCCACTTTCGTGCGGGACCCTTAAATAAAGCTAGCTCTTACGGCTGGTGGGGGGATTCGGGACCAAATCATTACAACCTGCACTACAATTAACTCAATATGAGTCCCAGCCACTTGATTGTTTTAAATACTCATACTCAACACGACCAGACAAAATATCGGACGGACAATAAAACTTCCAAATGGCCGCACTGGCCCTTCTTCCTCTTCTCTGTGTTTTGGGGCGACGCTAAGGTGGAATGCGCATCGCCCTGTCTCTACCATGACCCATGTTGTTGTTGTTAGGATGGGTCCCCAATGACATAAATCCACCTACCCTTTCATCTAATCACCTTTACAATTCCAAAAGTCTTAAATGTTCATGGTTATCTTAACCCAAAAATAGAACAATTGTATTTAAATGACTTCATGATTATTTACAAAATCTTAAACCAAAAACTAAAACCAGGTACAATGAACCTCCCTGCATTCAGCATAGTTTTGATTTCCAAAAATTAGCGACGCGCAAATTGTCGCACAAAAGGGAATGCAGAAGGTGATCGATTCTAACAAAACAAAAAAAAAACAAACTGTATTACAACAATATTAAACTAAGCAAAAAGAACTGTGTGCTAACACACGCGGACTCGCCAGCACATAGCTGCAGTCAATGCTATGAAAACCGTATCACTTCTTTTCCAGTGTCAATATTTCGCAACAACAATTCAAAGGTAAGTATGGTTCAATTAAGAGGTAAGTATGCAAGTATGTATGCCACTTATATATTAATTAAGAAATCTATAAATTTTTTAGGTAAACATAATTCGAATCTCAAGGTAAGTAAATAGATAAATTAAGTTAATATTTTTAATAGGTTAGTTTTTCGTAATATCGCGGTAAGTATTTGTAATTCATTCTTTATTTCACTTTTTCTTTTCCAAATTTTTCATTATTTATCATTTCGTTTTACTTTGCTTTCTTTCAGCGTTTTTCGCAAATTGTTGCTGGAATTTTTTTCATCTGCTTTAGTTTTCTTTCATTCTTTCTTCTTTAACTTTTACTTTATTCGTATTTCACTTTTAATTTGTTTTCTTGTCAGTTTTCTATTTGCAAATTTGTGCAGGAATTAAGTCTTCTGCCTTAGTTTTCTTTTCTTTCAATGCTTCTTTTAATCAATCATATTTTTCTTAATTTTTATTATATTTCCCGTAATTTTCGATTTTTTGGCAAAGCAAATTTCGCATTCACAAAAGAAAAAATTCCATAAAACATTTGATGTTCACAACCACAGCGCAATGCAAACATCGCTTGCTGCAAAGTGCAACAACAAATATACAGAATGCAGCGCAGTGAAGCTGCGAAGCGAAGCGATTGGAGGTAGAAACGCGAATACGCATTGCCCACCGCAAAAATGATCGGCTGACCGCTTATGCAGAGTGCACGCGTATAAGCGTTCCACCTCTCTCGCGACACTTATAAGTTGTTAGTGTAGGAGTTTTTGGTTTTTACTCACATGCATCTCGTCGCGAAGAAGGGCCCTTAATCGTGGATGCTGCGCACTTTTCTCGTTCGTTGCTGCTGGACTGTGAAATTGTTGTTGTTAATATGCTGCTTTTTTGGCGTTCGCATAAACGCTCTTGAAGGTCATTTATAAATCTACATTAATAGTTTTTTTCTTTTGACTTAAGCAACGAAAATTGAATTTACATGATTAACCAAAAATATTGTTTCTAATGAGCCTGACTTAATCTAATTTGAATTTAATTACAATTTACAATAACATTTTACATTAAGTTCAAGTAAATATAACAACAAATGTTGCGGGTAAGTACAAAATGTTGCTTTACGTAGCAAATGTTGCTGGTAGGTAAACTTTTGGTAAGTATTTTCAGGTAAGTATAATTTCACATTTTAATTTTCACAGCTGCTGGTCCTGGTTTTTCGTTGCAGGTGCTGGTTGCTGGTGTTTGTGGCCGCAATTTGTCCGTCCGCTCTTTCTGCACTTTTCGTCCGACCGTGCCTTGGTTCTTCCTTCAGTGGTGATGGTGGTGATTTATGCTGAGTGGTGATCTTTTGGAGTGGTGATGCTGGGCATCAATTGGCTGCTCAAAGATGGGCTGTTCCTCGTGCAAATACGAAAATTCTCTGCGGCTTCTCGGGCAAATGATAGAAATTTTCTGCGGCCTCGTGCGACATCGGTTCGCTGCGCGATATATGCAGCCGAGGGTGATAAATCGGTCCGTGGCCGCATATGAATTCGCCTAAGATAAGGGAATATGATTTTCCTTACAACTTTGTCTAGCCTATTAAAAGATAATTGAAACGGTAGCCAAAACTTACCCAGTTTTGCTAAGGATTGCTGGCTTATTCAAAAAAGATGTTCCTACGATTTTTTCCTTATGCACTTTTCACCACGGCCGGCTTTGCGGCTATCACACTTTCACTGAGTTTAAAATTTCAACTTGCACTATTTTACTGAGGTCTGCTCGAGACCGAGTCGGATGATTGAAAGACAGATCATTCGATCATGACTTTCTGGCTGACCTTTTGTTCGTCTGCCTACGCGGTCGCTGAGGTCGTCAGTCGTTTCGAACGGTTGCCTATCCTGACTGGTCATCAATTACCTGTACTAAAATGTTGCGGCAACATTGTTGCCAAGAATTATCTCTGCAACATTGTACATTAATGTCGTTCAGTGCATTACAAATTCAATTTAAAAAAAGGAAAATTTTTGCTGAGCGCGAAATCGAATATTACAATAGATGAGATGGCATCCTTCCAAATGTTCAGTTAAAATGCGATAAATTTATGCTATTGAGATGCCAACGATTTTTATATACGTCGTTTACCAATGTCGTTCACTCGGATGACAAATAGAATTTTTTTTATACTTCAGTATTTAGTATCTTCCTCTGGCGATAGTTCGTTGTTCGAAAAAAGGCCTAAATTTAAGGATTTATTTTTTGACTTTCCAGATGATTCATTGAACACATAATGAGAAACATGAAAACAATTTCTAAACAAAATATTTTTTCACGTTATTGAAAATTACCTTCAAATTTGTGCAGATATTAAACATGAATATTAAAAAGATCACCCGGGCGGGTATAAGTAAAGCGAAGGTTAAATCCAATTTCAAGAATTTCAATGACGATTTTGGCTAATCTTTTATGAACAGGGAAAGGATTTTGTAGAAATTGCCTTTTTTGTTTGCTGCTAGATAGAGCATTTCTGATTGAAAATGAGCACGAATTAGGTTCTCCATAAATTCCTCATTTTAGTGCCACAAAATGCCTTTTTCAAGATTTGTCGAGCGCCTTTTTATTTTTTTTTTCGTTTTTAATATTTTCCCCCTTTTGTTTCGCAAAAATACCTTGAAACTAAAAAAAAATCAAGTGGCAACATTGCAACATTTCGTTAACTTATCGATGTTTTTACATTGATTTGATCATTCCTAAGCCGTTATTTTTTTTTTGCAGTGGAAAATTTAAAGAAGAAAACATGCCAAAATCAAAAAGTTCGCTTAGCGCAAAAATTTCCGCGCTGATAGCAGAGTTTGGTGGCGCTGAGAGAGGTGCTGAAATCCTTTCTACAGATGGGAAAGTTTTATTGTGCTCTATTTGCGGAACAAAAGTTAATCACGAAAAGAAGTACTACGTGCGGCAGCATATTCATCGTGAAAAACACGTTAAAGCAATGCAACTACAACAAAAAAAGACTCAACTGATAGCACCCTACGTCGAAAACCG
Source organism: Melieria picta (assembly GCA_964056695.1). Lineage (NCBI taxonomy): Eukaryota > Metazoa > Arthropoda > Insecta > Diptera > Ulidiidae > Melieria > Melieria picta. The sequence goes on along the minus strand of OZ057399.1, from coordinate 10,085,867 downwards.
AAACGAATTTTTCGCAGACTTAACAAAAATGATGATTTCGTGCGATATTCCCCTCTATAAACTGGCATGTGCAGAGTTCAAGTCACTTTTCGATATGCAAATAGAAAGCTTCCCGACGAGTCAACGCTTAGAAAAAATTACGTCCATGGATGCTACGACTCGGTATTGCAAGTACTAGAAAAATTCGTTTCAGTTTTCGCAGCAAACGAGGGTCTCAAGGCAATAAGGAGTGTACATGACGGTCGTTAACGGTGACTAAGATTCATCTTGATGATGTAAAAACTAGCTTGCTTTTATTTATTTTTTTTGCGATACAAGTACGGCTTTTATGCTTTTATATGAGAAGTTAAAATATGAATTTAAAATATGTGCCTAAATACATTTCAATTAAAATATCTTAGTTTTAGTTTTTAAGCCATCTTTGAAAACCTTGATGTTCCTTTTCTTTTACAAAAAACGAGGTATAAATATTGTAAGTTGCATACGTTAGATGAAATAAAATTATTCAAAAATACATACCGTTTCCCTTTTTTTTAGATTTTCTAGTATTTTTTTTCTTATTTTTAAAGGCCTATTTTTGCCTTTTTAACAGTTCTTAATGCCCTATTCAGCCTTTTTAGGCAGTATTTAGTGCCTTTTTCTGCCTTTTTGGCAGTTTTTAGTGCCTATCCGTGCCTTTTTTTTCTATTTTATTTTGCCTTTTTTATAGGTTTTTAGGTCCTCAAAATCCTTTCCCTGTTTATGAATTACCACCCAGTTTTGATCTACGGTGATCGCGACCCACTTATGAACTCCACGACGGTATAAACAATCATCACCATAAACTTGGTTCATCAAATGCTTCGGTTAAAGTTTAAACATTTTTAAAACAAAAGTTAATAAGTATTGGATCTTTGTTCGATGCTCATTTTTGTACGATGACACAAACATACTTTCACTTCAGATGCAATAACTTTGCTCCCAGTGCACCAAATTTCATAACATTTTTACTTAAAATCGGAAAAAAATTTAGTTTCCAATGCCACATAAGCCACCACATTTGGAAAGTGCACTTTGCTTTTAAAAACACGTATTACTAAACTGGCAAAAAAAAATTTTAAACCCCCCCATGACCAAGTTCTGGCTACGCCCCTGCATCAAATCATGTGTTTTCACATTTACTCGAAACAAATTCTTAACCCTTGGTTTACCACGGTAGATTAAGATTAAAAAATTAAAAGCTTTAGTTATTTAGTTTTTAGTTATTTCCCGATTGAAGTGCCCAATAAATCCTGTTTCTCCATACAAAGTGTTAACCCTTTGGTGACCCTGTTAGATTTTGATTTTCAAAAAAGTTAAAAACAAGTGTCAAATTATTTCTCACTACGAGTACTTCCACCAAGTTTGAAGTCAATAGGCCCATTAATTCATGTTTTTTCACAGTTTCGTCATGCAAAATTTTAACCCGTCGTTGATCCAGTTAGATTTCGATTCTGAAAATAATGGGAAACACGTGTCTAATTTCTTTTATTTCAAGTATTTTTACAATTTTTTGGGTCAATAGGCCTATCGGTTCATGTTTTTTTTAGGGTCTTCCCGTAACCAAATATTAACCCATTGTTGGCCCAGTTAAATTTTGATTTTCGAAAAATTATAAAATACATACGTGTCGAATTATTTGTGATCTAGAATGTTTTCAGGAAGTTACAAATCAAAATGTCTATTAAATCACGTTTCTTCATACAACACTTGAACCCATGTTTTGCCCCTTTTAAACCCAGAATTTCTAAAAATCCCGTCTCAGCGGAGGTTCATTCTTCAAGATGTTCAAGATGTTCTCTTCACAGTTCAAATTTAATGTTTGTAGCTTCAGCGGTTTGGGCTGCGCAATGATAAATAAATCAATCAATTAGTCAGTCATACAGGACAAACAATCTGTGTATATAAAAATGAAGGCGGTACCACGCCCCCTTGTCGAATGCTTCAATGCTGTGCTACAAAGTGGAAAGTTCGTACCAGGTTTCATTGATGTGGACTTACAGTACTGCGTAAAGGTTGGGTCACAAAAAAGTGCCACGCCCCTTGTCCAACGCTAATCAAATCTCACCAATAGAATGACACATCCATGAAACGACGGTACACCAAATTTCAAAGCAGTAGAAAAACTCCATGCAACAGAAAAAAAGTGCGATTTTGTTGTCCTGTGTTATTAAAGTAAAATTTTCTTTCAAAAAAATGACAAGCCTTTCTTTGCTTATAGCGGGACCAACATCACATATCTAATTATTAAGAAATGCGAATCTTATCAAAGAACATGGACAAGACAACTTCGCACACCCACTTCAAAATTGACACAACTCAAAATTTTTAATTTTTCAGAAATCGCAAAAAACTGTTTTTGAGCTGGATACACATTTTTTTTAAATAACGTATGGACCATTAAGTAGAAAATCCTACCAGATTATGCTCTAGGATGATTTACAAAAATTTGTTTATATGACACTAGAAAATATATAAATAAGTGGTGAACCAGAAAAATTTTCGCATTTTTACGCACTCAGCATACAAAAATGTCAAAAGATAGGAGCCTAGTATTTTCGAGTGAAAGTATCTAAAAATATTGCAGTTTCTTGGTAAATTTGTCAATTGCATCTTGGATCTACTTTAGTCAACATGTCCAGCCCAAAAGAACACTGCCGCCAATTAATACTGGACATTTACTTGACTGATAAGACGAAGTCTAGACTAAGCATTGCAAGGGAAAGCAAAGCGAGCGTAGCGACGGTTTATAATGTTACAAACAACTACAACGCGGAAAACTCCATCTACAGAGCCGAAGAATCGGGCAGAAAAAAGGGTCCAAGTAACCCAGAAGTGCTGAAAGTGGTTGGTAGCACATATCGGAATAACCCCACGAGGTCGACTCGAGATGTTGCAGCTGCAGCAGGCACAACGCAATCAACTGGGATGCGATATAAGCGAAGTCAAGGATTAAGGACCTACAAACAGCAGGAAGTGCCTGACCGGTCGGAAGCAAAAGAAAAAATAGCGAAGACGCGGGCTCGAAAACTGTATGACAATTACGTACCCAAGTCCGATTGCGTGATTCTCGTCGATGGAACCTACTGTAAGGCGGACTTGAAGCAGTTGCCTGGGAATGCCTATTTCACTACATCGAATCGAATCCGAAATCGATGGAAGCAAGCCTACCGAACGTACTGTCCAGTCTCTAACTAAAAACGTTAAGAAAAACATAAACAAATTTTGCAACCGCTAATAATATTTCATGAAATTTTTTTGTGAATTAGAGTTTAAGAAATGTATAATAAACTACAGTTTATGTTAGTAAAATCAGACTATTACCTACTTTTTTGTTAATGTGTAATTAAAAATTCTAAATTTTTTCGGTTCACCTCTTATAAAAAAATATATAAATATGTAAATAGAAAATCCAAAATTTAGAGTTATGACTTTTTTGATGATATTTTAATTCAATAATTAACGAATTATTTTAACTTATGTCACTTTTGCTAAATTTACAAATTATAAATAATAATAAAAAAGTTGACAAAAATTTTTCAAATACAAAATTAATTTATTTATTTGAAATTATGAACTAAAATTGTCACAACTTTACTTGAAATTAACTCCAAAAAAAATTTTTTTGGTCAAAAGTGTCACAATTTGAATTAGGACTATTTCGAATTGAGCAAACTTCTGGATATGAAGAGAGACTTAGAGAGAGTGAATTATGGGCCTTCAGCTACAAATCTCTGCACAGTATAACATTGGATATTCTCATTTGTAGCTATTAGAACCAAAGTGGATAACTTTTTTAAATCTCTGAATGGCTATCATTGTGACAAACAGACACCCGATCAAACTACCAAATACTTGCAAAGGCCACCGTCATTCATACATCCTCCACGAGTGCTATGCTTGGCTATTATTGAAAAATGTTGTGGGTGCTTTGAAAATTTAATTTCACTAAATTGGAGTGTTTTGAAACTGAAAATTAAAAGTTGTTGAATTAAAAAAAATTTTAGATGCAAATATGTAAATTGGTTTAACAAGCCCACAAGACAAAAATTTACGTTATAAAGTTTTCATAATTTAATTGGCATTTGAGATCAACCAACCAACCAATGTCACTCTAAAGGCTGCAATTACATTTCTGAAGGTTGTTATTATACAAATTCCATGTATTTTAATTTTAGAAAACATATTCAATCAGCCAATTTACTGCGCCAGAAGTACTACGCTTCGAAAACAATAAACAATAAACAATAAAACCAACTACTTATTTTCTGCTGAAAGCCGCAACCGGTAAGAATATACTTAACACTAGAATGCCCAAGGTAGTCATTTTGACTACATTGACGTCTTTTATTGTAAATAACTTTTGTTGCATAGCTTTCTAAAAAAATATCTTACGTGACTTTTATTAATTTTAAAGCTAAATGGAATAAATAAATTAAAAATATTGTAAAAACAATTTTTAACCCAATTTTGCAAAATTTACCTTAAATGCCCAATACCTACCTATATATACAATTTTCAGCAAATCTTACTGATAAATAGACAAATATGCATCTTCAATTGCAAAATATGAAAATTTTATATAATTGCAAATATTAAATAAAAAAATATCATAGTAGGTTGTGACACTTCCCAAGTTTTTCAATCCAAAATTCACTCACAAAATTCATTCATAAATTCCAAATTTCATTCCATTTTATACCATTGATATGTAAAGTACGCCATTATATTTAACTGAATTTTAAATATTAAAAAAAATAAAAACTAAATGCTTAGTTTAGTTTAATCTCGTGTACATTTATTCATATTTGCTACTTAAAACCAATAAAATTTCAAAAAAGTCAGTAAATAATAATGTAGTTAAAATGACTACATATGGGCATTTTAGGTAGGTCAGAATGTCGGGCATTCTAGTGTTAAAAGCACGCCCCGCAATTTAAAATTCAAATGCAAACCCCACGATTGGCTACGCATACCATCAAATTATGAACAAATCAATTGAATCACCTAATCAGAGTCGTGCAGGACGCGCTCCACAGTGGGGCGTCCGTGGCCAAAAATAAAAAAATAAAAATCTTTTTTTAAAACAAAAGGAATTTAAAAAATTTTAAGTTCTGTAGTCTCACGAAAAAATAAAATAGAAATTTAACCTTGCGAAACTTAAGATGTTTTTTCTTATGGTTCGAGTTATTATTTTAATATACCTGATTTTTTATTTTATGTTTTAGGTTTTTATAGTCAGGCAATGCTTTTTTTTTGTTTTGGTTATTACTGTTCGCTAACTACCGTTATTTGAACGTAGAGCCATTTTCAGCCCTAGAAAAAGTTTAAGTGCAAACTTCAAAATTAAATATCTCGAAAAGCCCTAGGGAGCCTTTCCAATTTCGATTGTTTCACTAAATTACAAGTATGAAGAACACGTTTGCAAAGTTTCAGCTGCAGAGGCCTGCAGACCCGCATGTAATTCATTATTTTATAGTGGCATCTTTTGTACAATTTCGTAAGCTATTTTATGTGTAGCTGCCGTCGCGTAGTTTAACTCGACCAGCTGGCACTACAAATGCATGCAAATATTTGTGAAAAATAAACTTAAGAGCGAATTGAAGAGGGGTCAACATGAAAAACATCGAAAACTTAAAAAAATGCCAAAATATACATATGTACCGATTAATTCATTTGAGGCTTTTACGAACTTTTAAAGTAGGCGTGGTAGACTGCCCATTTTTGGCACAATTATAGATTATACCCTAGTGATATTGTGTATGAAATTTTATCTTTCTAGTGTTAGTAGTGGCCAAGTTATCGAATAACAAAGATTTTTTCAATATGGGGGGTGGGCGTGGCAGTAGTCCAATTTTCACAAGTTTTCGTATTTTTCTTAATTACGCTAAAAAATGGGTGGATACCAAATTTCGTCAAAATTAAACCACGTTTACTATTTTTGGCCATGCGATATATGGTGACGCCCCACTGTGCGCTCCACCCAACTGATTACTGCGACCGGTACGACGTTGCGACTGTTTGGTGAAGCGAGTTCAGTGCCTTTCTTATGAAATAATTGCCGCATAATGACGGGGTGTAAATGACATAATTACAGCCTCAACCGCAGCCTCAACCTCACCTCACTGCTGGCCGGCCGACGCACGTATCCACTTAACTAACTTTCTTAAAATGCCATTAAAACTGACAGGCGACGCATAGACGCAGCGGCGATAACGAAGACAACGCTTCATTTAAAATCGCATCGGAACACACTTGGAGTCACAACAATGCAGACCGAAGAGGAAATGGAATCCACGCGAAAGCGTAATTATCGATCGATTAGAGAGCTAATACGGATCACTTTTGGACTGGGCATAAATTTGACCACGCCAACCGTCTTCAAGGACTCGCTACGCATGTAAGTCAAGATCACGATGCGAATAAGGAAAGGATGCATTTTGGCTGTGACCCAACAACTTGTCTCCTTTCAAACACTTCAAGTATACTGTTTGTTTTTTTACTTTACTTTTCTCCTCTCTAGCCTAACCATTTTACTGTTTGTCATCAGCGCAGTGGCGATGTATGGTAACTGGTGTTTTTTTATGCGACACAAGGACAACATAATCGAAATCGGCGAGGTTTGCTCAAAGAGTTCATCAAAAGCTAGTTTTATGTATTTTCTATTTTATATTTTTTTATATTTACAGACAGTTGGCTTAGCACTTCAGACCATCTCGACTTTAATAAAAATTTCCTACTATCTGTTCACACAACGACGCTTTTACCAACTGCTGCGAACGGCCCAAACACACGAAATGCTGTACAAACTTGAGATATTTAAATTCGGTACATAAAGCATGGAAAGTTTAAGAATGAAGAACATAACTTAACTGAAGCGAAATGCACATAAAATGTGAGGTTGGAGTATTTTTTTTTAAAGAAAGAGACCCGCGAATTCCTGGTAAAAATATTTTTTCCTAATAACTTACGATTAGGAGAGACAAATTGGTTATCAATTTTGTGTTAGTATAACTTGAGCTCACGGCAGTCCATCAGGGTAAAAAATTATTGGAAGAGCTGAGAGATAATTATGTGGATTAGATCGGCGTTACTGAATTCCGACGCCAGGACTTACCAGGATTCCAAAGTGAACTTTGTTATCTTCCTGATGTTTTAAGTTGAAAAGTCTGCATGCCTAGTAAGGAACGTGGTGCCTAGAATTTTTTATCTTTTTCCAAGCAGAATAGTGGCAGATCATACCTGGAAGCATTCCACGTATGACCTGAAGAAGACTTTAGAACGACAATCACAACAGACTCATTATTTATTTATTTAGGAAACGCTATTCATGGAAAATATTTGACCATATGCCATGAAAGAGTGGATAGGACTTGGTTAGTAAATTAACCACTGGAATGCTTTTCAATGTGATTATTTTCATCTCAGTTATGGAACCATTCGAATCATGAGACCATCTCAACCATTTGAATGTTTGACTTGCTAAATATTTTAACTGAGAAGGGAAAAAGCTTTACACTTTCGATTCAATGTTAAATTCGATTCGAAATGATTAAATGCTGAGAATTAGAATAAAGAAGTCGTGGTAACCGTGGGCCTAGTCGTTGCCACGTAGGTTAATCTATTGTTACACAATCCTTGCTGACCTAACGAACTGAAATAAACTTCAATCTCAAGAGATGCTAGTCAATGTTTTCGGGAAGATGAGGTGAGATGATGTGAGTAAGACAGTTTCTTTGAACTTCCTTAGAACTTTGTTATTCTAAAGCCAATTTCAACATGCCTTTAGTTGAAATTTGATTGATAATCCACTATTCGATTGAAGACCTCCCTTCCTCGTAGTACTCAAAAGCTACTCTATAGGCAAAAATTCAAAAGTTAGTTATATTGTGTTGAAATTTTATTATACGGAAGCTATATGGAAGCCCCATCCGTGAATTCACCAACGACCACTTGCCGCCAACGTCGCCTGAACTCGACTATACATTGTCTATTTTTAGACTTCCCTGGCCAGAAGACCCTAAAACTGGAAATCGATGCCATTATGAACGACACATGGAAGAACGTGCGCAGGCAGTTGTTGTTCTTCCTCTGCAGCGTTAGCGCCATTACGTGCAATTACTTCTTTAACGCACTGTTCTTCAATTTGTACAACCAAATCAAAGAGACACCCAACTACGAGCACATATTACGTAAGTGCTCGCCAAATATTTATTAATGCAATTTGCGCAGTGCAGCGTAAAAAAAGTAAAAGATTGCGGTTTGTTGACGGTTTCAGCAAAACCTGCCCTCTATCCGATGTGGGAAGATAAGGGCATGGCTTTTCCCTACTATCACATACAAATGTTTGTGGGCGGCTGCTCCGTTTACATGGCTAGCGTGGGTGAGTCTGAACGCATCGAACATAAGAAAACAAATATTTCAAAAACATTACAAACAATTGCAAACATTTTCACAGGTGCTGTTAGCTTCGATACGACCTTCGTAGTGCTCTGCTTGCACGCAGTCGGAATGGTAAAGGTGCTGAATTTAATCATTTTGCACTCCACCTCGCCGCTGGTACCCAAAGAGCGGCGCGTCGAGTATCTGCGCTCTTGTATCTATCACTATCAACGCGTGTACAGGTGAAGAGTCTCTATCAGTCGATTTGTTGCTTAACCCTTTCATGGCCAATAGGATATAAAGAATATATGTGTGACATGCGAACTTAGTCTTAGGGCCGTTTTCTCAACTTACCTTTAACTTTAAAGTTCACTTTAGCGGGTCGATAAACGCATTTTCGTTTTCTCAACCGCTCGTTAAGCTATCCTCCCGATAAAACTTACCGGTCAGATTGGGTGCCTGTTAAACTTGAAAGTGAACTTTAAGTGGAAGTGGTGCCAAGTCCATGCAAATGTTTGTTTACAAACAAAAAACAGCTGGTAATGAAATTACAATTTGAAATGAAATTTGAATTTGAGATCTTTCGGTATGGAAAACAGGCGTGTTTTTTACATTCATGCACTGGAAGACGCTTTTGAAGGTACGGAGTCGCAAAATGTAGAACATATAACAGCCGAGTGGACAATTTCACTGCTTTGCACTGCTGACATTTCCAATCGCTGCTGGGCAGCCGCCTGTGCGATACGTCTCGCTCTTCTCCGCTGCAAGTTCCAGCCTGGATTTGCGCTTCAAGCTGTCGAACTTGTCCCTCAACGATTTCCAACGTCGCGACACACCCCATTCGGCAGTAAAAGCATCAGCAAGATTCTGCCAGGCAAAATTTTTCTTTTTTTCCTTCAAAAATAATTATAATTTTTCAAAAACAGCTGATTGCGCGGCCAAGTGCTGCCCATCGTAGACCAGAGTTGCCAAAACATCAGACTTGTTAAATTTATATTTATCAGGCAGTTGAGAAAACGAAAATAGTTACCGGGCACTTTAAAGTGACCTTTAGCTAAAGGTCACTTAAGCTAAAGGTCACTTTATCGGTAAGTTGAGAAAACGGCTCCTAGTCTTAGTCTTGGTCTTGGTCTTAGTCTTACTCATAGTCACAGTCATAGTCATAGTCATAGTCTTAGTCATAGTCATAGTCACAGTCATAGTCACAGTCATAGTCATAGTCGTAGTCATAGTCGTAGTCACAGTCATAGTCACACTCATAGTCATAGTCACAGTCATAGTCATAGTCGTAGTCATAGTCATAGTCGTAGTCACAGTCATAGTCACAGTCATAGTCATAGTCACAGTCATAGTCATAGTCACAGTCATAGTCACAGTCATAGTCACAGTCATAGTCATAGTCGTAGTCATAGTCGTAGTCACAGTCATAGTCATAGTCGTAGTCATAGTCGTAGTCACAGTCATAGTCATAGTCAAAGTCATAGTCATAGTCATAGTCTTAGTCATAGTCTTAGTCATAGTCATAGTCATAGTCATAGCCATAGTCATAGTCGTAGTCACAATCATAGTCACAGTCATAGTCATAGTCATAGTCACAGTCATAGTCACAGTCATAGTCATAGTCATAGTCGTAGTCGTAGTCATAGTCGTAGTCACAGTCATAGTCATAGTCGTAGTCACAGTCATAGTCATAGTCACAGTCAAAGTCATAGTCATAGTCGTAGTCATAGTCATAGTCATAGTCGTAGTCACAGTCATAGTCATAGTCATAGTCGTAGTCATAGTCATAGTCACAGTCATAGTCATAGTCATAGTCACAGTCATAGTCATAGTCATAGTCATGGTCATAGTCATAGTCATAGTCATAGTCATAGTCACAGTCATAGTCATAGTCATAGTCATAGTCATAGTCGTAGTCATAGTCACAGTCATAGTCATAGTCAAAGTCAAAGTCATAGTCATAGTCATAGTCATAGTCTTAGTCATAGTGATAGTCATAGTCATAGTCGTAGTCATAGTCATAGTCACAGTCACAGTCATAGTCACAGTCATAGTCATAGTCATAGTAGTAGTCACAGTCATAGTCCCAGTCATAGTCATAGTCGTAGTCACAGTCATAGTCACACTCATAGTCATAGTCACAGTCATAGTCATAGTCATAGTCGTAGTCATAGTCATAGTCATAGTCATAGTCGTAGTCATAGTCGTAGTCACAGTCATAGTCACAGTCATAGTCATAGTCGTAGTCACAGTCGTAGTCGTAGTCACAGTCATAGTTAGAAATACGAAGTTTCATATATAACACATGTGTCCAACCTTTCGTAATGGATTGATCCCATACAATGGTACTAATCTGTATATATACATACACATATATATATATATATATATATATGTCATAACATGCTGCAGCTACGTGCAGGACGTCAACCGCATCTATATGCACATCAGCCTGGCGCAGTTTCTGCTCAGTCTGGGGGCTCTCGGCTTTGTGCTGTTCGAGATGAATATCGGCTTCGTAAGCGCCACCAATTAATCGGCCTTCGGTCAAACATTCTCTGAACAGCTTACCCGCTCTTTGCAGGAGTCGAACATGGTCACGATGATACGAATGCTGATGAACCTTGCGTCCGCCTCCTTCCAGAATATCATCTACTGCTACAACTGCCAGCAGCTCATCACAGCAGTAAGCGCCGCGCATTGCCTTCCATCGGTAGCGCTCAATTTCTGTCTTTTTGCTTGTTGTCTGTTCGCAGAGCGAGGAGACACAGTTTGCACTGTACAGCTGCAACTGGTACGACGAGTCGTCCGAATTCAAGCAACTAATCCAAATGATGATGCTGCGCACCAGCCGCGGTTTCACACTCCATATTTCCTGGTTCGCGTTGATGAATTTTCCCACTTTATTGGCTGTACGTAGTTTTACACTTTGCCAACTGAATTATTATTTGCAAATCCTTTTAATAATTTTGTTTAATCTTCTGAATTTTATTCCCTCAATCGCAGCTGAACCGTTTGAGCGGCTCCTACTTTCTGCTGTTGCGTAATTTATCCAGTTAAATCGAGTTAATTGCTGTTAATTTGATTGCTGTGAATTATAATTCGTCCTCAGGTAGCAACTAAAAAGACGAAAATTATTAACAAAAATTAAAATTAAAAATTAAAAAACGCGTTTTATTATTTACGTGCAATGGGTGTAACCTTCTCTCGAGCTCATGGAAAATTTATTAAAAAATTAATGGATAAAATGTTGTAGCTTTGTTGCTGTAGCAATATGGACGCATTAGGGTTGCCAGATATTGTCGTAACGGACGACATATCCTATCTTTCATTAAAAATTACTACAGTTTTCTAGTTTATTGTGAAAAAAGCACTTACTTTTTCTTGTTTCTAAATAACAAATTAAAATTGCAAGAATTGACAAATTTATAGAGATTTGAAAGAGGAAATACTTAGCTTGAAGTTTGAAGAGGAAATGGCAGCTAGGATATCTCAAGATGTACTGATTTGAAGTTTGTTATATAAATCTTCAGTGTATATGTCGCTAGAGAATATTTTTTTCTAATTTGCAGAGGCAGTAAGAGATGGTCGTAATATATATATAAAATAAGAATCCAGTTAATGAATGGCGTCTATTTTAATCATTTGCTACTAAAAACTAGTCATACAAAAATGCTGATCCATTTTCTTCCTATTCATGGAAAAGTCTCATTTGTGATGGCGAAATTGAACGCTGATTTTCATCGAGTTAAATCTCTATATAACTTTATATAGAACACATGCAGTTTTTTTCCTTATTTTTTATTTCTTTTTACAAAGCCCAGTGTCTATGGGTTTTATATTAGAACTAGCTGGGCCCTGCGGCTTTGCACGCAAGTTCTCTTGTTTCCCCCCGATACAAATTCTTAACCCATTGTTGACCCCGTCAAATTTTGATTTAAAAAAACATGTGTCAAGTGTTTTCACAAATTTTGAAGTCAAAAGGCCCATCAAATCAGGGGGGTTTTGGGTGTCAGAACCCGCCCCCCCCCCATAGCCTATAATTTGTCAACATTCTCAATCACTATGCATCGTAAGTACGTTCCCACATTAGCAAAAAAGTATTTTTCTTTTTAAACATTTAAATGAATAATAACAAACAATTTTTTTGGCGAAACTAATTTTCTTTTTTTAATAGTCCCGTTTAGGCTCAATACAGCGATTTGCATGATCTAAAAACATGTCTAAAGAGTAGTTTAGTTCGTCGACCGGAATGTCCTTCAGGACGCCTTTTGAATGGTTTCTACGTTCCCAAAACGCTTTTTTTCATCGGCAAATGCATGTTTTGAAAAGGTAAAAGTCGCGTGGTGCCGTATCAGGTGAAAACGAGGACCGGTTGATGGTTAAAACTCGACTTTTAGTAAACAAAAAACAGTTAAAACAAGTGCCGATAGTGTAATGTACAAAAATTGTGGTCCGGATATATTTACTTCACGGTGCTCCAATTCTGTAATGGACAAATGGCAAAGCAAATATATCGCCCTACGTTGTGTACAAATTGTGCGGTACAAATTTAAACACAACACACGGAAAACGAAACACCCGTCCTTGGGCTGTAGTTTCCCGACAATTGTAAAGTGGAAGATGGTAAAAGAAAGAGGCTTAGCCTCAATGTTGTTAAACGGGTACACAAGAACAAATCTTGGCCCCTGGCATTGTCCACCCCAGGTTGCAATGCGCTCATTTGGCCACTTTCGTGCGGGACCCTTAAATAAAGCTAGCTCTTATTTAAGGATCCCGATCCCCTGGTGGGGGGATTCGGGACCAAATCATTACAACCTGCACTACAATTAACTCAATATGAGTCCCAGCCACTTGATTGTTTTAAATACTCATACTCAACACGACCAGACAAAATATCGGACGGACAATAAAACTTCCAAATGGCCGCACTAGCCCTTCTTCCTCTTCTCTGTGTTTTGGGGCGACGCTAAGGTGGAATGCGCCTCGCCCTGTCTCTACCCTCCCAACCATGACTAATGTTGTTGTTGTTAGGATGGCATAATCCCAATGACATAAATCCACCTACCCTTTCATCTAATCACCTTTACAATTCCAAAAGTCTTAAATGTTCATGGTTATCTTAACCCAAAAATAGAACAATTGTATTTAAATGACTTCATGATTATTTACAAAATCTTAAACCAAAAACTAAAACCAGGTACAATGAACCTCCCTGCATTCAGCATAGTTTTGATTTCCAAAAATTAGCGACGCGCAAATTGTCGCACAAAAGGGAATGCAGAAGGTGATCGATTCTAACAAAACAAAAAAAACATACTGTATTACAACAATACTAAACTAAGCAAAAAGAACTGTGTGCTAACACACGCGGACTCGCCAGCACATAGCTGCAGTCAATGCTATGAAAACCGTATCACTTCTTTTCCAGTGTCAATATTTCGCAACAACAATTCAAACGTAAGTATGGTTCAATTAAGAGGTAAGTATGCAAGTATGTATGCCACTTATATATTAATTAAGTAATCTATAAATTTTTTAGGTAAACATAATTCGAATCTCAAGTTAAGTAAATAGATAAATTAAGTTAATATTTTTAATAGGTTAGTTTTTCGTAATATCGCGGTAAGTATTTGTAATTCATTCTCTCTTTCACTTTCACTTTTTCTTTTTCAAATTTTTCATTATTTATCATTTCGTTTTACTTTGCTTTCTTTCAGCGTTTTTCGCAAATTGTTGCTGGAATTTTTTTCATCTGCTTTAGTTTTCTTTCATTCTTTCTTCTTTAACTTTTACTTTATTCGTATTTCACTTTTAATTTGTTTTCTTGTCAGTTTTATATTCGCAAATTTGTGCAGGAATTAAGTCTTCTGCCTTAGTTTTCTTTTCTTTCAATGCTTCTTTTAATCAATCATATTTTTCTTAATTTTTATTATATTTCCCGTAATTTTCGATTTTTTGGCAAAGCAAATTTCGCATTCACAAAAGAAAAAATTCCATAAAACTTGGCTGTTCACAACCACAGCGCAATGCAAACATCGTTTGCTGCAAAGTGCAACAACAAATAGACAGAATGCAGCGCAGTGAAGCTGCGAAGCGAAGCGATTGGAGGTAGAAACGCGAATACGCATTGCCCACCGCAAAAATGATCGGCTGACCGCTTATGCAGAGTGCACGCGTATAAGAGTTCCACCTCTCTCGCGACACTTATAAGTTGTTAGTGTAGGAGTTTTTGGTTTTTACTCACATGCATCTCGTCGCGAAGAAGGGCCCTTAATCGTGGATGCTGCGCACTTTTCTCGTTCGTTGCTGCTGGACTGTGAAATTGTTGTTGTTAATATGCTGCTTTTTTGGCGTTCGCATAAACGCTCTTGAAGGTCATTTATAAATACACATTAATAGTTTTTTTCTTTTGACTTATGCTACGAAAATTGAATTTGCTTTTCACTATTTACATGATTAACCAAAAATATTGTTTCTAATGAGCCTGACTTAATCTAATTTGAATTTAATTACAATTTACAATAACATTTTACATTAAGTTCAAGTAAATATAACAACAAATGTTGCGGGTAAGTACAAAATGTTGCTTTACGTAGCAAATGTTGCTGGTAGGTAAACTTTTGGTAAGTATTTTCAGGTAAGTATAATTTCACATTTTAATTTTCACAGCTGCTGGTCCTGGTTTTTCGTTGCAGGTGCTGGTTGCTGGTGTTTGTGGCTGCAATTTGTCCGTCCGCTCTTTCTGCACTTTTCGTCCGACCGTGCTTTGGTTCTTCCTTCAGTGGTGATGGTGGTGATTTATGCTGAGTGGTGATCTTTTGGAGTGGTGATGCTGGGCATCAATTGGCTGCTCAAAGATGGGCTGTTCCTCGTGCAAATACGAAAATTCTCTGAGGCTTCTCGGGCAAATGATAGAATTTTTCTGCGGCCTCGTGCGACATCGGTTCGCTGCGCGATATATGCAGCCGAGGGTGATAAATCGGTCCGTGGCCGCATATAAATTCGCCTAAGATAAGGGAATATGATTTTCCTTACAACTTTGTCTAGCCTATTAAAAGATAATTGAAACGGTAGCCAAAACTTACCCAGTTTTGCTAAGGATTGCTGGCTTATTCAAAAAAGATGTTCCTACGATTTTTTCCTTATGCACTTTTCACCACGGCCGGCTTTGCGGCTATCACACTTTCACTGAGTTTAAAATTTCAACTTGCACTATTTTACTGAGGTCTGCTCGAGACCGAGTCGGATGATTGAAAGACAGATCATTCGATCATGACTTTCTGGCTGACCTTTTGTTCGTCTGCCTACGCGGTCGCTGAGGTCGTCAGTCGTTTCGAACGGTTGCCTATCCTAACTGGTCATCAATTAGCTGCACTAAAATGTTGCGGCAACATTGTTGCCAAGAATTATCTCTGCAACATTGTACATTAATGTCGTTCAGTGCATTACAAATTCACTTTAAAAAAAGGAAAATTTTTGCTGAGCGCGAAATCGAATATTACAATAGATGAGATGGCATCCTTCCAAATGTTCAGTTAAAATGCGATAAATTTATGCTATTGAGATGCCAAAGATTTTTATATACGTCGTTTACCAATGTCGTTCACTCGGATGACAAATAGAATTTTTTTTATACTTTAGTATTTAGTATCTTCCTCTGGCGATAGTTCGTTGTTCGAAAAAAGGCCTAACTTTAATGATTTATTTTTTGACTATGGAAAATATTAGAAGATTTCTTTCCAGAGGGTTCATTGAACACATAATGAGAAACCTGAACAAAATTTCTAAATAAAATATTTTTTCATGTTATTGAAAATTACCTTCAAATTTGTGCAGATATTAAACATGAATATTAAAAAGATCACCCGGGCGGGTATAAGTAAGGCGAAGGTTAAATCCAATTTCAAGAATTTCAATGACGATTTTGGCTAATCTTTTATGAACAGGGAAAGGATTTTGTAGAAATTGCCTTTTTTGTTTGCTGCTAGATAGAGCATTTCTGATTGAAAATGAGCACGAATTAGGTCCTCCTGATTAGAAATATACCACTTTTATTTTGCCTTTTTTTGCCTTAAAAACGCAGTTTGCCTTTTTCACCCATAAATACCTTTTTTTAGTGCCACAAAATGCCTTTTTCAAGATTTTTAATGTTTTCCCCCTTTTGTTGCGCAAAAATACCTTGAAACTAAAAAAAAATCAAGTGGCAACATTGCAACATTTCGTTAACTTATCGATGTTTTTACATTGATTTGATCATTCCTAAGCCGTTATTTTTTGTTGTGCAATAGTTGTGAAATTGTCAAAAAAGAAATATTCGCAGGGGAAAATTACCGATTATTTTACATAAAAGCATATCAGTAAGAATATAAGATAGCGGTTAATTTGCTAATAAAAATTTGTTCAGTCTTACACTGGTGTAATCTTTTCAAGAACTCAATAGATTCGTTCATGCAAAATTTTGATATATATAATATATCAATATTGATATAATATATATATAAATATAATATATATTTTGATATTTTTATATAGGTGGGCCAAGGATCTACTTTAAAAAAAATTTTGCTGTTTCCAAAAACTTTTCTAGATATTCCGCTTAGCTGCATTTTTCGCTTAAGTGCCCCAAATCATGTGCATCGAAGGTGAATGCAGCTAAACGGAATGTACTGTATATATAAAAAAAATTCTATTTGTCATCCGAGTGAACGACATTGGTAAACGACGTATATAAAAATCTTTGGCATCTCAATAGCATAAATTTATCGCATTTTAACTGAACATTTGGAAGGATGCCATCTCATCTATCGACACTTGTTTTGACTGTTTTTTGTTTATTAAAAGTCGAGTTTTAACCATCAACCGGTCCTCGTTTTCACCTGATGCGACACCACGCGACTTTTACCTTTTCAAAACATGCATTTGCCGATGAAAAAAGTATTTTGAGAACGTAGAAACCATTCAAAAGGCGTCCTGAAGGACATTCCGGTCGACGAACTAAACTACTCTTTAGACATGTTTTTAGATCATGCAAATCGCTGTATTGAGCCTAAACGGGACTATTAAAAAACAAATTATTTCGCCAAAAAAATTGTTTGTTATTATTCATTTAAATGTTTAAAAATAAAAAGACTTTTTTGCTAATGTGGGAACGTACTTACGATGCATAGTGATTGAGAATGTTGACAAATTATAGGCTATGGGGGGGGGGGGGGGGTTCTGACCCAAAACCCCCCTGATTTGATGGGCCTTTTGACTTCAAAATTTGTGAAAACACTTGACACATGTTTTTTTAAATCAAAATTTGACGGGGTCAACAATGGGTTAAGAATTTGTATCGGGGGGAAGCAAGAGAACTTGCGTGCAAAGCCGCAGGGCCCAGCTAGTTCTAATATAAAACCCATAGACACTGAGCTTTGTATATAGAAATATAACTGCATTGGTTCTATATAAAGTTATATAGAGATATAACTCGATGAAAATCAGCGTTCAATTTCGCCATCACAAATGAGACTTTTCCATGAATAGGAAGAAAATGGATCAGCATTTTTTTATGACTAGTTTTTAGTAGCAAATTATTAAAATAGACGCCATTCATTACCTGGATTCTTATTTTATATCTATTACGACCATCTTTTACTGCCTCTGTAATTAAGAAAAAATAGTCTCTAGCGACATACACACTGAAGATTTATATAACAAACTTCAAATAAGAACATCTTGAGATATCCTTGCTGCCATTTCCTCTTCAAACTTCAAGCAATTTCCTCTTTCAAATCTCTATAAATTTGTCAATTCTTACAATTTTAACCCTTAAATGCATGGCGTACCATATATGGTACAGTTAGTAATTCTGTTGAATCAATTTAAATCATGTTTGTGCTTGCTCTAGATTGATTCGAAAATAATTGCCTCATGCATTTAAGGGTTATTTTGATATTTAGAAACCAGAAAAAGTAAGTGCTTTTTTCACAATAAACTAGAAAACTGTCGTAATTTTTAATGAAAGATAGGATATGTCCTCCGTTTCGACAATATCTGGCAACCCTAATGCGTCCATATTGCTACAGCAACAAAGCTACAACATTTTATCACAGAATAAACAGTATACAGAAGGCGCATCTGAAATAATTTTGCGATTTCATTTACGACGCGGGCGGGAGCAGCAAAGATGAGGAAAATGTATATGGAACCGAGAGACTTTGGCTATTCGAAGATATTCGCGATGACTTCGGCACACTTCTTAATTCGAAGTCAGCTTTCCTAATTTGCTTTATGTTGATGTGGTCAGTCGAACATCAACTGCGAGCTGTGATTTTGCGACTGCTGCTGTGATTCGCCTTGTTACCAGCGCAGCAGGTCCCATACGCACTTCGGCTATTCGAAAATATTCGCATAATTGTGTGCGCTGGCTTCACATGCAATGAAATAATCAACCACCAGAAAGCCAACAAAAGCAAAAACACAATTTCCCTTGTTCGCGCTCATTTTTTGTGTGTATACTTATTTTCGTTGACGATCGCTTTCGCTTCAACAAATTTGCTGAGACCAGCTCGTTATCAATCTAATCGTTGCGCTGTCCGGTTGCGTGTTTTGAAATGAATCCAAATGAAATTTGTTTGAATCGAAAAATTTAAACGAATTCTGACGTGGTTGAATCCCCAAAAAATTTGTTTAACCTCCATTACTATCGTCTATAACATAACGCCATTACTAACCAAGGGTGTAATCCACCCACAACTTTTGATTATCCGTTTTACTTATCCATTGAGGTAAAATAAACAAAAACCAAATTTTTTCATAATCACAGCATCAAAACATTTAAAAGAAAAAATAAATTGCATAATTTTGTTAATTCATTTTTTTAATAAAAACATTTGTTTATGTACACTTCATTTAAAAAAAAAAGACAGATGAAATAAAAAGTTGCATTGAAAAAATTGCCACAACTTGCATAATATTCAAGATATGCTTCTTGGGCTTAGTGATTCAGAAAGCTGAAAAAATAAGTAATAAATAATTATTTAATAATTTTTTTCGGACCAAGGTAAAATTTTGCGTAAAACCTCAAACAAAAATCAACAAAATACCTGCTACTTTTTAAGGTTACACCGTGCGACAAAAATCAAAGAATTTCCCAACACACGAAAAAATCGATATACTTGCGAAACTAGGGGCCAAATGTAGTAAAACTTCGTTTTTAGTTTTTCTCTCTGACGTCAGGATTTTTTTTAAAGGACTTTGAAATTTCAAGGACATGTTTATTTCAAGGAATTATTTCAAAAATTGAGCGCATTGTAGAATAACAATATGGGTATCAAATGAAACAGAAAAATCCTTAGAATCTTAGAAAATTTAATATTTTGGTGCAAAAGGACAAATAGGTATTAAAAATGTCCTTTTGAAACTTTATCCTTGAATATCCTTGGAAATTTCCAAAAACTATTGGACAAAAAAATTGACAAAAATATATCTTAAGGAATAATATGTACACTACTACATCCTTGAATTTCGTCCTTCTAACTTTATCAGTTTAAGATATAACAAATTTAATGTTATAAACATTTTTTAGTTATCCTAGAGCATAATTTTTAAGGATTTTCTACTAAGTAAATGTTCTATACGTTATTAAAAAAATTATCGCCAAAAAGTGAATACAAATATGTAAATGTAATTTAAAAAAAATAAAACTTCATTACTAACAATCGGTTTTAAGCATCCAGCAATTTTATAACGCCACTACTATCGTAGGGTGTAACACACCCAGTGACTTTTTAAAAAAATTGTATAAAAGCATCAGCTTTATTTATGCAACTGCAATGTACTCTATAACCTTCCGAAATATGCAAATGTGGATTAAATTATAACTTTATGTTGGTTTTGGTTAAAAAATCTATATTTTACTAAGAAATTAAACTCACAGGGTGGATTCCACCCTGACGATAGTAATGGAGGGTTAAATTGAAAAATTTTGTTAACGACCATCAAGTTTTTATCATGAATGTAATTTGTATAATTTGTTGAAGCCTTGTAATTTACAAGGAAACTAAATATTTATATTTTTCAAAAATTTCAACTATTTTAATAGTAGTTTAAAAGCAAAAGCTCCAAGCGACTCATTTTTTATTAATTTCAAACATCTTTTACAACACATTTCATACGTTTTTTAAGGAAATCCCTCATTCCTCCAATATAAAAAGGCTTTTGTACAATTTGTGTGTTGCAAATGTAACAGAAGTATAGGGTGTTTTTTTTAGAGGTTTGTTTTTCGAATAGAGATAAAACTGGCATTTTGTGGTCAAATCTGGCAACTCTAATGTCATTTATGTTCAGTTTGGTTTGCCATTTCATCATGAACAGGTTGACAAAAGAACAACGCTTGCAAATCGTGCAAATTTATTTCGAAAATAATGGTTCAGTTCGCGAAGTTTACCGCAAGCTCCGTCCATTTTATGGTCGACATAATCGTCCATCAGAGCAATTAATTCGGTTAACCATGGGTCGTTTTCGCACTACGTTTACTCTATGTGATAATACGCATCCGCAGAGACGTCGAACAGTGCGCACCGAAGAAACAATTGCCGCTGTAGAGCAAAATGTTGAAGAGGACCCGAATGAATCGATTCGCCACCGTGCACAGCAATTGGAGCTTTGTCCATCAACTTTATGGAAGATTTTGCGCAAAGATCTTGGCTTGCGACCTTACAAGATCCAGCTTGTGCAAGAATTAAAGCCGCGAGACCATGCAATGCGTCGTGATTTTGGTGTATGGGCCGAAAATGAGATTGATCTCGATGCTGATTTTCATCGCAAAATTTTGTTCAGTGATGAGGCTCATTTTTGGTTGAATGGCTACGTCAACAAGCAAAATTGCCGCATTTGGAGTGAAGAGAATCCACATGAGACCCTTGAGACGCCATTACATCCACAAAAACTGACTGTTTGGTGTGCTCTATGGGCTGATGGAGTCATTGGGCCATACTTCTTCCGAAATAATGCTGGAGAGTCAGTTACCGTTAATGAAGACCGGTATAGAGCCATGATAACCGACTATTTTGTTCCCGAATTGGATGGCATGAATGTGGATGAGTTGTGGTTCCAACAAGACGGCGCTACATGCCACACAGCGCACGTCACAATCGATTTATTGAAGGAAACATTCGATGAGCGCATAATTTCGCGGAATGGACCTGTCAATTGGCCACCAAGATCGTGTGATTTGACACCATTGGATTATTTTCTTTGGGGATATGTGAAGTCGCTCGTCTACGCCAACAAACCAGAAACGTTAGGGGACTTGGAAGCCAACATTCGTGGCGTTATTGCCGACATACGGCCCCAAATGCTCGAAAAAGTGGTTGAAAATTGGACCTGTAGAATTGGCTTTATTCGAGCCAGCCGCGGCGGCCACATGCCCGAAATCATATTTAAACATTAATGGCATAAAATTATCCTTCCAATAAAGCCAAATTGATGGACATTAAAACGATTTTCTTGTGTTTTATTTCAATTCGAAGTTCTATACCTCTAAAAAAAACACCCTATAGATGAATACAAAATGTGGTTTTCAGAACCGTCTACTTGTAGGGAACATAAGCAATTTATATTAGATTACTTTTTAATAATTTTGCTTGGAAAAATTGTGCAAGAGCACATTGCAAGTAAAACGAAAAATAAGAATAAAATAAAAATACTAAAGAACACATAAAAATACTAAATGATATAAACTTTAAGAAAAAAAAGAATAAATAATGAAGAAAAAGTTATAAATACCAACTAAATAAGAATAATAACAATAAATAACAATAATTAATAATAATAATAAATACCAATAATTAAATTCATGTTTTGTTTTTGTTTTGTTAATTTAATTAACAAAAAATTTCAATTTATAAGCTATTCTCAATAGCATTTACACTTTTGACAATTTATCAAGGAAAGAGCTTTTACTTTTAGAAATAGAATGCCAATTCTTGACAAATAGTAAAAACTTGACAAATAGTAAAAACTTGACAAATAGTCAATATGGTGAATTTATTAAGAATTGGGCTGTTAATACATGAATTTGAAAAATTTATCGGTATGAATTTTATTAGGCCAGAAGGCAACGTAGCCTACATGAATGCCAACATTGCACAGCAGAAATTCATGGTTTTGTTTTTGTATCAATAAGAACGCACACTCTACTGTACGCCTTTGCGATTTCGCATGGTTCATTATTCATAGCAGAACCGAAAGCCCGCAAAGAAAATTTTCTTTACACCAGATGCGCATTCTGTATATTGTTTGTTCTGTGATTTTATCCATTAATTTTTTAAGGGGGTCCTACCATGTAACACTTTCAAAAAATGAATTTTTTTGTTGTTGCATTTTTCTAAAGTTAATGTATCTAAAAATAAGATACAAAAAGGAATTTGCTGAATTCCGAAGGGAAAACAGGTTTTACGGCAAGTTTTATCACGCTTTCCACTGAGTTCTCGCAGCGCGCCAGGCTGACGCGAGAACGTTCTAAAACTTAAAACGCGTTTTTCTCAGAATCACTTTTTTCGAACTGGTACCCCGCATTTCTAAGGAACCAGTGGACGGATTTTGATAATTTTTTGAAGTGAAACTTCTTTACGCACGCTTGACTTGGGGAGTAAGCTGGCGAACGCGTTACGAAAAGTGTGATCGGGCGAGGCGAACGGGAGTTGAGTGGTTTACGCACGCTTGACTTGGGGAGTAAGCTGGCGAACGCGTTACGAAAAGTGTGATCGGGCGAGGCGTACGGGAGTTGAGTGGTTTACGCACGCTTGACTTGGGGAGTAAGCTGGCGAACGCGTGACGTAAGCGTTACGAAAAGTGTGATCGGGCGAGGCGAACGGGAGTTGAGTGGTTTACGCACGCTTGACTTGGGGTGTAAGCTGGCGAACGCGTGACGTAAGCGTTACATGAAAACATAAAATAAATTTAAATATTTGTAGAAAATTAATATATGTATATGTACATACATGTATATATTGTACACACACATATATATATATATACATACAGATGGAGCGAAAGAAGTTTCACTTCAGTCGTGTGTGGTCATAAGCACACTCGTTTTTTTTTTAATGTGTGTAAATGTTGTCGCTATCGTTCGGTACAAGATGAGTTTTTATCTGCTTAAAAAACCGAAAAATTAGATTTTTTTTCATGATCCGCCATTTTGACAATTGTAAAGATAATTATGTGAATTATTACCGTACGATAGCGGCAAGTCTGCAGATTGTAAAAAACCTTTCCTTTTGTGTTTCAGACGAACAGTTTTTGCAAAATCGTGTGTACCATCAACCCACATACTTTTGGAAGGCGTTATTTCGCAGGGGTGCTGTGGCTACAGCATAACACTTATTTCTTAAACTTCGATTTTTTTTATACTAAAAGGACCAATACAAATTAAAAAAAACCGCATTGGAAAATATTGAATACTTTTCCTTCTGCAAGATCCCAAAAAACGCCTCGAAAAACGGCGTTTACATGGTAGGACCCCCTTAATAAATTTTCCATGAGCTCGAGAGAAGATTACACCCATTGCACGTAAATACGAGTAATAAAACGCGTTTTTTAATTTTTAATTTTTGTTAATAATTTTCGTCTTTTTAGTTGCTACCTGAGGACGAATTATAATTCACAGCAATCAAATTTACAGCAATTAACTCGATTTAACTGGATAAATTACGCAACAGCAGAAAGTAGGAGGCGCTCAAACGGTTCAGCTGCGATTGAGGGAATAAAATTCAGAAGATTAAACAAAATTATTAAAAGGATTTGCAAATAATAATTCAGTTGGCAAAGTGTAAAACTACGTACAGCCAATAAAGTGGGAAAATTCATCAACGCGAACCAGGAAATATTGAGTGTGAAACCGCGGCTGGTGCGCAGCATCATCATTTGGATTAGCTGCTTGAATTCGGACGACTCGTCGTACCAGTCGCAGCTGTACAGTGCAAACTGCGTCTCCTCGCTCTGCGAACAGACAACAAGCAAAAAGACAGAAATTGAGCGCTACCGATGGAAGGCAATGCGCGGCGCTTACTGCTGTGATGAGCTGCTGGCTGTTGTAGCAGTAGATGGCATTCTGGAAGGAGCCGGCCGCAAGGACCATCAGCATTCGTATCATCGTGCTCATGTCCGACTCCTGCAAAGAGCGGGTAAGCTGTTCAGAGAGTGTTTGACCGAAGGCCGATTAATTGGTGGCGCTTACGAAGCCGATATTCATCTCGAACAGCACAAAGCCGAGAGCCCCCAGACTGAGCAGAAACTGCGACAGGCTGATGTGCAGATAGATGCGGTTGACGTCCTGCACGTAGCTATATACATATATATATATATATATATATATATATATATATATATGTATATATATATACATATATATATACATATATATATATACATATATATATATATATGTACATATATATATATATACATACATATATATATATACATATTTATATATATTTATGTATGAATGTATATATAATAGATTAGTACTATTGTATGGGATCAATCCATTATGAAAGACTAAGACTAAGAGCCGTTTTCTCAACTTACCGATAAAGTGACCTTTAGCTAAAGGCTAAAGGTCACTTTAAAGTGCCCGGTAACTATTTTCGTTTTCTCGACTGCCTGATAAATATAAATTTAACAAGTCTGATGTTTTGGCAACTCTGGTCTACGATGGGCAGCACTTGGCCGCGCAATCAGCTGTTTTTGAAAAATTATAATTATTTTTGAAGGAAAAAAAGAAAAATTTTGCCTGGCAGAATCTTGCTGATGCTTTTACTGCCGAATGGGGTGTGTCGCGACGTTGGAAATCGTTGAGGGACAAGTTCGACACCTTGAAGCGCAAATCCAAGCTGGAACTTGCAGCGGAGAAGAGCGAGACGTATCGCACAGGCGGCGGCCCAGCAGCGATTGGAAATGTCAGCAGTGCAAAGCAGTGAAATTGTCCAATCGGCTGTTATATGTTCTATTTGCCGCATTTTGCGACTCCGTACCTTCAAAAGCGTCTTCCAGTGCATGAATATAAAAAACACGCCTATTTTCCATACCGAAAGATCTCAAATTCAAATTTCATTTCAAATTGTAATTTCATTACCAGCTGTTTTTTGTTTGTAAACAAACATTTGCATGTACTTGGCACCACTTCCACTTAAAGTTCACTTTCAAGTTTAACAGGCACTCAATCTGACCGGTAAGTTTTATCGGGAGGATAGCTTAACGAGCGGTTGAGAAAACGAAAATGCGTTTATCGGCCCGCTAAAGTGAACTTTAAAGTTAAAGGTAAGTTGAGAAAACGGCCCTAAGACTAAGTTCGCATGTCACACATATATTCTTTATATCCTATTGGCCATGAAAGGGTTAAGCAACAAATCGACTGATAGAGACTCTTCACCTGTACACGCGCTGATAGTGATAGATACAAGAGCGCAGATACTCGACGCGCCGCTCTTTGGGTACCAGCGGCGAGGTGGAGCGCAAAATGATTAAATTCAGCACCTTTACCATTCCGACTGCGTGCAAGCAGATCACTACGAAGGTCGCATCGAAGCTAACAGCACCTGTGAAAATGTTTGCAATTGTTTGTAATGTTTTTGTAATATTTGTTGTTGGCGACAATTTTCTTATGTTCGACGCGTTCAGGCTCACCCACGCTAGTCATGTAAGCGGAGCAGCCGCCCACAAACATTTGTATGTGATAGTAGGGAAAAGCCATGCCCTTATCTTCCCACATCGGATAGAGGGCAGGAAATGCTGAAACCATCAACAAACCGCAATCTTTTACTTTTTTATCCTGCACTGCGCAAATTGCATTATTAAATATTTGGCAAGCACTTACGTAATATGTGCTCGTAGTTGGGTGTCTCTTTGATTTGGTGGTACAAATTGAAGAACAGTGCGGTAAAGAAGTAATTGCACGTAATGGCGCTAACGCTGCAGAGGAAGAACAACAACTGCCTGCGCACGTTCTTCCATGTGTCGTTCGTAATGGCATCGATTTCCAGTTTTAGGGGCTTCTGGCCGGGGAAGTCTAAAAATAGATAATGTATAGTCGAGTTCAGGCGACGTTGGCGGCAAGTGGTCGGTGGTGAATTCACGGATGGGGCTTCCATATAGCTTCCGTATAATAAAATTTCAACACAATATGGGTAACTTTTGAATTTTTGCCCATGGAGTAGCTTTTGGGTTCTACGAGGAAGAAAGTTCTTCAATCGAATAATGGATTAACAATCAAACTTCAACTACAGGCATGTTGAAATTGGCTTTAGAATAACAAAGTTCTAAGGAAGTTCTAAGAAACTGTCTTACTCACATCATCTCACCTCATCCTCCCGAAAACATTGACTAGCATCTCTTGAGATTGAAGTTTATTTCAGTTTGTTAGGTCAGCAAGGATTGTGTCACAATAGGTTAACCTAAGTGGCAACGACTAGGCCCACGGTTATCACGACTTCTTTATTCTAATTCTCAGAATTTAATCATTTCGAATCGAATTTAACATTGAATCGAAAGTGTGAAGCTTTTTCCCTTCTCAGTTAAAATATTTAGCAAGTCAAACATTCAAATGGTTGAGATGGTCTCATGATTCGAATGGTTCCATAACTGAGATGAAAATAATCACATTGAAAAGCATTCCAGTGGTTAATTTACTAACCAAGTCCTATCCACTCTTTCATGGCATATAGTCAAATATTTTCCATGAATAGCGTTTCCTAAATAAATACCATAAATAATGAGTCTGTTGTGATTGTCGTTCTAAAGTCTTCTTCAGATCATACTCGGAAACATATTTATTCTATTCTGCTTGGGAAAAGATAAAAAATTCTAGGCACCATGTTCCTTACTAGGCATGCAGACTTTTCAACTTAAAACATCAGGAAGTTCACTTTGGAATCCTGGTAAGTCCTGGTGTCGTTTTGGTATCACAATAAGCCATCACTCTGTGTGTAGTGATTCTTTGCAGGAATGCAGTAACGCCGATCTAATCTACATAATTATCTCTTAGCTCTTCCAATAATCCCAATGGGGCAAGCGAAATTTTGTAACCCTGATAGGACTGCCGTGAGCTCAAGTTATACTAACACAAAATTGATAACCAATTTGTCTCTCCTAATCGTCAGTTATTAGGAAAAAATATTTTTACCAGGGATTCGCGGGTCTCTTTCTTTAAAAAAAAATACTTCAACCTCACATTTTATGTGCATTTCGCTTCAGTTAAGTTATGTTCTTCATTCTTAAACTTTCCATGCTTTATGTACCGAATTTAAATATCTCAAGTTTGTACAGCATTTCGTGTGTTTGGGCCGTTCGCAGCAGTTGGTAAAAGCGTCGTTGTGTGAACAGATAGTAGGCAATTTTTATTAGAGTCGAGATGGTCTGAAATACTATGATAACTGTCTGTAAATATAAAACAATATAAAATAGAAAATACATAAAACTAGCTTTTGATGATCTTTGAGCAAACCTCGCCGAATTCAATTATGTTGTCCTTGTGTCGCATAAAAAAAGACCAGTTACCATACATCGCCACTGCGGTGAAGACAAACAGTAAAACGGTTATGCTAGAGAGGAGAAAAGTAAAGTAAAAAAAACAAACAGAATACTTGAAGTGTTTGAAAGGAGACAAGTTGTCACAGCCAAAATGCATCCTTTCTTCTCTTGTCTTACATGCGTAGCGAGTCCTTGAAGACGGTTGGCGTGGTCAAATTAATTCCCAGTCCAAAAGTGATCCGTATTAGCTCTCTAATCGATCGATAATTACGCTTTCGCGTGGATTCCATTTCCTCTTCGGTCTGCATTGTTGTGACTCCAAATGTGTTCCGATGCGATTTTAAGTGAAGCGTTGTCTTCGATATCGCCGCTGTGTCTATGCGTCGCCTGTCACTTTTAATGGCATTTTAAAAAAGTTAGTTAAGTGGATACGTGCGTCGGCCGGCCAGCAGTGAGCGCCGCTGCGGTTGAGGCTGTAATTATGTCATTTACACCCCGTAATTTTGCGGCAATTATTTCATAATAAAGGCACTGAACTCGCTTCACCAAACAGTCGCAACGTCGTACTGATCGCAGTAATCAGTTGGGTGGAGCGCACAGTGGGGCGGCACCATATATCGCATTTCCAAAAATAGTAAACGTGGTTTAATTTTGACGAAATTTGGTATCCACCCATTTTTTAGCGTAATTAAGAAAAATACGAAAACTTGTGAAAATTGGACTACTGCCACGCCCACCCCCCATATTGAAAAAATCTTTGTTATTCGATAACTTGGCCACTACTAACACTAGAAAGATAAAATTTCATACACAATATCACTAGGGTATAATCTATAATTGTGGGCAGTCTACCACGCCTACTTTAAAAGTTCGTAAAAGCCTCAAATGAATTAATCGGTACATATGTATATTTTGGCATTTTTTTAAGTTTTCGATGTTTTTCATGTTGACCCCTCTTCAATTCGCTCTTAAGTTTATTTTTCACAAATATTTGCATGCATTTGTAGTGCCAGCCGGTCGAGTTAAACTACGCGACGGCAGCTACACATAAAATAGCTTACGAAATTGTACAAAAGATGCCACTATAAAATAATGAATTACATGCGGGACTGCAGGCCTCTGCAGCTGAAACTTTGCAAACGTGTTCTACATACTTGTAATTTAGTGAAACAATCGAAATTGGAAAGGCTCCCTAGGGCTTTTCGAGATATTTAATTTTGAAGTTTGCACTTAAACTTTTTCTAGGGCTGAAAATGGCTCTACGTTCAAATAACGGTAGTTAGCGAACAGTAATAACCAAACCAAAAAAAAAAGCATTGCCTGACTATAAAAACCTAAAACATAAAATAAAAAATCAGTTATATTAAAATAATAACTCGAACCATAAGAAAAAACATCTTAAGTTTCGCAGGGTTAAATTTCTATTTATTTTTTCGTGAGACTACAAAACTTAAAATTTTTTAAAATTCCTTTTTTTTTAAAAAACATTTTAATTTTTTTATTTTTGGCCACGGACGCCCCACTGTGGAGCGCGTCCTGCACGACTCTGATTAGGTGATTCAATTGATTTGTTCATAATTTGTTGACATGCGTAGCCAATCGTGGGGTTTGCATTTGAATTTTAAATTGCGGGGCGTGCTTTTAACACTAGAATGCCCGACAATCGGACCTACCTAAAATGCCCATATGTAGTCATTTTGACTACATTATTATTTACTGACTTTTTTGAAATTTTATTGGTTTTTAAGTAGCAAATATGAATAAATGTACACGAGATTAAACTAAACTAAGCATTTAGTTTTTATTTTTTTTATGGTTTATAAAGAAAATTCATTTAAATATAATGGCGTACTTTACACATCAATGCGATAAAATGGAATGAAATTTGGAACTTGGAATTTATGAATGAATTTCGTGAGTGAATTTTGGATTGAAAAACTTGGGAATTGTCACAACCTACCATGATATTTTTTTATTTAATATTTGCATTTATATAAAATTTTCATATTTTGCAATTGAAGATGGATATTTGTCTATTTATCAGTAAGATTTGCTGAAAATTGTATATAGGTAGTCAAAATGACTACCATTGGGCATTTAAGGTAAATTTTGCAAAATTTGGGTAACAATTTTTTTTTACAATATTTTGAATTTATTTATTCCATTTAGCTTTAAAATTTAATAAAAGTCACGTAAGATATTTTTTTAGAAAGCGATGCAACAAAAGTTATTTACAATAAAAGACGTCAATGTAGTCAAAATGACTACCTTGGGCATTCTAGTGTTAAGGATATTCTTACCGGTTGCGGCTTTCAGCAGAAAATAAGTAGTTGGTTTTATTGTTTATTGTTTATTGTTTTCGAAGCGTAGTACTTCTGTCGCAGTAAATTGGCTGATTGAATATGTTTTCTAAAATTAAAATACAAGGAATTTGTATAATAACAACCTTCAGAAATGTAATTGCAGCCTTTAGAGTGACATTGGTTGGTTGGTTGGTCTCAAATGCCAATTAAATTATGAAAACTTTATAACGTAAAATTTTGTCTGTGGGCTTGTTAAAAAAATTTACATATTTGCATCTAAAATTTTTTTAAATTCAACAACTTTTAATTTTCAGTTTCAAAACACTCCAATTTAGTGAAATAAAATTTTCAAACCACCCACAACATTTTTAAATAATAGCCAAGCATAGCACTCGTGGAGGATGTACGGATGATGTCCTTTGCAAGTATTTGGTAGTTTGATCGGGTGTCTGTTTGTCACAATGATAGCCATGCAGAGATTTAAAAAAGCTATCCACTTTGGTACTAATAGCTGCAAAAGAGAATATCCAATGTTATGCTGTGCAGAGATTTGTAGCTGAAGGTCCATAATTCACTCTCTCTAAGTCTCTCTTCATATCCAGAAGTTTGCTCTATTCGAAATAGTCCTAATTCAAATTGTGACACTTTTGACCAAATAAATTTTTGTTGGAGTTAATTTTAAGTAAAGTTGTGACAATTTTAGTTCATAATTTCAAATAAATAAATGAATTTTGTATTCTAAAAATTTTTTTCAACTTTTTTATTATCATTCATAATTTGTAAATTTAGCAAAAGTGACATAAGTTAAAATTATTCGTTAATTATTGAAATAAAATAACATCAAAAAAGTCATAACTCAAAATTTTGGATTTTCTAGTGTAATATTTATATATGTCGCGTCCATGCTACTTTTCCAAGGGGTTCCGGTGGGCCACCTGCTCGCTCTACAATTTCACAATAACTGACTCTCTATGCTTCAATTCATTGCTTACTTTATTTCATTTTCATTGCTTACTCGATTTCATTTTCATTGCTTACTCGATTTCTAATCATTTTCATTGCAAGTAAAATTACTTGCATTGCAACAAGTAGATAATTTCTATTAACGACTTTTGCTACAGGTGCCCACCGCAACTCCCTTCGAGCAGCAATGTCGTTATAGCGTTCACCGGCTACGACACGGCCATTCTAACAAGTCACACGTCCCTGTGTGAAACAATTGTCTGTAAGTTAATTCCCCCATTCGGTCTATCCTGACCACCAAGTAACAAGTAAACGATTTCATCACTTTATCTTAATGTTACACTGTCATTATTATAACAATCAGTTAAATATTATAACACTAACCTACAACCACAACTACCAAAACTTCTTTGCGACGACGCATAAGTGTCAATGGGTGACACAACCCTCAAACACGGTCATCTCCTTCCGATGATGCACCAGTGTCACTATTTAGTATTGTTATCAATCACATTCGCCTTCATCCGGTGAGACACCAAGACCTCTATCCGGTCCAATCATCACAAAATCACCTCCATCCGGTGACACACCAAGACCTCTATCCGGTCCAATCATCACAAAATCACCTCCATCCGGTGAGACACCAGGACCTCTACCCGGTCCTATCATTACACATTCACTTCCATCCGTTGAGAC
The DNA here is from genome assembly GCA_964056695.1 of Melieria picta. Taxonomy (NCBI): domain Eukaryota; kingdom Metazoa; phylum Arthropoda; class Insecta; order Diptera; family Ulidiidae; genus Melieria; species Melieria picta. The sequence continues at coordinate 10,053,984 of OZ057399.1, read as the reverse complement.
ACCAGGACCTCTATCCGGTCCTATCATTACACATTCACCTCCATCCGGTGAGACACCAGGACCTCTATCCGGTCCTATCATTACACATTCACCTCCATCCGTTGAGACACCAGGACCTCTATCCGGTCCTATCATTACACATTAACCTCCATCCGGTGAGGCACCAGGACCTCTACCCGGTCCTATCATTACACATTCACCTCCATCCGGTGAGACACCAGGACCTCTATCCGGTCCTATCATTACGCATTCACCTCCATCCGGTGAGACACCAGGACCTCTATCCGGTCCTATCATTACACAATCCCCCCAAACGGTGGGACAGCAGGAACTCTATCCGGTCCTATTATTATACATTCACCTCCATCCGGTGAGACACCAGGACCTCTATCCGGTCCTATCATTACACATTCACCTCCATCCGGTGAGACACCAGGACCTCTATCCGGTCCTATCATTACACATTCACCTCCATCCGGTGAGACACCAGGACCTCTATCCGGTCCTATCATTACACATTCACCTCCATCCGGTGAGACACCGGGACCTCTATCCGGTCCTATCATTACACATTCACCTCCATCCGGTGAGGCACCAGGACCTCTATCCGGTCCTATCATTACACATTCACCTCCATCCGGTGAGACACCAGGACCTCTATCCAGTCCTATCATTACACATTCACCTCCATCTGGTGAGACACCAGGACCTCTACCCGGTTCTATCATTACACATTCACCTCCATCCGGTGAGACACCAGGACCTCTATCCGGTCCCATTATCACATGACTTCATCGTTATTCAGCTATACTGCCATCCTGACAGCTCACACGTGTCAGTGTGAGAAGCCAAAGAAATTTTAACTAATTAAATCTTCGTTTAACACGAGTAGTTACAAAATGACAGCAATTTCTTAAGCTGGTTCAGTTGTCCGTATGTGTGGACAAGTCCTATTTTCTAAGTCATGTGCTACTAGGTCTATTCGTTCTGTAACTGCTCATCAACCACCGTTTCACTTTCACTTCCGTTCGGTCAGAACTCAATGCTTTAAGTATGTACCCATCCCCATCAACCTCTACGACTTTAAATGGAACTTTGAATCTAATTTGGTCAGATTTCGCCCTTCGTTTTACGACTAAACAAAATCATCGACAGAAAATCTTCGGACTTTGGCTCTGAGGGAATCAAATCGTTTTTTTTTTCATATGCAGAACTCTTTTCAATGCTGCATACAGCTTGAGACCAGTTATATGGAGTGGAAAAGAAGTGTCAAATTTCGATACGATTTTTCCAGTCCAGTATACTTTCTCGCTTATCTGTATATAAAAACTTTGAACCTCGATATCTCGCAAACGAAGCGAGATATCGAAAAATTTTATTCTTCATTTTCGACTTATTTTTGGTCGATCTATCTAAAAACACCCTCAAATGGCGGCGCCACGGAAACCGTAATCGTGCCCCCCGATCAATCTACCCGCAACCAGATTGATCACGTTGTGATTGATGGAAGGCATGCTTCTAGCATTCTAGATGTGCGCACGTTCCGAGGACCCAACATCGACTCGGACCACTACCTTGTTGCAGCCAAGGTACGCATGCGTCTTTGCGCAGCGAAGACCACGCAACCTAATTTGCGAAGAAAGCTAGACATCAATAAGCTGCGATCACATGGGGTAGCCGAAGCCTACTCCGCTCAACTCTCCAACCAGCTCGGTCGCTCCCCCTCTCCACCTGTTGACATCGGCGGATTATGGGCTCACTTATCCCACTCTATGCGCGCCTCCGCAGAAAATGTCCTTGGTTTTCGACGCCCACCACCAAAAAACCAATGGTACGATGAAGAGTGTCGCGCAGCCACTGCAGTGAAGAATACTGCCTACAAGAAGACCCTGCAGTCGGCTGCCACGCGAGCCGTGACAGAAAAATACCGGGAGCAGAGGAAGAAAGAGAGGTGCCTTTTTAGACGCAAGAAACGGGAGCAAGAAAGGCGCGAGCGTGAGGAAATCGAGGAGTGCAGGAGCAGGAATGACGCCCGTAAATTCTTCCAAAAAGTTAAGCGTCTCACGGAAGGATTTAAGCCCGGGGCATCTTCTTGCAGAGACGAAAACGGGGATCTGGTTACGGATGCGCAGGGTGTACTGAGGTTGTGGAAGGAGCACTTCACCAAGCTGCTCGCAGGCGACGAAGGGGACAATACCGCCAGTGGTGAAGATGTCCAGACGGCACCAATCGACGACGACGGTGTGGATGTGCCACCGCCCAGCCATGACGAGGTCCGGGTCGCTATCCAGTGACTCAAGAACAATAAAGCTGCAGGGCCGGATGGGCTACCAGCTGAATGGTTCAAGGCCGGCGGCGGTGAGCTAATTGGGTGCATGCATCAGCTCATCTGCAAAATATGGCTGGAGGAACGAATGCCCAACGATTGGAACCTCAGTGCCCTTTGCCCTGTGCTGAAGAAAGGCGACCCAACAATATGCGCCAACTACAGGGGTATCAGCCTACTTCCCATTGCATACAAGGTCCTGACGAGCGTACTATGTGAAAGATTATAGCCACTCGCCAAGGCGCTGATTGGACCCTATCAGTGCGGCTTTAGACCTGGTAAGTCCACCATCGACCAGATATTCACTCTACGCCAAATCCTGGAGAAGACCCATGAGAATCGAATCGATACTCACCATCTCTTCATCGATTACAAGGCAGCATTCGATAGCCCGATAAGAGATCGCCTATATGCGGCATTGTCTGAACTTGGTATCCCTGCAAAGCTCGTGAGACTTTGCAGAGCGACGTTGAGCAATACGCGCAGCTCCGTCAATGTTGGAAGTGACCTCTCCGACCCATTTGATACCGTTCGAGGATTCAGACAGGGCGATCCTTTGTCCTGCGACCTCTTCAACTTCACCATGGAGAGTGTTCTGCGCAAGGCCGGTGTACATCGTAATGGCACAATTTTCAACAAAAGTGTCCAGCTCCTTGCCTACGCTGATGACATTGATGTCATCGGGCGTAACAAGCGATATGTCACTGCTGCCTTTGCGGCTATCGAAAGAGAATTTGCCAAATTGGGTCTGGTGATAAATGAGGGCAAGACGAAGTATATGCTGTCTACACGCAGGGACTCACAGCGGCTAGGGTCTCACGTCGAGGCCGACAGGTATACCTTTGAAGTTGTCAAGGAATTCGTCTACCTTGGCACCGCCATCAACAGCAGCAATGATGTCAGCCTGGAGATAAAGCGAAGGATTACTCTTGCCAACAGGTGCTACTACGGTCTCGGTAGGCAATTGAGAAGTAGAGACCTCTCTCGACCGACAAAACTTGCACTCTATAGGACGCTTATCTTGCCCGTGCTCCTCTATGGCGCTGAAGCATGGACAATGACACGAAACGACATAGCGGCCCTTGGAGCGTTCGTGTTGGTGACGACTATACGAACGTATACGAATCAATGACGAGCTGTATGAGCTGTATAAGGACATGGACGTAGCACAGCGAATTAACATCCAGCGGCTGCGCTGGCTCGGTCATGTCTGCCGTATGGACGACGAAGCTCCGGCGAAAAAGGTGTTCGGCGATGCGATGGTTGGAGGTTCCGAAGAATCGTAATTACAAATTTGTGCATTTAATCATGTCTAATGTATGTACATATCTATTGTAAAGCAAAAAGCTATAAGAAAAAAGTAAGTAAGCAACGACGATCCCGAATGATGGCAGAATAAATTTTCTGTTTTGCTTTTTTTCGATATATGTACGTACATCCACCATTTAAAGGATATTTCGCACATAACGATTTTTTTAGGTTTGACAAACAAATGTTTGGGCCAAAAAACTGGGGGCCTAGAGTTTGATAAAAGGCGTAGGGATAAAATAATAAATTGCGGCAAGAAGTCATTTACGCCAAAATTAGCAAAACCTTAGCATTCAAGTGCTCATAAGGAAATACAAATTTCTTCACGCAGAAGGTCGATCGCATAATAACATGAAAAAAACTTGTTCTTATTAACCGACACACGTCGGGAATTGCCAGCCAATGTCAGCCAGAAACAAAAATTCAAAATTTACAATTTTCATTCGCTGATCAACACAACAACAACGATAGCACATCGCCCTTCATTCGCTTCATTGAAAATAACAGTAACTTCTATGGCCGGCATGAAGCGCACGAACTCGCTCTGCACCACTCGGCACTTACCGAAGTTGACAATAACAGAGATCATAGTTGCACGAGAAATTAACAGAGACAAAAGTTCTGTTCAATAAACTCTGTTATCTCCCCCCTGCTGCTTTCGGCCCCCACCATAAATTCAGATTGCTTCGCTGGTCGACATGCGCATTCTGTATACTGTTTATTCTGTGGTATCACTCATATGAGTTAGAAACTTTAGCAGTGGTTAATGCAGTGAAATATTTCAGACATTACATATACGGTCGTAAATTTTCCGTTTATACAGACTGCAATTCTCTACAGTCTGCTCGCAAGAAGCTCGACCTTACCCCACGGGTAGATTTAATTTTGACATCATTCATAGAGACGGGAAGCACATGAGCCATGTTTACATTTTCTACAGAACTCCGCTACCGCCCACCCACAGCAAACCTTTCAAAAAGAATAATCGCTGACCAAGGTCGATGTTTCTCCAGCCGTAAATTCCGCGATTTTTGCACGTCACATAACATCAACTTGCATTTAATTGTAACAGGTAGCTCCGCGCAAATGGTCAAGTTGAACGTATCATGAGTACGTCAAAGAATATGCTCACAGATGTAGTTACTTAATGTACACCACTAGAATTATTAGTTGGTAAATCTGGCAGACCTTTAAAATTGATGTTTGCTGATGACATGAGGTAGAAGTTAACATAAAACAAGTAAGGTCTCAAGCTGTATGCAGCATTGAAAAGAGTTCTGCATATGCAATAAAAAAAAGATTTGATTCCCTCAGAGCCAAAGTCCGCAGATTTTCTGTTGATCATTTTGTTTAGTCGCAAAACGAAGAGCGAAATCTGACCAAATTAGATTCACAGTTCCATTTAAAGTCGTAGAGATTGATGGGGATCGGTACATACTTAAAGCATTGAGTTCTGACCGAACGGAAGTGAAAGTGAAACGGTGGTTGATGAGCAGTTACAGAACGAATAGACCTAGTAGCACATGACTTAGAAAATAGGACTTGTCCACACATACGGACAACTGAACCAGCTTAAGAAATTGCTGTCATTTTGTAACTACTCGTGTTAAACGAAGATTTAATTAGTTAAAATTTCTTTGGTTTCTCACACTGAGACGTGTGAGCTGTCAGGATGGCAGTATAGCTGAATAACGATGAAGTCATGTGATAATGGGACCGGATAGAGGTCCTGGTGTCTCACCGGATGGAGGTGAATGTGTAATGATAGGACCGGATAGAGGTCCTGGTGCCTCACCGGATAGACGTGAATGTGTAATGATAGGACCGGATAGAGGTCCTGGTGTCTCACCGGATGGAGGTGAATGTGTAATGATAGGACCGGATAGAGGTCCTGGTGTCTCACCGGATGGAGGTTAATGTATAATGATAGGACCGGACAGAGGTCCTGGTGTCTCACCGGATGGAGGTGAATGTGTAATAATAGGACCGGATAGAGGTCCTGGTGCCTCACCGGATGGAGGTGAATGTGTAATGATGGGACCGGATAGAGGTCCTGGTGTCTCACCGGATGGAGGTGAATGTGTAATGATAGGACCGGATAGAGGTCCTGGTGTCTCACCGGATGGAGGTGAATGTGTAATGATAGGACCGGATAGAGGTCCCGGTGTCTCACCGGATGGAGGTGAATGTGTAATGATAGGACCGGATAGAGGTCCTGGTGTCTCACCGGATGGAGGTGAATGTGTAATGATAGGACCGGATAGAGGTCCTGGTGTCTCACCGGATGGAGGTGAATGTGTAATGATAGGACCGGATAGAGGTCCTGGTGTCTCACCGGATGGAGGTGAATGTATAATAATAGGACCGGATAGAGTTCCTGCTGTCCCACCGTTTGGGGGGATTGTGTAATGATAGGACCGGATAGAGGTCCTGGTGTCTCACCGGATGGAGGTGAATGCGTAATGATAGGACCGGATAGAGGTCCTGGTGTCTCACCGGATGGAGGTGAATGTGTAATGATAGGACCGGATAGAGGTCCTGGTGCCTCACCGGATAGACGTGAATGTGTAATGATAGGACCGGATAGAGGTCCTGGTGTCTCACCGGATGGAGGTGAATGTGTAATGATAGGACCGGATAGAGGTCCTGGTGCCTCACCGGATGGAGGTGAATGTGTAATGATAGGACCGGATAGAGGTCCTGGTGTCTCAACGGATGGAGGTGAATGTGTAATGATAGGACCGGATAGAGGTCCTGGTGTCTCACCGGATGGAGGTGAATGTGTAATGATGGGACCGGATAGAGGTCCTGGTGTCTCACCGGATGGAGGTGAATGTGTAATGATAGGACCGGATAGAGGTCCTGGTGTCTCACCGGATGGAGGTGAATGTGTAATGATAGGACCGGATAGAGGTCCTGGTGTCTCACCGGATGGAGGTGAATGTGTAATGATAGGACCGGATAGAGGTCCTGGTGCCTCACCGGATAGACGTGAATGTGTAATGATAGGACCGGATAGAGGTCCTGGTGTCTCACCGGATGGAGGTGAATGTGTAATGATAGGACCGGATAGAGGTCCTGGTGTCTCACCGGATGGAGGTTAATGTATAATGATAGGACCGGACAGAGGTCCTGGTGTCTCACCGGATGGAGGTGAATGTGTAATAATAGGACCGGATAGAGGTCCTGGTGCCTCACCGGATGGAGGTGAATGTGTAATGATGGGACCGGATAGAGGTCCTGGTGTCTCACCGGATGGAGGTGAATGTGTAATGATAGGACCGGATAGAGGTCCTGGTGTCTCACCGGATGGAGGTGAATGTGTAATGATAGGACCGGTTAGAGGTCCTGGTGTCTCACCGGATGGAGGTGAATGTGTAATGATAGGACCGGATAGAGGTCCTGGTGTCTCACCGGATGGAGGTGAATGTGTAATGATGGGACCGGATAGAGGTCCTGGTGCCTCACCGGATGGAGGTGAATGTGTAATGATAGGACCGGATAGAGGTCCTGGTGTGTCACCGGATGGAGGTGAATGTGTAATGATAGGACCAGGTAGAGGTCCTGGTGTGTCACCGGATGGAGGTGATTTTGTGATGATTGGACCGGATAGAGGTCTTGGTGTGTCACCGGATGGAGGTGATTTTGTGATGATTGGACCGGATAGAGGTCTTGGTGTCTCACCGGATGAAGGCGAATGTGATTGATAACAATACTAAATAGTGACACTGGTGCATCATCGGAAGGAGATGACCGTGTTTGAGGGTTGTGTCACCCATTGACACTTATGCCTCGTCGCAAAGAAGTTTTGGTAGTTGTGGTTGTAGGTTAGTGTTATAATATTTAACTGATTGTTATAATAATGACAGTGTAACATTAAGATAAAGTGATGAAATCGTTTACTTGTTACTTGGTGGTCAGGATAGACCGAATGGGGGAATTAACTTACAGACAATTGTTTCACACAGGGACGTGTGACTTGTTAGAATGGCCGTGTCGTAGCCGGTGAACGCTATAACGACATTGCTGCTCGAAGGGAGTTGCGGTGGGCACCTGTAGCAAAAGTCGTTAATAGAAATTATCTACTTGTTGCAATGCAAGTAATTTTACTTGCAATGAAAATGATTAGAAATCGAGTAAGCAATGAAAATGAAATCGAGTAAGCAATGAAAATGAAATAAAGTAATCAATGAATTGAAGCATAGAGAGTCAGTTATTGTGAAATTGTAGAGCGAGCAGGTGGCCCACCGGAACCCCTTGGAAAAGTAGCATGGACGCGACATATATAAATATTACACTAGAAAATCCAAAATTTTGAGTTATGACTTTTTTGATGTTATTTTATTTCAATAATTAACGAATAATTTTAACTTATGTCACTTTTGCTAAATTTACAAATTATGAATGATAATAAAAAAGTTGAAAAAAATTTTTAGAATACAAAATTCATTTATTTATTTGAAATTATGAACTAAAATTGTCACAACTTTACTTAAAATTAACTCCAACAAAAATTTATTTGGTCAAAAGTGTCACAATTTGAATTAGGACTATTTCGAATTGAGCAAACTTCTGGATATGAAGAGAGACTTAGAGAGAGTGAATTATGGACCTTCAGCTACAAATCTCTGCACAGCATAACATTGGATATTCTCATTTGTAGTTATTAGTACCAAAGTGGATAGCTTTTTTAAATCTCTGCATGGCTATCATTGTGACAAAAAGACACCCGAACAAACTTCCAAATACTTTATTTCACTAAATTGGAGTTTTTTGAAACTAAAAATTAAAAGTTGTTGAATTAAAAAAAATGTTATATGCAAATATGTATATTAAATTTTTTTAACAAGCCCACAGACAAAATTTTACGTTATAAAGTTTTTATAATTTAATTGGCATTTGAAAAAACCAATCTTACTCTAATGGCTGCAAATACAATGCGGAAGGATGTCATTATACAAATTCCTTGTACGTTAAATTGTAGAAAACATATTCAATCAGCCAATTTACTGCGCCAGAAGTACTACGCTTCGAAATCCAACTACTTATTTTCTGCTGAAAGCCGCAACCGGTAAGAATATACTTAACACTAGAATGCCCAAGGTAGTCATTTTGACTACATTGACGTCTTTTATTGTAAATAACTTTTGTTGCATCGCTTTCTAAAAACATTTCTTACGTGACTTTTATTAAATTTTAAGGCTAAATGGAATAAATAAATTCAAAATATTGTAAAAAAATTTTTACCCCAATTTTGCAAAATTTACCTTAAATGCCCAATGGTAGTCATTTTGACTACCTATATACAATTTTCAGCAAATCTTACTGATAAATAGACAAATATGCATCTTCAATTGCAAAATATGAAAATTTTATCATATATAATTGCAAATATTGAAAAAAAATATCATAGTAGGTTGTGACAATTCCCAAGTTTTTCAATCCAAAATTCACTCACAAAATTCATTCATAAATTCCAAATTTCATTCCATTTTATCCCATTGATGTGTAAAGTATGCCATTATATTTAAATTAATTTTCTTTATAAACCATAAAAAAATAAAAACTAAATGCTTAGTTTAGTTTAATCTCGTGTACATTTATTCATATTTGCTACTTAAAAACCAATAAAATTTCAAAAAAGTCAGTAAATAATAATGTAGTCAAAATGACTACATATGGGCATTTTAGGTAGGTCAGATTGTCGGGCATTCTAGTGTTAAAAGCAAGCCCCGCAATTTAAAATTCAAATGCAAACCCCACGATTGGCTACGCATGTCATCAAATTATGAACAAATCAATTGAATCACCTAATCAGAGTCGTGCAGGACGCGCTCCACCCAACTGATTACTGCGACCAGTACAACGTTGCGACTGTTTGGTGAAGCGAGGTCAGTGCCTTTATTATGAAATAATTGCCGCATAATGATATAGTTACAGCCTCAACCGCAGCGGCGCTCACTGCTGGCCGGCCGACGCACTTATCCACTGAACCAACTTTCTTAAAATGCCATTAAAAGTGACAGGCGACGCATAGACGCAGCGGCGATAACGAAGACAACGCTTCACTTAAAATCGCATCGGAACACATTTGGAGTCACAACAATGCAGACCGAAGAGGAAATGGAATCCACGCGAAAGCGTAACTATCGATCGATTAGAGAGCTAATACGGATCACTTTTGGACTGGGCATTAATTTGACCACGCCAACCGTCTTCAAGGACTCGCTACGCATGTAAGACAAGAGAAGAAAGGATGCATTTTGGCTGTGACCCAACAACTTTTCTCCTTTCAAACACTTCAAGTATTCTGTTTGTTTTTTTTACTTTACTTTTCTCCTCTCTAGCATAACCGTTTTACTGTTTGTCTTCACCGCAGTGGCGATGTATGGTAACTGGTCTTTTTTTATGCGACACAAGGACAACATAATTGAATTCGGCGAGGTTTGCTCAAAGATCATCAAAAGCTAGTTTTATGTATTTTCTATTTTATATTGTTTTATATTTACAGACAGTTATCATAGTATTTCAGACCATCTCGACTCTAATAAAAATTGCCTACTATCTGTTCACACAACGACGCTTTTACCAACTGCTGCGAACGGCCCAAACACACGAAATGCTGTACAAACTTGAGATATTTAAATTCGGTACATAGAACATGGAAAGCTTAAGAATGAAGAACATAACTTAACTGAAGCGAAATGCACATAAAATGTGAGGTTGAAGTATTTTTTTTTTTAAAGAAAGAGACCCGCGAATCCCTGGTAAAAATATTTTTTCCTAATAACTGACGATTAGGAGAGACAAATTGGTTATCAATTTTGTGTTAGTATAACTTGAGCTCACGGCAGTCCATCAGGCTAAAAAAATTTCGCTTGCCCCATTGGGATTATTGGAAGAGCTAAGAGATAATTGTGTAGATTAGATCGGCGTTACTGCATTCCTGCAAAGAATCACTTACACCCAGAGTGATGGCTTATTGTGATACCAAAACGACGCCAGGACTTACCAGGATTCCAAAGTGAACTTTGCTGTCTTCCTGATGTTTTAAGTTGTAAAGTCTGCATGCCTAGTAAGGAACGTGGTGCCTAGAATTTTTTATCTTTTTCCAAGCAGAATGGTCGCAGATCATACCTGGAAGCATTCCACGTCTGACCTGAAGAAGACTTTAGAACGACAATCGCAACAGACTCATTATTTATTTATTTAGAAAAATATTTGACCATATGCCATGAAAGAGTGGATAGGACTTGGTTAGTAACTTAACCACTGGAATGCTTTTCAATGTGATTATTTTCAACTCAGTTATGGAACCATTCGAATCATGAGACCATCTCAACCATTTGAATGTTTGACTTGCTAAATATTTTAACTGAGAAGGGAAAAAGCTTTACACTTTCGATTCAATGTTAAATTCGATTCGAAATGATTAAATGCTGCGAATTAGAATAAAGAAGTCGTGGTAACCGTGGGCCTAGTCGTTGCCACTTAGGTTAACCTATTGTGACACAATCCTTGCTGACCTAACAAACTGAAATAAACTTCAATCTCAAGAGATGCTAGTCAATGTTTTCGGGAGGATGAGGTGAGATGATGTGAGTAAGACAGTTTCTTAGAACTTCCTTAGAACTTTGTTATTCTAAAGCCAATTTCAACATGCCTGTAGTTGAAATTTGATTGTTAATCCATTATTCGATTGAAGAACTCCCTTCCTCGTAGAACCCAAAAGATACTCCATGGGCAAAAATTCAAAAGTCAGCCATATTGTGTTGAAATTTTATTATACGAAAGCTATATGGAAGCCCCATCTGAGAATTCACCAACGACCAATTGCCGCCAACGTCGCTGAACTCGACTATACATTATCTATTTTTAGACTTCCCCGGCCAGAAGCCCCTAAAACTGGAAATCGATGCCATTACGAACGACATATGGAAGAACGTGCGCAGGCAGTTGTTGTTCCTCCTCTGCAGCGCTAGCGCCTCTGTGTGCAATTACTTCTTTACCGCACTTCTCTTCAATTTGTAAAACCAAATCAAAGAGACACCCAACTACGAGTATACTTTGCGTAAGTGCTCGCCAAATTTGAAATAATGCAATTTGCGCAGTGCAGCTTGAAAAAAGTAAAAGATTGCGGTTTGTTGACGGTTTCAGCAATACCTGCCCTCTATCCGATGTGGGAAGATAAGGGCATGGCTTTTCCCTACTATCACATACAAATGTTTGTGGGCGGCTGCGCCGTTTTCCTAGGCGCCATGGGTGAGTCTCAACACGTCGAACATAGGAAAATTGTCGCCAACAACAAATTTTTATTTATTTATTTATTTATTGAATTATTTGTACAACTTAAGATCATGGATCTTTTATGAGTACATCCACACATTAAATTAAACTATGGTAATACAATATGCTTACAATATAAATACAATTACAATTATTAAACTTAAAACTAATACATACATATATGCTTATAGTAAGTAGAAAGTATAGAAGTAGAAGAAGAAGTATAGAAGTATAGAAAAAGTAAAGAAGAAACGAAAAAAAAACAAATATTTCAAAACCATTACAAACAATTGCAAACATTTTCACAGGTGCTGTTAGCTTCGATGGGAACTTCATAGTGATCTGCTTGCACACAGTCGGAATGGTAAAGGTGCTGAATTTAATCATTTTGCACTCCACCTCGCCGCTGGTACCCAAAGAGCGGCGCGTCGAGTATCTGCGCTATTGTATCCATCACTATCAGCGCGTGTACAGGTGAAGAGTCTCTATCATTCGATTTGTTGCTTAACCCTTTCATGGCCAATAGGATATAAAGAATATATGTGTGACATGCGAACTTAGTCATAGCCATAGTCATAGTCTTAAAAATACGAAGTTTCATATGTAACACATGTGACCAACCTTTCCTAATGGCATCAATCACATACAATAGTACTAATCTATATACATATATATATATATATACATATATATATATACATATATATGTCATAACATGCTGCAGCTACGTGCAGGACGTCAACCGCATCTATCTGCATATCAGTCTGGCGCAGTTCCTGCTCAGTCTCGGGGCTCTCGGCTTTGTGCTGTTCGAGCTAAATATCGGCTTCGTAAGCGCCATCAATTAATCGGCCCTTCGTCAAACACTCTCTGAACAGCTTACCCGCTCTTTGCAGGAGTCGGACATGAGCACGATGGTACGAATGCTGATGTTCCTTGTGGCCGCCGCCTTCCAGAATGCCATCTACTGCTACAACAGCCAGCAGCTCATCACAGCAGTAAGCGCCACGCATTGCCTTCCATCGGTAGCGCTCAATTTCTGTCTTTTTGCTTGTTGTCTGTTCGCAGAGCGAGGAGACGCAGTTTGCACTGTACAGCTGCAACTGGTACGACGAGTCGTCCGAATTCAAGCAGCTAATCCAAATGATGATGCTGCGCACCAGCCGCGGTTTCACACTCAATATTTCCTGGTTCGCGTTGATGAATTTTCCCACTTTCATGGCTGTACGTAGTTTTAGACTTTGCCAACTGAATTATTATTTGCAAATCCTTTTAATAATTTTCTTTAATCTTCTGAATTTTATTCCCTCAATCGCAGCTGAGCCGTTTGAGCGCCTCCTACTTTCTGCTGTTGCGTAATTTATCCAGTTAAATCGAGTTAATTGCTGTAAATTTGATTGCTGTGAATTATTATTCGTCCTCAGGTAGCAACTAAAAAGACGAAAATTATTAACAAAAATTAAAATTAAAAACGCGGTTTTATTATTTACGTGCAATGGGTGTAATCGTCTTTCGAGCTCATGGACAATTTATTTAAAAAATGCTTGGATAAAATGTTGGCTTTGCAGTTATATGGACGCATTAGGGTTGCCAGATATTGTCGTAACGGAGGACATATCCTATCTTTCATTAAATCTTTCATCTATCTTTTTCTGGTTTCTAAATATCGAATTAAAATTGCAAGAATTGGCAAATTTATAGAGATTTGAGAGAGGAAATTGCTTGAAGTTTGAAGAGGAAATGGCGGCTAGGATATCTCAAGATGTACTGATTTGAAGTTTGTTATATAAATCTTCAGTGTATATGTCGCTAGAGACAATTTTTTCTTAATTACAGAGGCAGTAAAAGATGGTCTTAATAGATATTGTAACGATGAGGCATTCTGTTGCTGGGCTATGCATGAATGCTTTTACGGGCATACTTTTAGGCACGCACTTTAGGCACGGCAAACTTGCTATAATTCCGACATGGCAAGGATGGTTCGCGAAGGTGATGGGCTGTGCTAGCATGGTCGAGAATTGTCCAATTGGAATGTGCTAGAACAGTCGGCGCGATAACCAGCCAGGTATAAAAGGCAGCAGTGTGCAGCGCAGAGGGTCGAGTCTGATTTGAACAAGCAAAGTAGTAACACGTGTAGATACAAGCAAAGTGTAAATCTGTAAATAAAGCGATTGTTGGTTTCTGACTGCGTTTTGCCTTGAGTAATTGAAGTGGTTTTATTTTCAAGCACAATCCAAAACGAACTTAGAGAAGTCATTTTCGTAACAATATAAAATAAGAATCCAGTTAATGAATGGCGTCAATTTTAATAATTTGCTACTAAAAACTAGTCATAAAAAATTGTTCTCTTGTTTCCCCCAATTCTTAACCCATTGTTGACCCCGTCAAATTTTGATTTAAAAAAACATGTGTCAAGTGTTTTCACAAATTTTGAAGTCAAAAGGCCCATCAAATCATGTGTTTTCACCTTTACTCTAACCAAATTCTTAACCCTTGGTTTACCACGGTAGATTTAGATTAAAAAAATGTAAAGGATGTTTTAATAATTTCCCGATTGAATTGCTTTTGCTAAGTTTGAAGTCAAAAGGCCCAATAAATCTTGTTTCTCCATACAAAGTGTTAACCCTTTGGTGACCCTGTAAGATTTTGATTTTCAAAAAGTGAAAAACAAAATTTTTAAATTTTTTATATAAAAAAAAATAAAAATTTCTTAAATTAAAAGAGTTATTTGAGTTATCTTTTCTTATTAATAATTAATTTTCTTTATCTTAATTTATCTCTTTTATTTTATTGATTATTTTTATTTATTAATAAGAATTATATATTTAATAACTTTATAAGTTGATCTATTTTATTTATAAGTGTAAATAACGAAAAAAAATTTGTATTATAATTACTGGTTATATTTTATTTCAAGGAATTTCTCAGGGTTAAAGGGACCTTCGAGGAGACGATGGGAGGAAGTACAAAGTAATGTTATTTATGGAGTGGAATTAGCTATTTTATGCCTTTAATTTACGATCCAACCGAATATAGTGTTTTGGGCAAGGAGGCTGCCACACATATTCCGGTGGTTCCATCGAGAAGGATTTGAGGAAGTAAATCGCTTCCGATGACCATGTCGGTTTGGGCCTGTTTAAAGCAGTTTGGATCTGCTAGGTCCAGCATGGCGACGTGTTCTCACTCTTTCAGGCCCACATTGAAAGTGGGAAGAAGTTTGGTCAATTGTGGGAGTACAATTGCCTGTGTGGTGAGTTTCGTGCCAGTTCTACATGCGACTAGTGTTATGTTGCAGATCTGGTTTGAGTTTTGGATGGTTTTTCCACTCATCCCAGATATTTCGATCTGAGTCCTCTGCGTAGGGATTCTCAGTCGATTCTGCACTTTGGACGAGATAAATGTCCGTTGCGAACCTTGATCGATAAGGGCAACAAACAAATTATTAGTCAACATGTCCAGCCCAAAAGAACACTGCCGCCAATTAATACTGGACATTTACTTGACGGATAAGACGAAGTCTAGACTAAGCATTGCAAGGGAAAGCAAAGCGAGCGTAGCGACGGTTTATAATGTTACAAACAACTACAACGCGGGAAACTCCATCTACAGAGCCGAAGAATCGGGCAGAAAAAAGGGTCCAAGTAACCCAGAAGTGCTAAAAGTGGTTGGTACCACATATCGGAATAACCCCACGAGGTCGACTCGAGATGTTGCACCTGCAGCAGGCACATCGCAATCAACTGTGATGCGATATAAGCGAAGTCAAGGATTAAGGACCTACAAACGGCAGAAAGTGCCTGACCGGTCGGAAGCAAAAGAAAAAATAGCGAAGACACGGGCTCGAAAACTGTATGACAATTACGTACCCAAGTGCGATTGCGTGATTCTCGTCGATGGAACCTACTGTAAGGCGGACTTCAAGCAGTTGCCTGGGAATGCCTATTTCACTACATCGAATCGAATCCGAAATCGATGGAAGCAAGCCTACCGAACGTACTGTCCAGTCTCTAACTAAAAACGTTAAGAAAAACATAAACAAATTTTGCAACCGCTAATTATATTTCATTAAATTTTTTTGTGAATTAGAGTTTACAAAATGTATAATAAACTACAGTTTATGTTAGTCAAATCAGACTATTACCTACTTTTTTGTTAATGTGTCCTTAAAAATTCTAAATTTTTTCGGTTCACCTCTTATAAAAAAATATATAAATATGTAAATAGAAAATCCAAAATTTTGAGTTATGACTTTTTTGATGATATTTTAATTCAATAGGTTAGGTTAGGTTAGGTTGAGGTGGCTGCCTCTGTATGAGACACACTTAGGCCTCTTAATGGGCCCGTTGTGATACCACAGATTCCACCCGTTTAAAATGCGTATGCAACACTGTTTTTTTCAACATGTGATACACCACACATTTCAAACGGATGGGGAAAGGGAGGGGAGGGGAGTGGACCTACAGTTTAACGCCGAATCCGAACGGCGATGGGCAGTTTTTCTTTCACACTTGGAGGTTTTGCCATTGCCTGCCAAGAGCGCACTTGTGCGATTCTTGTAATTCTCATTCCCTTCATGTGGATAGCGACAGAAGTAGATGAGTGTTTTTTCCAGCCCAAGCCAGGAATCGAACCCGGGGCGCTCGGTATGAGAAGCCAGCGCGCTACCCGCTGAGCTATCGAGGCCGACTTTAATTCAATAATTAACGAATAATAAAATTGTCACAACTTTACTTAAAATTAACTCCAAAAAAAACTTTTTTGGTCAAAAGTGTCACAATTTGAATTAGGACTATTTCGAATTGAGCAAACTTCTGGATATGAAGAGAGACTTAGAGAGAGTGAATTATGGACCTTCAGCTACAAATCTCTGCACAGTATAACATTGGATATTCTCATTTGTAGCTATTAGAACCAAAGTTGATAACTTTTTTAAATCTCTGAATGGCTATTATTGTGACAAACAGAGACCCGATCAAACTACCAAATACTTGCAAAGGACATCATCCATACATCCACCATGAGTGCTATTCTTGGCTATTATTTAAAAAATGTTTTGGGTTCTTTTAAAAATTGTATTTCACTAAATTGGAGTTTTTTGAAACTGAAAATTAAAAGTTGTTGAATTAAAAAAAATGTTATATGCAAATATGTATATTAAATTTTTTTAACAAGCCCACAAGACAAAAATTTACGTTATAAAGTTTTCATAATTTAATTGGCATTTGAGCAAAAACCAATCTCACTCCAATGGCTGCAATTACATTTCTGAAGGTTGTTATTATACAAATTCCTTGTATGTTAATTTTAGAAAACATATTCAATCAGCCAATTTACTGCGACAGAACTACTACGCTTCGAAATCCAACTACTTATTTTCTGCTGAAAGCCGCAACCGGTAAGAATATCCTTAACACTAGAATGCCCAAGGTAGTCATTTTGACTACATTGACGTCTTTTATTGTAAATAACTTTTGTTGCATCGCTTTATAAAAAAATTTCTTACGTGACTTTTATTAAATTTTAAAGCTAAATGGAATAAATAAATTAAAAATATTGTAAAAAATTGTTTACACTAGTGTCCGACCGAAACCACTTTTTTGGGCCGAAGCCGAAACCGAATATTTTTTTAATATTCGGCCGAAACCGAAACATTCTAGTTGAAATAAAAACCACCATATCAAGCACTTTTTTCAACAAACGAATTTTACATTAAGTAAATAAAGAACAAACAAACAAACATAGCATAAATAAATAAATACTTATTAAAAAAAAACAATTTATTCATTTTTTAAAAACGTAAACATGAAAAAATCACCCTTTCGTACCTTACTCGCTAATATTTAAAATTAAATAATTTAATATTATATGCTAAAAAAATAAATTTATTTACATTGGTGGCATCTAAATTATTCCTCCTTTCACTATATATCTGCTACACAATAAAATGTAAAAAATATTCTAGAAAGTTTCGGTTTCGGCTATTCGGCCATTTTTTGGCCGAAACTGAAACCGAAACCACTGATTTGAGCCGTAACCGAAACCGAATATTCGGTCGGACACTAGTTTACACCAATTTTGCAAAATTTACCTCAAATGCCCAATGGTAGTCATTTTGACTACCTATATACAATTTTCACCAAATCTTACTGATAAATAGACAAATATGCATCTTCAATTGCAAAATATGAAAATTTTATATAATTGCAAATATTGAAAAAAAAATATCATAGTAGGTTGTGACAATTCCCAAGTTTTTCAATCCAAAATTCACTCACAAAATTCATTCATAAATTCCAAATTCCAAATTTCATTCCATTTTATCCCATTGATGTGTAAAGTACGCCATCATATTTAAATGAATTTTAAATAATAAAAAAAATAAAAACTAAATGCCTAGTTTAGTTTAATCTCGTGTACATTTATTCATATTTGCTACTTAAAAACCAATAAAATTAAAAAAAAAGTCAGTAAATAATAATGTAGTCAAAATGACTACATATGGGCATTTTAGGTAGGTCAGATTGTCGGGCATTCTAGTGTTAAAAGCACGCCCCGCAATTTAAAATTCAAATGCAAACCCAACGATTGGCTACGCATGTCATCAAATTATGAACAAATCAATTGAATCACCTAATCAGAGTCGTGCAGGACGCGCTCCGCCCAACTGATTACTGCGACCAGTACGACGTTGCGACTGTTTGTTGAAGCGAGTTCAGTGCCTTCATTAACAAATAATTGCCGCATAATGATATACTTAGTTACAGCCTCAAGCGCAGCGGCGCTCACTGCTGGCCGGCCGACGCACTTATCCACTGAACTAACTTTCTTAAAATGCCATTAAAAGTGACAGGCGACGCATAGACGCAGCGGCGATATCGAAGACAACGCTTCACTTAAAATCGCATCGGAACACATTTGGAGTCACAACAATGCAGACCGAAGAGGAAATGGAATCCACGCGAAAGCGTAATTATCGATCGATTAGAGAGCTAATACGGATCACTTTTGGACTGGGCATTAATTTGACCACGCCAACCGTCTTCAAGGACTCGCTACGCATGTAAGACAAGATCACGATGCGAATAAGGAAAGGATGCATTTTTGCTGTGACTCAACCACTTTTCTCCTTTCAAACACTTCAAGTATACTGTTTGTTTTTTGTACTTTACTTTTCTCCTCTGCAGCATAACCATTTTACTGTTTGTCATCAACGCACTGTCGATGTATGGTAACTGGTGTTTTTTTATGCGACACAAGGACAACATAATCGAAATCGGCGAGGTTTGCTCAAAGAGTTCATCAAAAGCTAGTTTTATATATTTTCAATTTTATATTATTTTATATTTACAGACAGTTGGCATAGCATTTCAGGCCACCTCGACTTTAATAAAAATAACCTACTATCTGTTCACACAACGACGCTTTTACCAGCTGCTGCGAACGGCCCAAACACACGAAATGCTGTACAAACTTGAGATATTTAAATTCGGTACATAAAGCATGGAAAGTTTAAGAATGAAGAACATAACATAATTGAAGCGAAATGCACATAAAATGTGAGGTTGAGGTATTTTTTTTTTAAGAAAGAGACCCGCGAATTCCTGGTAAAAATATTTTTTCCTAATAACTTACGATTAGGAGAGACAAAATGGTTATCAATTTTGTGTTAGTATAACTTGAGCTCACGGCAGTCCTATCAGGGTTAAAAAATTTCGCTTGCGCCATAGGGATTATTGGAAGAGCTAGAGAGAGAGTAGATTAGATCGGCGTTACTGCATTCCTGCAAAGAATCACATACACCCAGAGTGATGGCTTACTGTGATACCAAAACGACGCCAGGGCTTACCAGGATTCCAAAGTGAACTTTGCTGTCTTCCTGATGTTTTAAGTTGTAAAGTCTGCATGCCTAGTAAGGAACGTGGTGCCTAGAATTTTTCATCTTTTCCCAAGCAGAATAGAATAAATATGTTTCCAAGTATGACTTGAGGAAGACTTTAGAACGACAATCACAACAGACTCATTATTTATGGTATTTATTTAGGAAACGCTATTCATGGAAAATATTTGACCATATGCCATGAAAGAGTGGATAGGACTTGGTTAGTAAATTAATCACTGGAACGCTTTTCAATGTGATTATTTTCATCTCAGTTATGGAACCATTCGAATCATGAGACCATCTCAACCATTTGAATGTTTGACTTGCTAAATATTTTAACTGAGAAGGGAAAAAGCTTTACACTTTCGATTCAATGTTAAATTCGATTCGAAATGATTAAATGTTGAGAATTAGAATAAAGAAGTCGTGGTAACCATGGGCCTAGTCGTTGCCACTTAGGTTAACCTATTGTGACACAATCCTTGCTGACCTAACAAACTGAAATAAACTTCAATCTCAAGAGATGCTAGTCAATGTTTTCGGGAAGATGAGGTGAGATGATGTGAGTAAGACAGTTTCTTAGAACTTCCTTAGAACTTTGTTATTCTAAAGCCAATTTCAACATGCCTGTAGTTGAAATTTGATGGTTAATCCATTATTCGATTGAAGAACTCCCTTCCTCCTAGAACCCAAAAGCTACTCCATGGGCAAAACTTCAAAAGTTAGCCATATTGTGTTGAAATTTTATTATACGGAAGCTAGATGGAAACCTCATCCGTTAATTCACCAACGACCACTTGCCGCCAACGTCGCCTGAACTCGACTATACATTGTCTATTTTTAGACTTCCCCGGCCAGAAGCCCCTAAAACTGGAAATCGATGCCATTATGAACGACACGTGGAAGAACGTGCGCAGGCAGTTGTTGTTCTACCTCTGCAGCTGTGGCGGCATTATGTGCAATTACTTCTTTAACGCACTGTTCTTCAATTTGTACCACCAAATCAAAGAGACACCCAACTACGAGCACATATTACGTAAGTGCTCGCCAAATATTTAATAATGCAATTTGCGCAGTGCAGCATAAAAAAGTAAAAGATTGCGGTTTGTTGACGGTTTCAGCAATACCTACCCTCTATCCGATGTGGGAAGATAAGGGCATGGCTTTTCCCTACTATCACATACAAATGTTTGTGGGCGGCTGCGCCGTTTTCCTAGCCGCCATGGGTGAGTCTCAACGCGTCGAACATAGGAAAATTGTCGCCAACAACAAATATTACAAAAACATTACAAACAATTGCAAACATTTTCACAGGTGCTTTTAGCTTCGATGCGACCATAGATCGATTCGATGCGAGTCATAGTCATAGTCCTAGTCACAGTCATAGTCACAGTCATAGTCATAGTCATAGTCGTAGTCACAGTAATAGTCACAGTCATAGTCATAGTCGTAGTCATAGTCGTAGTCACAGTCATAGTCATAGTCCTAGTCACAGTCATAGTCACAGTCATAGTCATAGTCATAGTCATAGTCCTAGTCACAGTCATAGTCATAGTCGTAGTCATAGTCACAGTCATAGTCACAGTCATAGTCATAGTCATAGTCATAGTCATAGTCACAGTCATAGTCATAGTCATAGTCATAGTCATAGTCATAGTCGTAGTCATAGTCATAGTCGTAGTCACAGTCGTAGTCACAGTCATAGTCACAGTCATAGTCGTAGTCGTAGTCACAGTCATAGTCATAGTCGTAGTCGTAGTCACAGTCATAGTCACAGTCGTAGTCATAGTCACAGTCATAGCCATAGTCACAGTCATAGTCATAGTCTTAGTCTTAGTCATAGTCTTAGTCATAGTCACAGTCATAGTCGTAGTCACAGTCACAGTCATAGTCATAGTCTTAGTCATAGTCTTAGTCATAGTCACAGTCATAGTCATAGTCATAGTCATTGTCGTAGTCACAGTCATAGTCACAGTGATAGTCGTAGTCATAGTCGTAGTCACAGTCATAGCCATAGTCATAGTCACAGTCATAGTCATAGTCATAGTCATAGTCATAGTCGTAGTCACAGTCATAGTCATAGTAAGAAATACGAAGTTTCATATATAACACATGTGTCCAACCTTTCGTAATGGATTGATCCCATACAATGGTACTAATCTGTATATATACATACATATACAGTACATTCCGTTTAGCTGCCTATTCGCTTAGGTACATTTTCTGCTTAGCTGCATTATTTGGCCAAAATACTACTTCGTAAACCGAATTTTCTTTGAAAATTTCACATTTAGCTGCATTTCACTTAGCTGCACTATTCCGTTTAACAGCCCTGTTTTTGAGCAAGTTTTCTTTGATTGGTATGAAAAATACTTCGTTTAACAGCACTTGAAAATTTCGAAAAGTTTTTTTGGAAAATAGTATCGAAACAAATTTCCACATTTTCGAAATGGAGGCAATAGTTGTGAAATTGTCAAAAAAGAAATATTCGCAGGGTAAAATTACCGATTATTTTACATAAAAGCATATCAGTAAGAATATGTATATAAATATTTTCATTATATCCAGTGTATACATACATATTAGGTATGCATAAGCATCTATAAGATAGCGGTTAATTTGCTAATAAAAATTTGTTCAGTCTTACACTGGTGTAATCTTTTCAAGAATTCAATAGATTCGTTCATGTAAAATTTTGATATATATAATATATCAATATTGATATAATATATATATATATAATATATATTTTGATATTTTTATATAGATGCGCCAAGGATCTACTTTAAAAAAAAGTTTGCTGTTTCCAAAAACTTTTCTAGATATTCCGCTTAGCTGCACTTTTCGCTTAAGTGCCCCAAATCATGTGCATCGAAGGTGAATGCAGCTAAACGGAATGTACTGTATATATATATATATATATACATACATATATATAGATATATATAGATATATATATATATATATATATATACCTATATATGTCATAACATGCTGCAGCTACGTGCAGGACGTCAACCGGATCTATATGCACATCAGCCTGGCGCTGTTTCTGATCAGTCTGGCGGTTCTCGGCTTTGTGCTGTTTGAGATGAATATCGGCCTCGTAAGCGCCACCAATTAATCGGCCTTCGGTCAAACATTCTCTGAACAGCTTACCCGCTCTTTGCAGGAGTCGGACATGGTCACGATGATACGAATGCTGATGTTCCTTGTGGCCTCCGCCTTCCAGAATGCCATCTACTGCTACAACAGCCAGCAGCTCATCACAGCAGTAAGCGCCGCGCATTGCCTTCCATCGGTAGCGCTCAATTTCTGTCTTTTTGCTTGTTGTCTGTTCGCAGAGCGAGGAGACGCAGTTTGCACTGTACAGCTGCGACTGGTACGACGAGTCGTCCGAATTCAAGCAGCTAATCCAAATGATGATGCTGCGCACCAGCCGCGGTTTCACACTCCATATTTCCTGGTTCGCGTTGATGAATTTTCCCACTTTCATGGCTGTACGTAGTTTTAGACTTTGCCAACTGAATTATTATTTGCAAATCCTTTTAATAATTTTGTTTAATATTCTGAATTTTATTCCCTCAATCGCAGGTGAACCGTTTGAGCGCCTCCTACTTTCTGCTGTTGCGCAATTTATCCAGTTAAATCGAGTTAATTGCTGTAAATTTGATTGCTGTGAATTATAATTCGTCCTCAGGTAGCAACTTAAAAGACGAAAATTATTAACAAAAATTAAAATTAAAAATTAAAAAACGCGTTTTATTATTTACGTGCAATGGGTGTAATCTTCTCTCGAGCTCATGGAAAATATATTTAAAAAATGCTTGGATAAAATGTTGGCTTTGTAGTTATATGGACGCATTAGGGTTGCCAGATATTGTCGAAACGGAGGACATATCCTATCTTTCATTAAAAATTACGACAGTTTTCTAGTTTATTGTGAAAAAAGCACTTACTTTTTCTGGTTTCTAAATATCAAATTAAAATTGCAAGAATTGACAAATTTATAGAGATTTGAATGAGGAAATTGTTAGAAGTTTGAAGAGGAAATGGCGGCTAGGATATCTCAAGATGTACTGATTTGAATTTTGTTGTATAAATCTTCAGTGTGTATGTCGCTGGAGACTATTTTTTCTAATTTACAGAGGCACTAAGAGATGGTCGTAATATATATAAAATAAGAATCCAGTTAATGAATGGCGTCTATTTTAATAATTTGCTACTAAAAACTAGTCATACAAAAATGCTGATCCATTTGCTTCGTATTCATGGAAAAGTCTCATTTAGGATGGCGAAATTGAACGCTGATTTTCATCGAGTTATATTTCTTTTTACAAAGCCCAGTGTCTATGGGTTTTATATTAGAACTAGCTGGGCCCTGCGGCTTTGCAGGCAAGTTCTCTTGTTTACCCCGATACAAATTCTTAACCCATTGTTGACCCCGTCAAATTTTGATTTAAAAAAACATGTGTCAAGTGTTTTCACAAATTTTGAAGTCAAAAGGCCCATCAAATCAGGGGGGGTTTTGGATGTCTTTCTTTCCAGAGGGTTCATTGAACACATAATAAGAAACATGAACAAAATTTCTAAATAAAATATTTTTTCATGTTATTGAAAATTACCTTCAAATTTGTGCAGATATTAAACATGAATATTAAAAAGATCACCCGGGCGGGTATAAGTAAGGCGAAGGTTAAATCCAATTTCAAGAATTTCAATGACGACCGGACCGCCCCGGGCCCCGGGGGTCTCCCGAGAGAAGCTTGTATATAAAAATTTAAAGTTTTTCAAAACTGAAACTTGTAAAAAACTATTTGCGCTCCACAATGGTTGTTCAAAGGTTTGTCACTTTTATCAATTGAAAGAGACACAGTATTGACAATTGGCTTTGAAATTGCAATAACAAATTCAGTTCAATAAAAGCAAGAAAACATCCTTTCTAAATAACAATTGTTTGCAAATTTTCAAAAAATTTTCCCTCGAAAATTGCAATATTTAATTTTTAACTTAAAATTTTGTGCAAAGTATGCAAATACAAAATTCTAAGTTAAAAATTAAATATCGCAATCTTAGAGTTTGCTTGTAAACTAGTGTGAATTACGCAATTACTTAACCTCATTAAACTTTGTAGACGTCAAACAAATTTACAGTTATTATTATTATTATTTTTATAATTATTGGTTGGATAACAACACATCGTCCCGGAAATCCGGTTTTCTTCTTTGATAGACTCGTTTACGAAAGCAATTCTATGCTCCTGTAAGTAAGCTACTGCTACTGGGTTTTATAAAATATTTCTGTACATTTCTGATCTACTCGACACGAAAAATGCACCTAAAAATAAAAGTGTTTTCTAGACTGGAACTTTGAAATAGAATACAATTTAGACGTATGAATCTACAGACTGAAATCCAAATCATGTATGTTTTCCCTACCTGACATATTTTGGTCCTGAAACTTCAAAATTGAAAATTTAGTTAAAAGGATGTCTTTCATTTGATACCCATATTTCCATCATTGCACAACCGCATATATTTAAAAAAATATTTGAAATGTGTATGTCCTTAAAATTTTAAAGTTTTTTAAAAAGGACTTTGGGCCAGCAAATGAAAAACTGACTATGCCAGATTACTATAAATGATCTCTAGTTTCACGTCTATATCAAAATATGGATGGGTCTCGGCAAAAAACAAATTGTTTCGCACAGTGTAATAAATGTAAAGTTGGTGTTTTTACTCACTGCATCATAACTTTGTCATTTTTCTTTCAATTCTATTGATGTTAGGCTTAATATTTGCTCAAGTAATATATTTGCTCAAAAAATATATAATAATAATATATCTTTCATCTTAGATTTTGAAACTAGGGAAGATCATTTTTTTTATCCATAAAAAAAATATTCGAAAATTTATGATTTTTTGGTCGAACAATTCACTTTGTTACAACTTTCCTTTGGGGAAGTTACTGACAAGTAATCTCATCTGATTTGGACAATCTGTATATCTCTGGAAAAGCTAAGGTATTATCTTCTTCTTGAACGACGGACAGCTCGTGTTAATCGGATAATTCTTTCAGACGATATGTGCTCATAACTGAAACAACAGGAAAAAAACTCGTTTTTCGAAGATTTTTTGAAAACGCTTCTTAAAAAAATTTTTTATTTTCAGTTTCGTGTTCAGTGGCCAAAGTCAGTCTAGAAAACACTTTATCTATGCACGCGATTGGCCCATTTTTTGTCGAGTAGTGTAATTATGCACTGATCGCAAAACAATCTAATCCTCCTGCTCGGGTTGCTTAAAATAATGGCCAGATCGTAGTAACGAAGCAAGATTTTCTGTTTTTTTTAGTTTTAAGATGGCTTTTTGAAATGACGAGTTTGCTCTCCCAAAAGTTTTCCTAATTTCACGAATGTTTTTATCAAATTTGGAAAGATTTAGTTAGATTATCCTTTTATCCATTTTTCATTTTTTCTCTGGGATTCTATTGCTTTCTATAAAATTTCAAGCACATATACGTTTCAAAATTAATTTGTCCCTTTACTGTCCATTTACTGTTCAATGGAATACAAATTATCAAAAAAAAAAATTAAAAAGCATAACCGGAAATTCCAGTTATTAGTTTTGTACGCAAACTTATTCTGCACCGTTTGTGGGGGCCCCTCAGCCTTCGCCGCCCGGGCCCCGGAGCACCTTAAGCAGCCACTGCTGATAAGACGAAGTCTAGACTAAGCATTGCAAGGGAAAACAAAGCGACGCACTATGGCTCGGTTTGCCATTTTTCGTTGCAAAAATCATAACTTCTGAACCAATAAAGATATTTGAAAAATTTAAATTGCATATGAAAGTATATTATCCAAGCTTTAAAATGAGCATAAAAACAGGGTGCCACAGTAACAGAGGGCTTTAAAATTCGTTGCCAAAGTTAAGATTTACTAAAACTTCATACTAAAATGAAATCACTTTTTTGTTTGCATTAAAAAATTAATTTTTTAATATATTTTTTCCAATAAATTAATATAATTTATTGATTCATACATATTTTTTTACAAAAAAATTTTTTTTTTAAAGTTAGATTTTTTCAAAATCGCTATCTACATTGGAAGGAATGTCTAATAATGAAATAATTTCTACGCTATAAGTATATGTAAGTTCTTTTTGTGATCTTACAGATCTCATAGATGAAATAACTGGATCAGAAGAGACTGCTAACATGTCGAAAAGGTCTTCATTTTGTCTAGATCGTGATATTTTGCAAGTGTTCATACATCTTTACCTTTTGTAGTCCTTATTTTTGCATTCTTGAGCTTTTTCGGACAATTCCACAATTGGTAAGCACTGGTATTCTATTAAATCCTTTCCGTGTGCTAAAATTTTATGTACCGTAGGAGTAAGTTTCTTCTCTGATTAACTCAATCGAGGCTGCAATCGAGTCTGCTAAGTATCAGTAAAGAAATGGACTGCGCTTTAACCAGATTTAAGTTAAATAGGCGGTGCCACGCCTCCTTGTTTAATACCCGCACCTTTCCCTCTGTCGAAAGATATGAATAAATGGTATGTTCGTACTTAGTTTCATTGCTGTAGACATATAAGTCAGCAAAATATTTGGGTCACACAAAATGTGCCACGCCCCTTGTCCAACGCCCATCAAATCTTACCAGTAGAATGACTCATCTATGGGACGACACAATACTAAATTTCAATGCTGTGCACCTTACAATTTCGAAGATATTCATTTATAAAGATTTGGCTTTTATGGGCGGTGCCACACCCCACTGTCCAATACCCGCCCCATTCCCCCTGTCGAAGGACATGACTAAATAGTAAGTTCGTAGTGAATTTAATTGATGTGTGACTTATGGTTCCAACGTTATCGTATGAAAATTTTCAGAATTCACGGTCAAAAATGAGAGGGATTTTCCGACTTTCCCAATAGATTTTCCGGAATTTTCTTTTCGCACAAACCTGAACTTACTCAAGACGAATCCAACAAAGAAAACTTCATTGGAATCGGCCAGTCCGTTTGAGCGTGATTAGATATATAGATTTAGATAGATGCCAGCAACACAAAATGGGTTGTCGACCGTACTAAATGTGCGCGATTTTTCGTATACTTGCGTGTTTTTCGACCCGAGGTTGTTTCACTTTTATTGCTCTAGAAAGTAAAGCGGCCAAAAACGGCAGCTGAGTTTTGAAAGTTAGGTAAATAATTGAATAATAAATAACCACCCTCAATTTCGCGGAGGTTATTTTTGGCATATTTTTTTTATTCTCGATCAAAGTTGGAAAAAGTCGAAATATAGACTTTTCGAGCAATCGGTAGATTGAACAACTTTTAAGACAAAACTTTTTATTATTAGTATATTTACAATTAACGTGCCTTTTAGAAAAAACCAACAAGTTACCGATTGGTCGCTTCATTTACATACAAATCAATCTTAAAGACGACAAAAAAACCAAAAAATACACATTTTTCTCGATGTGGAAAAATTGTCAACTTTGTGCGGCTCTACCTCCCAAACAACTAATCCGAAAGTTACATTTCAATGAAAGTTTCATTTTCGTAATCCCTGGAATTCTCAATAAGATGCGTGTATTCATTTTATCGAACGATTTCATAAAATTGTTGATTTTTGCAACGTTTTGCCGGCCGTTGGGCCATAGTGCGACGGTTTATAATGTTATAAAAACTCCATCTACAGAGCCGAAGAATCGGGCCGAAAAAGGGTCCAAGTAACCCAGAAGTGCTGAAAGTGGTTGGTAGCACATATCGGAATAACCCCACGAGGTCGACTCGAGATGTTGCAGCTGCAGCAGGCATTAATTTATTTATTTGAAATCATGAACTAAAATTGTCACAACTTTACTTAAAATTAACTCCAAAAAAAATTTATTTGGTCAAAAGTGTCACAATTTCAATTAGGACTATTTTGCATTGAGCTGTAGCGATCAAATAGCATCCAACTTCTAGACATGAAGAGAGACTTAGAGAGAGCGAATTATGGACCTTCAGCTACAAATCCCTGCATAATAATATAAGGGATAACATTTGATATTTTCTTTTGTAGTTATTAGAACCAAAGTTGATAACTTTTTTAAATCTCTGCATGGCTATTATTGTGACAAACAGAGACCCGATCAAACTACCAAATACTTGCAAAGGACATCATCCATACATCCACCATGAGTGCTATTCTTGGCTATTATTTAAAAAATGTTTTGGGTTCTTTTAAAAATTTTATTTCACTAAATTGGAGTGTTTTGAAACTGAAAATTAAAAGTTATTGAATTAAAAAAAATGTTATATGCAAATATGTATATTAAATTTTTTTAACAAGCCCACAGACAAAATTTTACGTTATAAAGTTTTCATAATTTAATTGGCATTTGAGAAAAAACCAATCTCACTCCAATGGCTGCAATTACATTTCTGAAGGTGGTTATTATACAAATTCCTTGTATGTTAATTTTAGAAAACATATTCAATCAGCCAATTTACTGCGACAGAACTACTACGCTTCGAAATCCAACTACTTATTTTCTGCTGAAAGCCGCAACCGGTCAGAATATCCTTAACACTAGAATGCCCAAGGTAGTCATTTTTACTACATTGACGTCTTTTATTGTAAATAACGTTTGTTGCATCGCTTTCTAAAAAAATTTCTTACGTGACTTTTATTAAATTTTAAATGGTTACCCCAATTTTGCAAAATTTACCTTAAATTCCCAATGGTAGTCATTTTGACTACCTATATACAATTTTCAGCAAATCTTACTGATAAATAGACAAATATGCATCTTCAATTGCAAAATATGAAAATTTTATATAACTGCAAATATTGAAAAAAAATCATTCCATTTTATCCCATTGATGTGTAAAGTACGCCATTATATTTAAATGCATTTTAAATAATAAAAAAATAAAAACTAAATGCTTAGTTTAGTTTAATCTCGTGTACATTTATTCATATTTGCTACTTAAAAACCAATAAAATTAAAAAAAAAAGTCAGTAAATAATAATGTAGTCAAAATGACTACATATGGGCATTTTAGGTAGGTCAGATTGTCGGGCATTCTAGTGTTAAAAGCACGCCCCGCAATTTAAAATTCAAATGCAAACCCCACGATTGGCTACGCATGTCATCAAATTATGAACAAATCAATTGAATCACCTAATCAGAGTCGCGCAGGACGCGCTCCACCCAACTGATTACTGCGACCAGTACGACGTTGCGACTGTTTGGTGAAGCGAGTTCAGTGCCTTTATTACGAAATAATTGCCGCATAATGACGGGGTGCAAATGACATAATTACAGCCTCAAGTGCAGCGGCGCTCACTGCTGGCCGGCCGACGCACTTATCCACTGAACTAACTTTCTCAAAATGCCATTAAAAGTGACAGGCAACGCACAGACGCAGCAGCGATAACGAAGACAACGCTTCACTTAAAATCGCATCGGAACACACTTGGAGTCACAACAATGCAGACCGAAGAGGAAATGGAATCCACGCGAAAGCGTAATTATCGATCGATTAGAGAGCTAATACGGATCACTTTTGGACTGGGCATTAATTTGACCACGCCAACCGTCTTCAAGGACTCGCTACGCATGTAAGACAAGATCACGATGTCTCCTTTCAAGCACTTCAAGTATACTGTTTTTTTTGTACTTAACTTTTCTCCTCTCTAGCATAACCGTTTTACTGTTTGTCATCACCGCACTGTCGATGTATGGTAACTGGTCTTTTTTTATGCGACACAAGGACAACATAATTGAAATCGGCGAGGTTTGCTCAAAGAGTTCATCAAAAGCTAGTTTTATATATTTTCTATTTTATATTATTTTATATTTACAGATAGTTAGCATAGCATTTCAGGCAATCTCGACTTTAATAAAAATGTCCTACTATCTGTTCACACAACGACGCTTTTACCAACTGCTGCGAACGGCCCAAACACACGAAATGCTGTACAAACTTGAGATATTTAAATTCGGTACATAAAGCATTGAAAGTTTAAGAATGAAGAACATAACTTAACTGAAGCGAAATGCACATAAAATGTGAGGTTGAAGTATTTTTTTTTAAAGAAAGAGACCAGCGAATCCCTGGTAAAAATATTTTTTCCTAATAACTCACGATTAGGAGAGACAAATTGGTTATCAATTTTGTTAGTATAACTTGAGCTCACGGCAGTCCTATCAGGGTTACAAAATTTCGCTTGCGCCATAGGGATTATTGGAAGAGCTAAGAGATAATTATGTAGATTAGATCGGCGTTACTGCATTCCTGCAAAGAATCACTTACACCCAGAGTGATGGCTTATTGTGATACCAAAACGACGCCAGGACTTACCAGGATTCCAAAGTGAACTTCCTGATGTTTTAAGTTGAAAAGTCTGCATGCCTAGTAAGGAACGTGGTGCCTAGAATTTTTTATCTTTTCCCAAGCAGAATAGTCACTTATGTTTCCAAGTATGACCTGAGGAAGACTTTAGAACGACAATCACAACAGACTCATTATTTATGGTATTTATTTAGGAAACGCTATTCATGGAAAATATTTGACCATATGCCATGAAAGAGTGGATAGGACTTGGTTAGTAAATTAATCACTGGAATGCTTTTCAATGTGATTATTTTTATCTCAGTTATAGAACCATTCGAATCATGAGACCATCTCAACCATTTGAATGTTTGACTTGCTAAATATTTTAACTGAGAATGGAAAAAGCTTTACACTTTCGATTCAATGTTAAATTCGATTCGAAATGATTAAATGCTGAGAATTAGAATAAAGAAGTCGTGGTAACCGTGGGCCTAGCCGTTGCCACTTAGGTCAATCTATTGTGACACAATCCTTGCTGACCTAACGAACTGAAATAAACTTCAATCTCAAGAGATGCTAGTCAATGTTTTCGGGAAGATGAGGTGAGATGATGTGAGTAAGACAGTTCCTTAGAACTTCCTTAGAACTTTGTTATTCTAAAGACAATTTCAACATGCCTGTAGTTGAAGTTTGATTGTTAATCCATTATTCAATTGAAGAACTCCCTTCCTCGTAGTACTCAAAAGCTTCTCTATAGACAAAAATTCAAAAGTTAGTTATATTGTGTTGAAATTGTATTATACGGAAGCTATATGGAAGCCCCATCCGTGAATTCACCAACGACCACTTGCCGAAAACGTCGCCTGAACTCGACTATACATTGTCTATTTTTAGACTTCCCCGGCCAGAAGCCCCTAAAACTGGAAATCGATGCCATTATGAACGACACATGGAAGGACGTGCGCAGGCAGCTGTTGTTCTACCTCTGCTGCTGTATCGGCATTATGTGCAATTACTGCTTTAACGCACTGTTCTTCAATTTGTACCACCAAATCAAAGCGACACCCAACTACGAGCACATATTACGTAAGTGCTCGCCAAATATTTAAAGCAGCAAAAAAAGTAAAAGATTGCGGTTTGTTGACGGTTTCAGCAATACCTGCCCTCTATCCGATGTGGGAAGATAAGGGCATGGCTTTTCCCTACTATCACATACAAATGTTTGTGGGCTGCTGCGCCGTTTTCCTAGAGGCCATGGGTGAGTCTCAACGCGTCGAACATAGGAAAATTGTCGCCAACAACAAATATTACAAAAGCATTACAAACATTTTCACAGGTGCTTTTAGCTTCGATGCGACCTTCATAGTGATCTGCTTGCACGCAGTCGGAATGGTAAAGGTGCTGAATTTAATCATTTTGCGCTCCACCTCGCCGCTGGTACCCAAAGAGCGGCGCGTCGAGTATCTGCGCTATTGTATCCATCACTATCAGCGCGTGTACAGGTGAAGAGTCTCTATCAGTTTCTATCATGGCCAATGGGATATAAAAAACATATGTGTGACATGCGAACTTAGTCTTAGTCTTAGTCATAGTCATAGCCATAGTCACATAGTCATAGTCACAGTCATAGTCATAGTCATGGTCATAGTCATAGTCACAGTCATAGTCATAGTCATAGTCATAGTCGTAGTCACAGTCATAGTCACAGTCATAGTCATAGTCACAGTCATAGTCATAGTCATAGTCGTAGTCATAGTCGTAGTCACAGTCATAGTAACAGTCATAGTCATAGTCGTAGTCATAGTCGTAGTCACAGTCATAGTCATAGTCATAGTCAAAGTCATAGTCATAGTCATAGTCATAGTCTTAGTCATAGTCACAGTCATAGTCATAGTCATAGCCATAGTCACAGTCATAGTCATAGTCATAATCATAGTCGTAGTCACAGTCATAGTCACAGTCATAGTCATAGTCATAGTCATAGTCGTAGTCATAGTCACAGTCATAGTCACAGTCATAGTCATAGTCATAGTCATAGTCATAGTCATAGTCACAGTCATAGTCTTAGTCATAGTCATGGTCATAGTCATAGTCATATTCATAGCCATAGCCATAGTCATAGCCATAGTCATAGTCGTAGTCATAGTCATAGTCACAGTCATAGTCACAGTCATAGTCATTGTCATAGTCATAGTCATAGTCACAGTCATAGTCATAGTCGTAGTCACAGTCATAGTCAAAGTCGTAGAAATAGTCACAGTCATAGTCATAGTCACAGTCATAGTCATAGTCACAGTCATAGTCTTAGTCATAGTCATGGTCATAGTCATATTCATAGCCATAGCCATAGTCATAGCCATAGTCATAGTCATAGTCTTAGTCATAGTCACAGTCATAGTCATAGTCGTAGTCAAAGTCGTAGAAATAGTCACAGTCATAGTCATAGTCACAGTCATAGTCTTAGTCATAGTCATGGTCATAGTCATAGCCATAGTCATAGTCGTAGTCATAGTCATAGTCATAGTCACAGTCATAGTCACAGTCATAGTCATTGTCATAGTCATAGTCATAGTCACAGTCATAGTCATAGTCGTAGTCACAGTCATAGTCACAGTCATAGTCACAGTCATAGTCATAGTCGTAGTCAAAGTCGTAGTCACAGTCATAGTCACAGTCATAGTCATAGTCACAGTCATAGTCATAGTCGTAGTCATAGTCGTAGTCACAGTCATAGTCACAGTCATAGTCATAGTCATAGTCACAGTCATAGTCATAGTAATAGTCGTAGTCACAGTCATAGTCATAGTAAGAAATACGAAGTTTCATATATAACACATGTGTCCAACCTTTCGTAATGGATTGATCCCATACAATGGTACTAATCTGTATATATACATACATATATATATATATATATATATATGTATACATACATATATATATATATATATATATATATGTATACATACATATATATATATATGTCATTACATGCTGCAGCTACGTGCAGGACGTCAACCGCATCTATATGCACATCAGCCTGGCGCTGTTTCTGATCAGTCTGGCGGTTCTCGGCTTTGTGCTGTTTGAGATGAATATCGGCCTCGTAAGCGCCACCAATTAATCGGCCTTCGGTCAAACATTCTCTGAACAGCTTACCCGCTCTTTGCAGGAGTCGAACATGGTCACGGTGATACGAATGCTGATGTTCCTTGCGGCCGCCGGCTACCAGAATATAATCTACTGCTACAACAGCCAGCAGCTCATCACAGCAGTAAGCGCCGCGCATTGCCTTCCATCGGTAGCGCTCAATTTCTGTCTTTTTGCTTGTTGTCTGTTCGCAGAGCGAGGAGACGCAGTTTGCACTGTACAGCTGCGACTGGTACGACGAGTCGTCCGAATTCAAGCAACTAATCCAAATGATGATGCTGCGCACCAGCCACAGTTTCACACTCAATATTTCCTGGTTCGCGTTGATGAATTTTCCCACTTTCATGGCTGTACGTAGTTTTACACTTTGCCAACTGAATTATTATTTGCAAATCCTTTTAATAAATTTGTTTAATCTTCTGAAGTTTATTCCCTCCATTTGTTTAATCTTCTGAATTTTATTCCCTCAATCGCAGGTGAACCGTTTGAGCGGCTCCTACTTTCTGCTGTTGCGTAATTTATCCAGTTAAATCGAGTTAATTGCTGTAAATTTGATTGCTGTGAATTATTATTCGTCCTCAGGTAGCAAGTTAAAAGACGAAAATTATTAACAAAAATTAAAATTAAAAATGAAAAAACGCGTTTTATTATTTACGTGCAATGGGTGTTCATGGAACATATATTCAAAAAAATGCTTGGATAAAATGTTGGCTTTGTATTTATATGGACGCATTAGGGTTGCCAGATATTGTCGTAACGGAGATATTGTCCTATCTTTCATTAAAAATTATGACAGTATTCTAGTTTATTGTAAATAAATCACATACTTTTTCTGGTTTCTAAATATCAAATTAAAATTGCAAGAATTCACAGATTTAGAGAGATTTGAAAGAGGAAATTGCTTGAAGTTTGAAGAGGAAATGGCGGCTAGGATATCTCAAGATCTACTTATTTGAATTTTGTTATATAAATCTTCAGTGTGTATGCCAGTGGAGACTATTTTTTCTTAATTACATAGGCAGTAAAAGATGGTCGTAATAGATATAAAACAAGAATCCAGTTAATGAATGGCGTCTATTTTAATAATTTGCTACTAAAAACTAGTCATACAAAAATGCTGATCCATTTTCTTCCTATTCATGGAAAAGTCTCATTTGTGATGGCGAAATTGAACGCTGATTTTCATCGAGTTATATTTCTTTTTACAAAGCCCAGTGTCTATGGGTTTTATATTAGAACTAGCTGGGCCCTGCGGCTTTGCACGCAAGTTCTCTTGTTTACCCCGATACAAATTCTTAACCCATTGTTGACCCCGTCAAATTTTGATTTAAAAAAACATGTGTCAAGTGTTTTCACAAATTTTGAAGTCAAAAGGCCTATCAAATCATCTGTTTTGTTTGTTTGTTTGTACCAAATTTAATTGATGTGTGACTTATGGTTCCAAGGTTATTGTCTAAAAATGTATGCTGGTGGTGCCACGCCCCGTTTTCCCGACTTTTCTTTTTCCTAAACCTTCGCGTAGCAATTCCGAACAAACCCGCCGAAGGAAGTATCCAATTTGGTCCAGTCGTTTTCAGGTTTTAAGCAGTCGAACGGACAAAGATTCATTTATATATATAGATTTTTTTATATAGATTAGTCATTTGTTAATCTTTCGAAACTTGTTGCCTGACAAATTACTAAAAATATACAACAGAAAAAACATTAAAATAAATCACCTTTTCTTTGTGGTATCACAATGGGCTTTTTTTGAAGCCTAAGTGTGTCCTTCGACAAAGTTCCTTGCCCAGACAGCCACTTTTACTTAACCTAACCTAGCTGAGTACCTCACTTTTTTTTTATCTTTTTATATATTAGTACTCCGATCATCTTAGTTCACAAATAATCCACTACAGCATACTTTTCTGGGGCACAGATGTTGTACGTTACTGCAATGAATCTCGTAAAGGACGAAAAGTCCTTGCATAAGCCTGTATAACCTTTCCTTGCATGCGTAAACTGGATTCCTAATTCGGTTATCTGTTACTAGGCCATACACAGAGTGGCTCCATTCATGCATTCATATAACCATTCAGTCGCTTTACGTACGACAACAAATCCAAATGCCCAATAAATTTTCTGCAACTATTTATTTATAGGGGAAATTAGCCTAAAGCAGTTCAGCTGAGTGTTGACAATAACACTTATACACGCGTGTTGCCAACAATGCCGTTTGTTTTAAATGCCAACATCGAATAGTGTATTAAGCCACTATCGGCTAACAACGACGAACAAGCAGCAAAATGCCAAAAGCATTCGGTGCGATGTGTTGAAAGTGGAATTCATTAAATTTAATTATTTATTTTTAAAAAGAATTGCAATCAAGATTATTACACAAACACATACACACACGAACGCAAGCCACACCACTTACGTAAGTGTATGTGGCAATTTTCCACCACACAGCCGCAGCACATTAAAAATCAAATCACGCGCCAAGCCATGCCCCCATTCGGTTCGGTGAGCAGCGAACTCCTAACGAAATTATGCCAAATTTGTAAAATGCCAGAAGGTGAAGAGCAACGAAAAATTTAGTAAGTGGCAGATAAGACCAAAGAGGGCGGGAGCTCAAGGGGACGACGCACAGTGTCGCGAGTGTGGCAAAAAATGGTAAAAATCAATGTTACAAAATGACTAAAATAAATATGACAGTCGATAGATAATATCTCAACTAAGAAAAATCCGATCTTCAATATCCTACTCCGTTCCATTTTTATGTAGCTTCAAAGTTAATGTTAAAAAATACGCATTCGTTCCAAGTTTTTGGATAATTCTTTATGCTGAATGAAAAATCAAATAAAAATATAATTTATGTACCAATATAGTCATGTTATATATTAAATAAAACTTTGGAATTTTTCCTGTATGGCAGCACTTTTTTTTTGGTTTGTGCTTTGAAATAACTGTGAAATCCCGTTACATTGAAAAATTACGTTTTTCGGTATGCTTCTAACAAAGAACCAAATGTTTGGTGGAAAAAAGTTTAAAAAAACGTTAATCAAAAAAGTATGTATTAACATAATCCGGAGTCATTTTTTGCCTTTAAGTGCCTATTTGGTTGTTATTCGCATTTTTCTACTGACGCCTCCACTAAAAATACGTGATTTATTCGAAGTGTGGCGTAAAGCTGAATCCAGAAAGCGGTCAATAAAACTTGATTTTCTTATAAATTTACTTAAAGATAAGACGGACGTTGATGTTAATCATGAACAAAAGCAAAGTTTGCGGCTACTTGAATTAAAGTTTACCAAATTTTGGGCCTCCACCAGCCGGACATATGCTGTTTTTAACCAAAAATATTCCGACTGGCTTGACTCTAATTTCATATTGGCTGCAAGCAATCATATATGTGTAGGTTTTTTCTAAATACCCTTCTATATATAGATTAATGAAATAATTATACAAATTTAAATAGACACTGAGCACAAGCCGAGGTAGACAGGCACTGAAATTTGACGAAAGCTCTGGTACTGCTACCTTCTATAAAACAAAACAGAAGCTAATTTGAAATTTTGCTTACTATGGGAGGTGGGCGTGGTTATGGTCGGATACGCCCATTTTTTACCATTCCTTTGTGTTAAAAAAAATGGTGCATACACCGAATTCCGTGGCACTACCTTTCATAAAACAGAAGTTATGCTAATTTGAAATTTTGCTTACTATGGGAGGTGGGCGTGGTTATGGTCGGATTACAACCATTTTTAGTGTGAGCTTTAAAGTCATTATCTTAAGCTCAAATACTAAATTTCATAATTCTATCACTAATATTAAGCAAGTTATTCCTATATTACAGTTCATTTCGTATGGGAGGTGGGCGTGGCAGTGGTCCAATTTTAATCATTTTTTGTAAATTTCTTAATTTCGACCACGAAATCAATCTCACCAAGTTTCACAGAGATAGGACAACGCTAAGTATTTTTGGCAACGGCTTATATGGGATCGCGACACTGTGCGACGTGGCAGACATGACGCGGCGTGTTTATGTATGTGTGTGTGTGTGGCAGTACCGTTGGTGTCGGCCCAACAACCGGGTGAAAGTGTGCCCGGTTGCAAAGGAGATTTAAAGCCACACACATACACACACACACACACCCGAGCCTACAAGTTTATGCGTTGTTACGGAAAGTGCGTGCAACCGGATGCGGTGCGTGCAGCCGGATGTGGTGCGAGCACAAATGTGGCGTCGACATTGTTGAATACCAACACGAAAGAGCGGCAATTTATCAGCTCAAATGTGTGTAGGAACGTGATTTTTGGACGAAATCAGCCGCGCGCTCCACTAAGGCACATAAGCGGCTTTATAGTTCGTACAAGTGGCGGCAGCTAAAGGATGCCGACGTCAGACGTTCTGTAGTTTAGGGCCAGTCGATTGGGTAAAGTGCGCAGCGGGCTTCTAATAAACTACAATATAAATAATTCATTTGCATACGTTGCTGTTGTAAGGGACGTAGAACATACATAGAAGGTTGAAAAGGAAAAAACAGTAGTAGCTCTGCGCGCATGAAAGAACCAGAAATGTACATCAATATTTAAAAAAACAGGGCCAAATAAATTTGTTATGCTCAACGTAAACCGTTGTACCCGGTAAACAAACAATAGATTCTAAATAATAAACACAACAGGATTTTTCATTTGTTTATTTAATTATTGTGAACAGAAAGGGTATAAAAAATAATTTTAAAGGGTTTGAAAATATTGTCGTTGTCGACGTCGAAATATTTGAGAAAGCTTTGCATATATTTTCCCGTATGGTTTCAAGACAAACGAAGTGCCGAGCACTGCAGAATTGATTACAAGTATCAGGCACCATTGCATTATAATAGAATTAAATATAAATAAAATTAAATAAATAATATAAATAAAATTCAAATTAAATATAAATGTCTTAAATAAAATATCTGATGACCCAGACTAAACCCTGTTAATAGCAAAAACTGTCCCTAACTATTCAAGAAGTCTGCAAAGTAGTGAATGCCCAGCTTTCGGACATTCCAGGCACATCTGCTTTAGCAAGATTACTCAAACGGAGGAGAAGCTACTGGAACTCGAGCTACCAGACATCGAGCGACGGACCGGCTAAAAGAAATCCAGAGTCTCTGGAAAACGTGATGTTAAGAATCGCCTATTGAAGGCCGGTAGAGCCAGACAGATATGCTTCAAGCAGTTGCAAATCCGGGATTTTGTTAGTCAAGTGGGTAGGCAATAGGTATGGTACAATGGACAACAAAGTTTACGTGCCTTTGTCCATGGACACTAGACATGATTTAGTGCACGATTTTTCGATTTCGATGCTCCGCAACCTCTCATTTTATGCGGTTTGGTGAAAAAGTGCATGAGCCAAAAAATGTTGGGGCTAGGGTGGTGCTAAATGGCGTCGCATCGAGGTCAAAGTTCACAAAAAAGTTGGGAAATTCGACAAATTGCTCCACAGCTGGTCAGAAGTTGCTCTTAGAGGGTTAAAATATATGAATGATCCCCACTAGTTTTCTCTACTGAACATTTCTTTCAAACATATTTATACCCTATCTCCAACCCTTGATGGGGCTCCCATACAAAATGGTGGTTTTTATAAACTACGCTCCCTCTGCTCCCAGGTTGCCCCCAGACGTGTCAAATCTATGACCGATATCCATTTATTTTCCCTTCTGAATGTGTCTTCCAAACATACCTAACCGCTATCTCCAAGTCTTAAGGGAGCTGCCATACAAAAATGGCCATTTTCTATGCAATTGGCTCCCCACTTGTAAATGTAGTAGTTAAATAAGCGAGAAAACATCGTATCTCAGAAACTACTGAACCGATTTAAATGATTTATTCAGCCATCGCCAACATTCTTGATACAAAAAATACAAAATTAATTAGGGTTTAGAAATTCACCACCAGAGGGCGTCTCCTATACGATCGGGGATTTGTGACGTTGGCAACTTTTGGTTTTCTACAAAGCAAAAATCAAAACTTTCACTCTATTCATTTTTTTCACTGTACAAACAAGTGGAACTGTTCGTCAAACTTATCAGTCTTATTACACCGTGCGACAAAAATAAAAAAAATTTTTCACACCGGGAAAAAATCCATGTG
Source organism: Melieria picta (assembly GCA_964056695.1). Taxonomy (NCBI): domain Eukaryota; kingdom Metazoa; phylum Arthropoda; class Insecta; order Diptera; family Ulidiidae; genus Melieria; species Melieria picta. The sequence goes on along the minus strand of OZ057399.1, from coordinate 10,013,590 downwards.
AGCGTGCAACTAGAGACCAAATATAGTAATATTGCGTACTCAGTTTTTCATTTCTACATCCTTTGTCTTTTTCAAAGGACTTCAAAATTTTGAAGGGCATACAAAATAAAAAAAATATTAAAAATACTTAACTTCGTTAGAATATGGCGATATGTATATCAAATGAAAGAGGAAAGGCTCAAGAATATAAATAAAATTTATTTTTTTATCTATTTGTAAAAAAAGGATATGAAAAAGGTCCTTTGAAAATTTTAATCCTTTATATCCTTGAAAAATTATATAGAATTCTCCTTGATAACGTGTCAAAATTGCATTACTCTAACTTTATTGGTTCGAAAGTTATTAGGCGGAAGCTGCAATTGTAATGAAGTACAAAAATTCTAATTTATTTGAGTATCAGTATTTTAAATAATAAAAAGATACAAAATCAATGAAGCAAGAATAATGAAATTTTGACACGTGATCAAGGAGATTTTGGGTTTTAACAAACTTACTTTTCAAGAAAATTCTATATAAATTTCAAGGATAGAAAGGATTAAAGTTTTCAAAGGACTTTTTTCATATCCTTTTTTACAAATAGATAAAAAATAAATTTTATTTAAATTCTTGAGCCTTTCTTCTTTTATTTGATATACATATCGCCATATTCTTACGAGGTTAAGTATTTTTTATATTTTTTTTATTTTGTATCCCCTTCAAAATTTTGAAGTCTTTTTAAAAGGACAAAGGATGTAGAAATGAAAAACTGGGTACGCAGTATTTCTAAATTTGGTCTCTAATTTCACGCCCATTTGGATTTTTTCCAATGTGAAAAAATTTTTTTATTTTTGTCGCACGGTGTAATAAGACTGATAAGTTTGACGAACAGTTCCACTTGTTTGTACAGTGAAAAAAATGAATAGAGTGAAAGTAAATATTAAACAAGTGTTTAAAAAGCTGAAATATAGTGAGAAGCGAAACCGTTTAGGAGAAGCGTATCATTCTCTCACTTCGACTACTGCTCATTCGAACAGGAAGTGAATGCCTTCCACTCTCACATGTAATTACATGTTACACCGAAGTATTTTATTATCATGCGAACCAATAAAACCTAATTCGCACAGCGTATTGACGATAGTGAACATTCGTTCTTCTCACCACCCCAAGCAGGTGAATATGTTCGTAAATACAAGCAGACATATTCGCTGCTCCAGTTACAGTTGTTGACTGGTTTACTTCAGTAATCAGCGCAAGGACCCATTAAATCTGTCCGAAATGATGAGCGAACTAAAAGTGGAACAGCGAATTTATTATCGCATTCGCGAGCTTGTGGGCGATGCGCGTCGTTTCCATAGCGCCCACGTCGTTCCGGCAAGGCTTTCATAAAAATATAATCCAATAATAAAAATAAAAAAAAAATAAGAAATTGTGTATTTTACGTCACAGCATCAACGTGCTCCTGGTCGTCTTCAGCGTCATTTCGCTGTAGCACTGTAGCAACACTGGCTTCAGCTCTCCCTCTTTATTGACCATGACGAAAAAATCGCCAAGGTTCGTTGTCAGCAGTATCACAATGCATTTTGTATCCTATTTTTATCGTTACTTTTATTATCCCGATTTTCATGATTATCCTTCGGTATTGTCTTTTGCATGCTTGCCGCTTGCTGCCATTGCGTTGGTGAAGCTGGTTCACTGTCTCCTTAGACAAAACAGAATCTATCGACTGTCACGTAAGGTGCTACAAAAAATCTAAGTTTTTCACGTAAAACAAAAAAAACAAGCAGAGAAACAATGCACAAATGTTTTATAGCCAATGAGAATTTAAGTCCTTCAGTTTCTACACAATTCCTTTCATTGCAGATTTTCCACAACTCAATGAATGGAAGCTGGAAATTTACATCGTATTGGTTGCAATTTGCAAAGATATACGCAAAGTAAAATTTTAATGAGTTCATAGCTAAGAAAAAGAGCAATTTTAATAATTCAGTATAAACATAGATGACATATTGCTGCGTTAGGAACTTAAAAAAAATAAAATTTCAAAGTTCTTTACATAAAATTGTTCTAGTCATATTTAATAAATCAGAAAATACTACGAAAAATTTAGATATTACTGCAAATTTTGGAAGCAACCTCAATCGATTGTTTTTACATTAATGAAAATCACACCAACAGTACAGATTTGATGACCATGCAAAATATGAATAACAATAAGTTAGGTAAGCTGGTCGAGCCACGCACAGACCCTGTTGAAGGTGATTGAGAATACTATATGTCGAACAATTCCTATCAAAGTGTAGCAACGATTTCATATCAAACTTAGGGGCCCAACTAACTTGCTTCTTCCATTTCTTATCCTTATGTGCTTTTTTCGCTTCATTTCTTTACTTTTAATATCCGAAGTCTATTTTATTTTTAACTTAAAAATCAGCTGTGGAATCATTCAAAATGGTCAAGAATAATAATCTGGCTTAATTTTGCACATAATTCATTCTGGAGACCAGATACGAACCATGATTGGTCTCACTGACTAATTGACATCCACGCTAAATGGTTGCGGTTGTTTGCAACAGATTATTTTTTTCGTCGCTCTATGAGCGAGGAAGAAGAACAAAATGCCCTTTGTCTTCTATGCACTTGTACTGCTTTATACAAAAGAAGTAAGGCAATGCTTCTTCTAGTCAACTTCTTCTTTGACACTCTAAGTAGAGGGTCCAGCCGACAGGACTATTCAAAGTCTTCTGGATTTATAGAGAAGCTCAAACGGCTGGTGGATCTCAACTCAGTATACCTATAGAAAGTCGCTCAGTAGGTCCCCACCATGTCTGAATTTTCGACTTGCACAGTGTTATTTATCAGTTAACTTCCTGTAAGAAATCATTAACTTCACATTACCCATTGCTCAACTTTTTTTAGTTAATTACATGAAGAGAAGAGAGGGCGATTTCCAACTAACGTCCTGGTTGGTGTTGATGATTGTGTGGGCTAATCAAAAGATCTGAGACAAACGGCCTTTCAGGCCACTTGAGCATTGCGTCTGAGAGGAAAGACTGGAATACAGGAAGTAGTTGCACAAAGGTTTTGGATGTTATTTATCACATCCATGTCGTTAAATCATTAGAAGCTCATACAGCACATGATTCATTCGCACAAAAGCGGACTGTCAAATTTCATCCCATTTAAGCAGCGATTTATTAGCTCCATGTCTACGAAGTTCACCGATCTGAACGTTCGCTCAAGTGTCGGCAGGTGTTAGGGACGGACACTAAACAATGTCAACGACAGACGTTGTGTCCACTTTGCATGTGCATAGTGGGCGTCCACCTAGCAGCCACACAAATAATTCATTTGCATTCGAGTACGTTGCTATTGTAATGCATTGAAAACGTTCAAGAGAAAAGCCCCAAATGGGCGTAACCATGTAGAAACGTGTAAAGGAAAAAAGCGATAAATTCTCATCAATATTTTATGAAACGTTATGCTCGACGTGAACTGTTGCAGTTGGTTATTAAATTAGAAATTGAGACATTTTTACACTCATAGTGTTTTGATTTGTTTTCAAAGACACTGTACAACACTTTTTACAAACACATTCAGATTTTGTAAAATGTTTTTCAAAAAGATTGTGGAATATGAAAATTTAGGGTGTATGACGAAATGCAGACAGACAAAATGCAGACAGACAAAATGCAGACAGGACCAAATGCAGACAAGACAAAATGCAGACAGGACAAAATGCAGACAAGACAAAATGCAGACAAGACAAAACGCAGACAAGACCAAACGCAGACAGGACAAAATGCAGACAAGACCAAATACAGACAAATGGCAGACACAGTATTTCTGCATTCAAATTCCTTCCGTGTGGCCGGCCTTCGGCCGGGCGCTTGAAAAATAACCCTCATGGGAGTCACCACCACATCAGGCAACAGTCAGGTGTGCACAGTATTTTTTGTTCAAATCCATAGTTCCAAGCCATAGTTTTTTTGGCAATAAGTTTTTCCTAGGTGGCCGGCCTTCGGCCGGGCGCTAAAAAAATAACCCTCATGGGAGTCACCACCACATCAGGCAACAGTCAGGTGTGCACAATATGGGAATATAAAAACTTCGAACCTCGATATCTCGAAAACGAAGCGAGATATCGAAAAATATTATTCTTCATTTTCGATTTATTTTTGGTCAATCTATCTGAAAACATCATCAAATGGCGGCCCCACGGAAACCGTAGTATCCCCGTCTTGTCTGCATTTTGTCTTGTCTGCGTTTTGTCTTGTCTGCATTTTGTCCTGTCTGCGTTTTGTCTTGTCTGCGTTTTGTCTAGTCTGCATTTTGTCTTGTCTGCATTTTGTCTTGTCTGCATTTTGTCTTGTCTGTATTTTGTCTTGTCTGCATTTATTCCTGTCTACATTTTCAAAATTTGTCTGCAACATGTCTTGTCTGCATTTTGTCTGTCTGCATTATGGGGTGCTCCCGAAAATTTAACAAAAGTGTGTTACTGTGGGTCTTTGTTAACAATCATTTTCGTTCAACATGAAAAATTTAAGATATCAAATGATATTTTTCAAAGTTTTATTAGAATATTTGCTTTATTAAAATTAGGGCATAAATGGTAGTGTAGCGAACCCTCGTGAAAAAAATAAATAAGTATGCTATTACATAGAGGTTCGACTCCTGAATCTAGCGAACTACAAATTTTGCCTGAAAGTTTAAAGTTTTTATCAAAGTAACTCAATCAATTCTAAAACGATTTACACGATATTGGTATCAAAAGAAAGGCCTTTTCCATACTTTTCTATTGGTATGCAACATTAGAAACGTGATATGTCTTAATAAGAAGTTATAAGCAAAAATACTTTTTTGTGTATAAAACTTTTAAAAACGAATTTTTTTTCTCGAAAAACCGCATTATGCAGTTATAATAAATTTGTTACCGTATTTTAGCCTGTAGAATGCCCCTTACAATGAAATATAAAAATGTGTACTTTGGTTTTTTCTGAATATATATTTAAGATTTTTTCAAACTTGACTCTGGATCCAAAGCTATTTCATATTCACCTTCGCCATCACTTTCGGACAATGAGGGCTAAAGGGGGTTGTACAAAGTACCTGCCATATTAAAACAATTGAATGTGTTGAATTGAAGAAATGGTACACTTTCGGTAAATCGAAATATTGTTTCTCAATAAGTATTCTTAGTCAACATAGGTTAACCCTTTCCGGAAATTCGTACGATATATCGTAAAATTTTTTTAAAGATTTTTTATTTGACAGCGAAAGCATTTTTTATGAAACGGATTTTCAATTCTTATTAAGTAGGTTGTGTTGTACCATTCTGTTTAAAAATATAAATCACAATAGCCGTGGCTACACAGTGCGAGTGAGTTTTGTAAGCAGCTCTTTGCAAGAATTTGGCGATGCGATGCTTCTGCGGAGGAATTTTTAAATATGTTATACTTTTTAGTAGCAAAAAGCCAAACAATTTCAAAGTTTGTATCTCAGTTGATTTATAAAACTTATTAAATTTAACATTTTTTGCATCTAAATATTTTTCCCGAGCCTTTAAAAAAATTGTACGATATATCGTACAAATGGCCACAAGGGTTGCAAAGCAAACACAAAATTACATAAAATCCATTATTTTCAGCTATGTGTATGTACTGTATGTGCTCTAAGTCTTAAACGGTTGGAGATCACGTTTTAATTTTTTTTGTGGAGAATGAGTACATTTAAAGCTTTAATTTACATTAAAATAATTTAAAAAAAAAAGTTTCAAAGTTACTCAAATATCGATTTCAAATTTTCACTTCCGGTTTACTATACGTAAAAAAAATTAAAATTTAGAATTCGACAAAAACAAAAAAACAACAACTTTTTTACTATAAGAAACAATACTTTTTAGTTTTTTTACAAATTAATTGATACAGATAATAAGCATCCAAAAATTCATGACTTTAAGTTTAGTCAATTTTTAGAAGCTCATAACTCAGAAAAAAAACATCATACGAAAAAAAAATTGGGTGTACACATCCACGTCTACTAGAAGTATAACTGACCAGAATATAAACAAAATGAATTTTTTGGGTTGTCCGCTTGACGTGAAATGCCCCATATATCACATATATTATCAAGATCATTCTCTTCAAATAAGAAAACAAGCATAATTTTTGCAAAAAAAATTTATTTGTAGTATTTTTTCAAGTTTTTTACATTTCTATATTTATGTTTGTGGCCACAAAAAATTTGCCAATTCAAAAGCCTGCATGTTATAACATATTTAAAGTAGGACGAGTATACTCGTCTTGGAAATGCATGACACCCGGCCAAAGACGAGTATACTCGTCCTTGGCAGCGAATGGGTTAAATTTCAAAGAGCATTTGAACCCTTCAAGTGTCTGTGTCACTGCTGCTAAAGTTCAGAAGCACTTTTTCCACTCTAACCAGTAATTAAAATAAATAATCTCACAACAAATCGTTATTAATAACAACTTTCGCAGAATGGGAACCAAAACATGCTCAATTCGCAAAACGTCTTCTTGCGAATGAGCATTGCGTCTGCCACTGGACGAGCTCTGCTATAAAGAGGCCCACAGAGCCAATAGCTTCTGTCATAGTTGTTTAGAAGCAGCACCAGTACTCGCACGTCTCGACTGCTTAGGTCATCTATTCAAAAATGTTGAGCATCCAGGAAGCGGAAGCAACACGTCTGCGCAATTACCGTCGCTTACGCGAGTTGATACGCGTCTCGTGGGGACTGGGTGTCAACTTGCACAGGCCCACTCCGTTCCGGGAGAGTTTGAAAATGTAAGACCCATAATACTTGTAAAAATCTCTTATCTCTTATAATGAAAAATACTAATAAATATTTTTCCTATAAACCACAGCATCAATGTAGGACTGATAGTGTTCAGCGTCGTGTCACTGTGGCAACACTGGATTCAGCTAGTCAAATTCATTGACCATGTGGATAAAATTGCCGAGGTTCGTTGCCAGCAGTATTATTGCAAATTTTATGCATTATCTCGATTTTTGCAACTGTCCTTTGGCATTATTTTTGCGCCTGCTTGACACTTCTGGACAGACCGTCTGCACAGCGCTGCAGACAACAATTGGAGTGGTAAAGTTATTTTACTATTTCTTCAGGCAACACAGAGTCTATTTACTGCTACGCCGTGTCATGACGCACGAGCTACTGCAGAAAATCGAAATTGTTGACAAAGGTAAATACGAAGGTCACAAATAGAATTAAGAAATTTGTTAACTAGTTGCCATTGTTGGGGGATTGAAGTACAAATAAGATGTTTCACTCATCTTAATAAAAAAAAGCTATGTGGCTAATGTTGATTGGCAATTCGGTCAATTAGGTCGTCGAAGACGAGCCTCTCGAAGGTGGGTGAGGGAGCATGTAAAGTGGAGAAATGCATTTCTCCTTCAAAGCTGCGGCAATGTTATGTATATCAGCGTGTGACAGCATTCCTCACACCGGGAAAAATCCATATCTGCGTGAAACTAGAGACAAAACATAGTAATACTGCGTACTCAGTTTTTTATTTCTACATCCATTGTCCTTTTAAAAGGACTTCAAAATTTTGAAGGGCATAAAAAATAAAAAAAATATTAAAAATACTTAACCTCGTTAGAATATGGCAATATGTATATCAAAAATTTGAAAATTTTGATCCTTTATATCCTTGAAAATTTTCTTGAAAAGTATGTTAAAACCCACTCTAACTTTATTGTTTCAAAAGTTATTAAGAAAAGGCGGAAGCTGCAACTCTAATGAAGTACAAAAATTCTAATTTATTTGAGTATCAGTATTTTAAATAATAGAAATAGATACAAAATTAATGAAGCGAGAATAATGAAATTTTAACACGTGATCAAGGAGATTTTGGGTTTTAACATACTTACTTTTCAATAAAATTCTATATAAATTTTCAAGGATACAATGGATTAAAATTTTCAAAGGACTTTTTCATATCCTTTTTTTTTAAAAAAGATAAAAAGTCAATTTTATTTAAATTCTTGACCCTTTCCTCTTTCATTTGATATACATATCGCCATATTCTAACGAGGTTAAGTATTTTTTATATTTTTTTTATTTTTCATCCCCTTCAACATTTTGAAATCCTTTTAAAAGGAAAAAGGATGTAGACATGAAAAACTGAGTACGCAGTATTACTATGTTTGGTCTCTAGTTTCACGCCCATATGGATTTTTTCCGGTGTGAAATTTTTTTAAAATTTTTGTCCCACGGTGTATTAGAGGTCAGGGGCTGGTCAAGGTCAAGACTTCTGAGTATGCCAGTCGTTGATCCAATAGCCGTTTTAAGCTTTAGCCGTTGTAACGAGAAAGTTGCGCTTCAGTTGTTTGGTTTCGCTGTCATTAAGTAAGGTTAGGTTAATGTATTTGTCTAACAAAGACGCAGTATTCTAAGATATGTTGTTGTTGTACCACCAAGAATAGTAATCCAACTCATATGCAGTCCTACAACCAGTTGGTTCTAATTAGTGTCCGACCGAATATTCGGTTTCGGTTTCGGCCCAAATAAGTGGTTTCGGTTTCGGTTTCAGTTTCGGCCAAAAAACGGCCGAATAGCCGAAACCGAAACTTTCTAGAATATTTTTTACATTTTATTGTGTAGCAGATAAATAGTGAAAGGAGGAGTAATTTAGATGCCAGCAATGTAAATAAACTTCTTTTTTTTAGCAAATAATATTAAATTATTTAATTTTAAATATTAGCGAGTAAGGTACGGAAGGGTGATTTTTTCATGTTTACGTTTTTATAAAATGAATAAATTGTTTTTATTAATAAGTATTTATTTATTTATGCTATGTTTGTTTGTTTGTTCTTTATATACTTAATGTAAAATTCGTTTGTTGAAAAAAGTGCTTGATATGGTGATTTTTATGTATTTCAACTAGAAAATTTCGGTTTCAGTTTCGGCCGAATATTAAAAAAAAACCGAATATTCGGTTTCGGTTTCGGCCAAAAAAAGTGGTTTCGGTCGGACACTAGTTCTAATAAATATAAATATACTTCGTACTGATTTGTCTTCTCCAGATACGGAGGGCAACTGAAAAAGTATTTTTCCGGCAAACAAAAATGCCCGGTTTTCAACGCATACCTGATTCTTCGCACTTTCTTTGTGCACCATGACATACTACAGTAAAACAATGGCAATCTTTAGTGCATAAATTACTTGCAGCTGCCTTCCTAGATTCAGTTAAAATCAGTTCTGTCATGTTACATGTTGGTTTTCGGAATTTTATTAGATCGTTAGAGGCATCGCTGAATACCTGGTATTATGTATTGTGAAAAAAGATTAACCGGAACTTCCTTCGAGTTTACAGCAAATATACTTCGTAGATATTTTACGAGTGCTTCCCCACACAGAGTATGTCAGTTAGTATATAGTAGTGGGGCATCCAAGCGGAGGGTTTGGGGTTCAAACTCCTCCGAAATATCTTTAACTTTCAGGAATTTGTGTGACAAATACGGTTTCAACTGGTATTAGGCTCAAAAGTTTGACAGAACGGCGCAGAGTATATTCTGTTCATTTAGCCCGATATGCAGACAGATAAATAGATATTCACTAGATGACACTTTATAATTGAAACATTTAAAAACCAAAAATATTTCCCTAAATTATTGTTCCACTATAGATTTTCCCGAACTTGATCAACTAAAGTCGAAAATAAATGCCAAAATGGATGTTATTTGGAAAGATATACGCTTCAAACTGTTATTCTACTTATGTTGCTGTTCCGCCATCTTGCTCAACTACATGTGCAATGCAGTGTTCGTCAATCTGTACCATCAACTGAAGGGCACACCCGACTATGTGCCCATCTTGCGTGAGTACCCTAACCGACCGACCTTACATCCTTTCCACGAACCATTAAACATAGCCACCAACCACTTCCATAACGTACTCAGCACTCACCGGCCATCCCATATGGGTGGAGAAGGGCATGAATTCCTGGTACTATCTCTTCGAAATGTTCATTAGCACTTGTGCCCTCTACATAGCGGGAATGAGTGAGTTCGACTCGTAATTTGCAGTTTATCAATTTCATTATTTTCGATTTCGTAGCTGCTGTCAGCTTCGAAGGGGTCTTCATTGTGTTTAGCATATATGCGGTTGGCATGATTGAAGTGCTCAATCTGCTCGTTTCGCGCTCCACTTCGCCGGCAGTGCTGCCTGAACGGCGCGTGGAGTATATGCGATACTGTATCCGCCAGTATCAGCGCGTCTACGAGTTAGTCTACTGCATCCTCACATCTCTGGCACTGTTACTAAGAATGCTTTTCTACAATACTTTGCAGCTATATAGAAGAAGTGAACGACATCTACATGCACATGAGTCTCTCGCAATTTCTACAGAGTCTGATATTGTTTGGGTTTCTACTATTCCAAATGAACATTGGTTTGGTGAGCAGCCCCCACCTATTCTGTTCAGCGACTATATTTTTTTTCCTTTCTCAGGAATCTAGTATGGTGATTTTTTTTCGCATGGTATTGTACATGGCTGCTGCAGGCAATCAAATTGTCATTTACGGTGTCAATGGCCAACGTCTGAGTTCAATTGTAAGTGAGCTAAAATCTGAAGGAAATATGCAAAGTGCAATTTTGATACGAAAAAAAAATAGCTAAAGCTTAATGAGCATTTAAACATTTTTAACAAAAAAAAGATAAACAAAATTGATGCAGTTATATTTATTTAAGAAATTATAAAATGCTTTTAAAACCATAGATCTTACTGCGCATCTACGGAGCAAACTAATGTCCGGCCGAATATTCGGTTTCGGTTTCGGCCCAAATAAGTGGTTTTGGTTTTGGTTTCAGTTTCGGCCAAACAATGCCCGAACGGCCGAAACCGAAACTTTGTAGAAAATTTTTTACATTTTATTGTGTAGCGAGGGAACAGCTAATTAGTGCAGCCGAGCAGATATATAGTGAAAGGATGAGAAGGAGAATTTAGATGCCGCCAATGTAAATAAACTTCTTTTTTAAGAATATATTATTAAATGATTTAATTTTGAATATTAGCAAGTAAGGTACGAAAGGGTGATTTTTTTTATGTTTATGTTTTAAAAAAATGAATGAATTGTTTTTAACCCTAATTCCCAGAATTTTAAACGTAACGTAAACCCAGATGTTGCGACTGGAGCCAGCGGAACTACTTTGCAATAAAGTACTTTACAATAGATATGTAAAAAGAAAACAATTTCATTTACCTAAATGTCAAATAATAGAATCTTCTCATTTTCATTTTTTGTCAATTTTGTTCACTTCCATACAGCGATTGAACGAAAAAGTAAGCGATTTAAGAGTTGAATTATAATTTGTTAATTAAATTTTGTATTTGTTGTAATTGCGATTTTAGATATAAAACCTCTCTTCTATTGAGACGTTTGAATAATTTCGTTTTATTTTCGCTGGGAGCCGCCGCCGCCAATAACATTTTTTATATTTTTTCGTATCAACGAAACCTGCCGCTGTTGGATTTTTATATATGATGCCGCGTTACAATTTGAGGAGCACGTCTACCGCCCTGCCTGGTTCACCGACAATGCCGCGCTCCAACGAGGAACACAGTTCCGCCAACGAGGAAGAGCTCGATTGCACCGTAGTAGCAAGGGAGAAGTCAGTATCGGACTTAGAGGAGCAAATTAGACGTTTGCAAGCGTCACTTGCGGCCTCAGAAAAAGAGAGACTGTTTCTCAAGCACACGCTCGCACCGACATCAGCAGTCATGCATGCCGATGTAACAATGGCTGCCGCCACTGGACTCACCTACGCCACCGCACCTGCTATGTCAATGCATGCTAGCGCAGCACCTGCCGCTGCACATTCAGCCGATATTTTGCCGTTTTCGAGTTCTGCCCATGCCACTCCGTGTAACTTACCTGCACCCGATGTCACCGCTCCTAACGCGTCTTTGTTTTATCCAAACTCAGCAGCTGCCAGACAACGTGCCACCAACGTCGGGCTGCCCGTCGTCTCAACGATTGCGAATAACCGCCCTTCATTCGCCCCGTCCCGCCGTCTTGTCCACGAAAGCTGCAAGACCTCCCGGAATTCTTTGGAGCCCCAGAGGATTGGCCGATGTTCTCCGTTGCCTACAAGGAGACAACAGCTTGGTTTTCATACACCAATTTTGAAAATCTGTTGCGTTTACAAAATTCACTCAAAGGAATAGCCCGCAGCCGTGTGGAGTCATTGCTGATTCATCCGTCAAGCGTGGAAGCAGTGATGTCAACACTAGAGTTCCACTTTGGACGACCCGAATTATTAATTCAGAGCCAGCTGATGAAAGCCCGTGCCTTTCCAATAATCACCGGAAATAGTTAACTTCAGCTCCTTGGTATCTAACCTTACCGCCTTTCTGGAAAATGCAGGTGCCTTCCCTCATCTTTCCAATCCGACTCTGCTGGAGGAATTGGTAAGTAAATTACCATTTACTAAGCGTGAAGATTGGGCACGGCACAAAATTGCCATCAGCAGTCCTTATCCCTCGATTCGCGAATTCGCCACTTGGCTGCAGCAAACGTTATTGTATGTGGCCATGGCAGCTGATGTAAACTTTTCAAAGCAGGCCATGAGCAATGAACCGGCACAAAAAGGAAACAGGTCTATGAAGCCAGTGCTGACAATAACTGAAGAAAAGTTTAAATGCCATTTTTGCCAAGATAATCATAAATTGTACCAATGTCCGAAATTTAGAGATGCCGAATACGAAAAACGCTGGGAAATCGTGAAAGCTAAACGCGTGTGTTTTTGTTGCCTTAATACTGGCCATAATGTTCAAAATTGTCCTCGACGTCGCGAATGCGCAGTATCGAATTGTCATAGATTCCACAACAGACTCCTTCACAATAACGTGCAGGCATGCAGCCCTGCGTCAGTTCAAAAAGATGTAGCTATTGTCAGTGCTTGTCAAACTGTCGACAAGAAAATTACAGCTGCAACTGAGGAACACTTGGTAAACGGAACTATTTTGAAATTTCTGCCTGTAAAGCTCCAAGGGCCAAAGGGTCGAGTGGAGGCGATCGCCTTTGTCGATGATGGGGCAAAGGTGACGTTATTGGAGGAGCGCCTGGCTAATGAATTGGATTTGAAAGGCGCAGCAGATTTGTTGCATTTGAGGTGGATTGACAACCAGTCCGTTAGCGAAATGTCGAAGCGAGTCACCGTAGAAATTTCTGCAGCTCACATGGGCGCCGCGATCTTTTGCATGAAGGGGGTGAGTACAACTAAAAATTGCACTTGCCTTCACAAACATGCGCTGATCAGTTTAAGCAACGGTATGAAGATCTGAAATCCATTCCAATCGCGAACTATACGGACGCAGTGCCACAGATTTTAATAGGTTTGCCGCACAGTAACTTGGTACGCCCATTGAAGGTTATTAATTTTGACGACGGTTTCTCCGCCCATGAGACCAAATTCGGGTGGGCGCTTTATGGGTCCAATGAAAGCAATTGCGACAGCGCGCGAGTATGTCATGTTCACATCGACGACAGCGATATGAATGAGCTACAAAAACAGATGTCTGATTATTTTGCTCTTGAACAAATTGAACCGAAGCATCTGCCTGTTGTGAAATCGGCAGCCGATGCCAGGGCCGAAAGAATTCTTGAAGATACAACGAAGTTTATTGGTGACAAATATGAGACAGGCCTTTTATGGCAAAACGACGATGTCTGCCTGCCAGATAGTTATGGTATGGCAATGAAGCGCCTAGAGTACGTAGAAACGAAAATGAGAAACGATGTCGATTTTGAACAGTGGTACAAAGAACGAATAAATGAGTATGTAGCAAAGGGTTACGCAAAAAAGTTGACTTCGGCTGAAGCTCAAGTAGCCGATAAGCGCCAGTGATACTTACCACATTTTGCCGTTTACAATGTTAATAAAGGTAACAAACCGAGGCTTGTTTTCGACGCCGCTGCCAAAAGTAATGGTGTATCCCTGAACTCGGTGCTCATGAAGGGACCCGATGCGTATCAGCCCAAGCCATTGCAAGCAATTCTGTTTAAATTTCGAGAAGGCAAAATTGGGGTTTGCGGTGACATCAGAGAGAGTCAACATACGCGAAGCTGATCAAGTGTCTCAACGTTTTTTGTGGAGAGAAGGTGATCGATCGAGGCCACCTGACGTACATATATGCTATGTGCGCCATGATCTTTGGCTCTATATGTTCACCTTGCTCGGCGCAATTTGTGAAAAACCTTAATGCGTCCAATTTTCAGAGTCATGACAGAGTAGTCGACGCCATTGTCAATCGACACTACGTAGACGATTATGTAGACAGTTTTTCCACTGTCGAAGAAAGCATAATCATAACACAGAAGGTAATTGAAACTCATCGTAAAGGAAATTACGAGCTTCGAGGTTTTGTTTCGAATTCAGCCCAATTACTAAAAGCCATTAATGAGACCTCGGTGCCGTTGGAATCGAATTCCAAGAATATGTGCAGTGGAGAATCTGCATATGACAAAGTACTGGGCATGCACTGGAATGCTACTGCCGATGTATTCTTTTTCAACCTGATCTTTGCGAGAGTACCAAAACCGGTCTTAGATGATAGCCGTCGCCCAACAAAGGCAGAATTGCTTGGTCTGACAATGTCAATTTTCTACCAATTTGGTTTTCTAGCTAACGTAACGCTTGTACCAAAAATTTTGCTGCAAAGATTGTGGCAGCTAAGTATTGACTGGCATGACACAATGCCGGATGAGATTTATGGTAAATGGTATGAATGGTACCGGGCACTGGAGAACTTGAACAAGTTTAGTGTGCCGAGATGTTATCATCCAAACTTCGTAGAACCATCCACTGACATTCAATTGCACGTATTTGTCGACGCGAGCGAACTAGCCTACGCTGCCGTAGCCTATTGGCGTATATGCCATGAGAATAAAATTAGTGTTGCTTTTGTGGCAGGCAAGTCTCGCTGCAGTCCCCTGAAGCCGTTATCAATTCCGCGATTGGAATTACAAGCCGCCGTTTTGGGGACGCGCCTACAGGACGCGGTTCTAAACAGTCATTCGATAAAGCCAAATACTATTATATTCTGATCTGACTCCAAAACAGTAATCCAATGGATTCGATCTGACGCCCGACAGTACAAGCAGTTTGTGTGTAACCGTATTTCTGAAATTTTGCACTCGTCTGAGGTTGCGCAGTGGAGGTGGGTGCCAGGATCAATGAACCCAGCTGACGACGCGACAAGGCCACCGAAAACGTATAAGTTTTCGACACACTCAAAATGGATTAGTGGACCCTCATTTTTGAAAGACGTCGAAGAAGACTGGCCATCGTTGCCGAAAGACAAATTCATAAGCGAGCTTGGCGAAATGAGACGTACGAAACAACTTTATATGGTACACTTACAATTGATGACGATATCAGTCCTTTCATAAAATTCTATAATTATTACAAATTTCTTCGAATCATGTCTTGGGTCAGACATGCGATTTCTAAATTTAAAGTGCCTTTAGGAAGACACGATAAGTTGGAAAAATCTAAGTTTGCGATTACTGCGCAACAGATAAGAAGAACTGAAATTATGCTCGTAAAATTAGTGCAAAAAGCTGTTTTCCCTGAAGATGTTAGAACGCTGCGTAACAAACAACCAGTTTCCAAACGCAGCTCACTTTTTAGTTTGACTCCTATCCTCGATGACGACGGCGTGTTGCGACTCGGAGGCCGCATTGATAATGCCAATTTTTTGCCGATGTCGACCAGAAGACCGATTATTATGCCGAAATGCCATGCCATGTCCCGTGTCATTACTAGACACTACCACGAGATGTTTTATCATCAAAATCAAGAAGCCATCATATGCGCCATTCGCAGCAAATTTTGGATACCGAATATTCGAAGTCTGCTGCAATCAGTGAAAAGCGGGTGTCAGCTTTGCAAGAACATGTCAGCTAAACCAGTTACACCACTTATGGGCCAGGTGCCGGCCGATCGCCTTACGCCGTACGTTAGGCCGTTTACATAAACAGGCCTTGATTACTTTGGGCCGATTATGGTTTCTATTGGACGACGCACAGTGTCGCGATCCCATATAAGCCGTGGCCAAAAATACTTAGCGTTGTCCTATTTCGATGAAACTTGGTGAGATTGTTTTCGTGGTGGAAATTAAGAAATTTACAAAAAATCATTAAAATTGGACCACTGCCACGCCCACCTCCCATACGAAAGGAACTGTAATATTGAAATAACTTTCTTAATATTAGTGACAGAATTATGAAATTTTGTATTTGAGCTTAAAATAATGACATAAAAACTCACACTGAAAATGGGCGATCTGCCATGCCCACTTTAAAAAATATTCGTATTTTACTACAACTGAAACTGTATTTTTAGAAGGCTGTTTACGATACTCGTTCCACGATGTAATTTTAATTGGTAAGCTTTCTAAAACCTTAAAGTGGGCGTGGCCGCTGGAGCATATATATAAAGTGGCCAAAACTTTTCCTTCATGAATTCATGTTTAATTTTTTCAGCTTGTGATACCATATTTTGGTATAAATGTTTAGATTTTTAAAGTGGGCGTGGCATTCTGCCTACTTTTGATGATACGAACAATGTGCCAACCTTGTCCCTTATACAGCTCATCATTTCAGCAGCTGCTTTGCCGCTACTTTCATTGAACGTCGGAAGCCATACTTCGAAAAATCACCGTTTTTGACTGTAGGTGCCATTGCAAAAAGTAAATGTTTAGATGGGGACGCAAACTATGCTTTTGGTCATGATTAACATCAACACCCGTCTTATCATTAAGTAAATTTATAAGAAAATCAAGTTTTATTGACCGCTTTCTGGATTCAGCTTTACGCCACACTTCGAAAAAATCACGTATTTTTAGTAGAGGCGTCACTAGAAAAATGCGAATAACAACCAAATAGGCACTTAAAGGCAAAAAATTACTCCGGATTATGTTAATACATACTTTTTTGATTAATTTAGGGTTGGAACTAAAAAAGTGTTTTTTGACGTTTTTTAAACTTTTTTCCACCAAACATTTGGTTCTTTGTTAGAAGCAAACCGAAAAACGTAATTTTTCAATGTAACGGGATTTCACAGTTATTTCAAAGCACAAACCAATAAATAGTGCTGCCATACAGGAAAAATTCCAAAGTTTTATTTAATATATAACATGACTATATTGGTACATAAATTATATTTTTATTTGATTTTTCATTCAGCATAAAGAATTACCCACAAACTTTGAATGAATGCGTATTTTTTAACATCAACTTTGAAGCTACATAAAAATGGAACGGAGTATGATATTGAAGATTGGATAACGGATTTTTCTTAGTTGAGATATTATCTGTCGATTGTCATATTTATTTTAGTCATTTTGTAACATTGATTTTTACCATTTTTGGCCACACTCGCGACACTGTGCGCCGCCGCCAATAACACCAGAAGTGAGACTGTCAGGCTCATATGAGCAAAACAACTGAAAAACTCAATTTATTTTACTTTTCCCAATCCAACTACTACTTAAAGACGATTTTATTTAAGTTATATATTTTTAGTAAAGAACTTGTGAATACAGGGTCCACTGGTAAACAATTGCTACTGTAAAAGTATAATTAATTAATCCAGATATTCACATCTTTGTCAAATTTGGGTGGAAGTGGAATGGATATTTGTTTAGTTTATTGTAAACATGTTCCTGCGTTTTGGAGATGTGTTGTGCACAAATATGACACCGACTTTGTTTACGTGTACCAGAATTTGGCGCCTGCGAACTGACCTTTTGCAGTAATACAGCATCTATTGTTGTCTGAGTTATCACTCGTAGATATTCGTGGCTATACAAAAACAAATCCCCAATTATCGCAAAAACAACTATCTTTTGCTATATATGCCCTCATTATAGTAAAGACTTGTTTTTAGCCATATGACATATGTCGCAATGCCAGCAGCATCAATCGAATGTATAAAGAAGTCTAGAGGCCATTCATTAGGTTTGCGTTTTTTGATGTACCCATCATACAAATTTTGCTTTTTCTGAGTGTACGAACCCCGCATCCAATAAACTATCGGCTAATTCCTTACTGGTGGACTAGTTGGTCATTATTACATTTGTATTTGTAAGGCTCACACAGTTTTTCAACACCCTTTTCGCAGGACCCACAGCTCCTTGATTACCGTCTTTGCATGTGTATAGCATTTCAGGAAGTATTAGCACCGTCGCACTTCCATATTCTGATTACATATTTATCGGGATTGGTAGACATAAACTGTATGAACTAACATCAACTTCGACAAGGCATAAATTCTTCAGAATATATCGTAGATTGCAGTATTTTTAAAATTTTTAATTGACTTCATCCCATGCCGACTAGATGAGTGCTAGGCTCAAAAACTTCGAACTTGATACGATAAAAATGCACCTAAACATGAAAAATATAAATATTCTTCCATATAGTGGACAAAAAGTCAAGGAATTCTGAGTAAATTTGAGTTTTTGTTCAAATGAGCTTCTGAGGCTCACTTCTGGGGTTACGTTGCATTTTTAAAAAATTGTTTAAAAAAAGTACAAAAACTGTCTAAAAAGTCAAATTTATAAATGAAATATAATTCTAACATTCCATTAGAGGATTACATAAAAAAATTGGAATCGAAAATCTTTTGGTATAGGATTTATCAGCATTTGAAATCTTTAGTGAGACTGAGAGGCTCACCTCTGGGAATTAGGGTTAATAAGTATTTATTTATGTTATGTTTGTTTGTTTGTTATTTATTTACTTGAAGTAAAATTAGTTTGTTTAAAGAAATTGCTTGATGTGGTGATTTTTATTTTAACTAGAAAGTTTCGGTTTCGGCCGAATATTTATAAAAAAAAACCGAAATTCGGTTTCGGCTCAAAAAAGTGGTTTCGGCATACCAGCCTCCAATTAAAAGACTAATGATTATGCTACCTTTGCACAGTTAGTATACTGCGGCCATTCAATTTATTCATTGGGCAGGTCAGACTTTAAAAATAACTCAAAAAGACATGTTAAACAGGCGGGCATAAAATTTTGCCGAATTATTTACATAAACTTTCCATATAAAATTAAACTTACAATAAATATATACTAATTCTATCATTATTACTTAATTCAAAAAATTAAAATAAAAACTTTTATTTAATACTTTTTCGGAAAATCTATGAAAATTGCCACATATATGCACACAACTCCTATGGATGCATGGATACAAACAACTTTTTACACTTGACGTTTTTTGAGTTTTTCCATTTTCCTGTTTCTTGTACTTTCGGTCTATTTTCTCATCAGTTTACTTCCTTTCATTTTTACCAATCATTCTTCATTTCCAAATTATAAATTAGCCACGAATGGCATACACAAATATTTGAAAAGCAACAATCTGTATGATTTTTACTCACAAAAGATTAGGTTGGCATTATTGTACAACACTTTTGTCTCATTGCACAGTGATTCGTTCCATAGACAAAATTCCAAAAATTTATAGTCTCAGAATTTAACGATATTGATATCATTTGAAAGACAAACCTCCAACTAAGAAAACCCCAAAAATCTGTGCTAAAAATTAATTAGTGTGTGTGCAAAAGCGCCTCAAAGTTGAAACTTTTTTTACAAAAAAATTTAAACACATGTTTTCTGTTTTTTAGCCTATTGAGTAAAAAAAATCGTGAAAATATATCGTTAGCTACAAGTTGCTAAAAATTTCAATATAGATTAAGAAATTATGTGGCAGTTTTCGCTTTTAATGTTTTCTCAAAATTTTTAAAGCTGAGGCTTTTACATCACTTTTAATTTAAAATATTTTTCTAAATTAAAAATCCGAAAATTGGCAAAACTTAGAGAAAAATATCTAAAAGGTATGTGAAAGTATGTTGCTGGATTTTTTTTTATTTTAAGAATTATTCTTTCTTTGTCGGATAATGTAATTACATCTTCCGATATCTTCCGATCTCAGAAAATAATTCAATTCGAAAAGTGGTGTAAATACCTATTTTTCGTCAAAATTTATATTATTTATCCCTAAAAGTATGTAATCAGTATGAACGATTGAAAAAACTGCAGAAATGCAAAACATACGTCTATTATTATCATTTTTATTGAAAAACTAAAGGGTCCTAAGACAATGTCTTTTACTCTTTGCAATTATCAATGTAGACGTTACCGATTAAATGTAAAATCTGAAAACTCTAGCCAACACGTTGTATTAGCTTTCCAAAAATGACAAAAATTTCAAGTTGAAGTCTAAGGCATTGCCAACCTGCAAAAGTTTAAGAAAAACAAAATGGAGACTTCAATTCAGCAGACCATGATTAACTAGTATACCAAATTTTATGAAGAACGGACCACTCCTTCTAATTTTGTCCCGCGTTTGTATGGAGTCGAATGACTGTGCATTGCAACGTCTTTTGTCTTATCTATCCGACCTCATCATTTAATTTTGTGTTTGATATTCCAGACCGAGACGATTCCCATGACGTTCTACAGCATTGAATGGTACAATGAATCTCAGCAGTTTAGGCAGCTCGTGCAAATGATGATTCATCGCACTAATCGCACCTACTTCTTCAAAATTTCCTGGTTCTCCACAATGAAATTGGCCACACTGGTGGCGGTAAGTTGACTTTATGTTATTTTATACCAACCAGTTCAATAAGTCTAAGCAAATATTTTCGTTGTAGGTTTTCAAAGCCAGCGGCTCCTACTTTCTGTTGCTTCGTGATGTCTCCGAATAAAAACTTTAATATAAATTTCCAGGCACCGCTTTATCTCTTGCACGCTCAGTACATGGCGGCGAATCCTTCAGAGGTGTCCGACTCACAAATAGACTTGAAATCACAAAGCCACAATTTTCTTCAGCGTTTATGTTCTGTAGTCCGCAGTTAAGTTTACTTCAACCCAAAATTCAAAGCAACGAAGCAGGTAATGACACATTCGCACATGGAGTAGTGAAATGAAAGGCAATTTAGCTAACAGCTATGAAGTGATTCGACTATTAAGCGACATGAATAACATAGACGTGCTTGAGTCCTGCACAAACCTGGTAATTTGGCTACCAGCTGTGTGCGCCAACTGTTCAGGAAATGTGCGAAACGCAATTCAGTGAACTGACCAGTTACTGGAGTATATAGCATACACATATTTACTGAAAAATTTGAATTTTTTTCATTTTAAAAATTTAAAAATTTTATTTAATATCCGCCAGAAGCTTTGAATATCGAAAGAAGAAATTTTGATTGAAAAACTTCTGCTCTTTCTGAATTCATATCAGTGGCATAAAAGCTGCTGTTTCTGACTCGATGAAAACCCCTTAATAAGTAAATCAATAACCAATGCTTCAGTCAGTTATTTGACAGCTAGCCGAAGAGTTAAAATGAAATGGAAAACAGGAAAGCAAACCAATGGCACTTCAAAGTATTTGTATCAAACCGAAAACCGAACCATTATTTAATATTTTTCGAAGCAGTTCGGTTCAAAGTGTTAACAAATATTTACATAAGAGAATTTTTAATGGAAAAATGCAGTCTTTTTTGTAGATGTTCGTATATACAATTTTTTTTTTAATATTTTAAAATTTTTAATATTTATGACACAATCCAATTCAACTCAATTCATGCCACTAACGGCGACTGATTTGATTCGTTTTGTCTAGAACGCTTAACGGCGACTGATTTGGTTTTTTTTGTCCAGTTCATTGTTGACGGTTTTCGTATGTTCGTCCGCTACGTGTTGTCTGTCTATCTACTACTCCCACACTGGGCTGTCCTGCCTTCCAATTCGACACGAGTGATGCATTTCAATGCTTTAAATATTCCATAGTGGTGTTGGTCTCCTAATTTACGAACTTCGACCATGTGACAATACACTTTTGATTCAAAAAGGTACAAAATAATTAACTTTCAACTTTAAACTTGGTATGTATTGAGTACGTTTTATGGCCACTAAGTCACCAACTTTAGAAACGAATTTTAATTTTGCGTTTAGCATTTAACGTATGACGACTTTCTTTCTCTATTCTATGTGTGTTTTCTTGAGCTAACTTACGTAGTTCTTCACGTTCACTTAACAACGCTTCGTCAATTAGACCTTTCGCATTTCGAAACCAGTCAGTATTCTAAAAGGAGTGTTATTTGTACTTCGGGGTGATAATTCTTTGTACTCTTTCGACGTGTTACTCTTGGATGTTTATACAAAATAGCCATTCGTACAAAAAGATCATCGTAGTCTCTATTCTCCAACACCTTAACAACTGCCTTGATCCATTCATCACACTTTTACGCTTTCCTCAAACGATAAGACGAACTGAATCTTCTAAGTCCAAATAAAAAAAAAGATCAAAATCTTAGAAGTACATGGCCCAACGAGCAACTCTGAGAGGATCGTCACGCTTCTTCACAGTCATAGCGAAGGCGTTGCAATCGGTTACGATTTTGAATTTTTTTTGTCTCCAAATCGTATACCCGCCACTGTTTAACCCTTTCCCTCTAGGTTTTTACTGGGCAAAGTTAAAATTTTAAATTTTACGTCTCAGGCTTCTATGTGGTTATGTTAGCAACATTCCATAAGACATTTTTTCATTTTTATACTCGGACCATGTATTTTGGAGTGTTTTTCTATGAGAGCAACCACATCGTTGTGGCTGTAATAATTACTTAAACATAAAACTTTTTACGCATAACGAAAATTTGAATATTTCTTCATTTACTTCAGCCAAAATTAAAAAAAAAGTATATAAATTGAAAGAAAACGTCAAATTAAAAAGTTCTCTAATAATTTCTGCTTCTTCTTCCTTTACTTTGTCAAGATATACCATTAAAAAAACGTGTATACTTCTCTTCTTTAAACTTAAATATTGAGTTTATTAATTTCGTATTTTTCCTAAAAGTTCAAACTTTTCTAAAGACCAACAAAAAAATGTATTCTTCTAACCATAGAGGATGCAGACGTGTCCACAACAACGCTATTCTTTTGCAACATTATTTACAGCACCATAACCATACAAAGACGCGTCTGTATGAATTTCCGGGTTGTGCAATAAGAATATATTTTTGCAGTACAGGAATTTTTTGCTTACCTGTTCTAAACTTTGCATTGTCTCTTCAACAAATCACTTGAATAACTTTGCGTAAATTTCTATAAACCTACAGAAATAAGTATAATGTCAAACCCAAAAATCTTTGTAATCCTTTCCGATCACGAAGCAGGGGAAAATGCTTAACTGCATTAATCTTTGCCTCGTATGGTCTAATACGTAGGCTGCCTTTTATATTTTTTCAATAGGGATGGTGCAGTAAGTTTTCGAAAAATCTGAGATTGTCTTGAAAAGTTTGTAATTTTTTACCATAAACATCAAAATGTTCTAAGCAACATTTTGATGTTCAAGCGCTATTTGTGTTGTTTACACTGACTGAAGTATTTTTGAAATTTTTTTTTGTTTTTTATCCCCTTAAAAATTTGAAGTCCTTTTGAAAGGACAAAGGATGTAGAAATGAAAAACTGAGTACGCAGTATTACTATATTTGGTTTCTAGAAAAATTTCTAGGTTTTTCTAGAAAAATTCTGTCGCACGGTGTAACCGATCATATGCAGATACATACAGGGTTGCCATAAACTAGAACATTTTTTTTAGTTATGACGTTCTTGCAGCGAAGGAGCGATGTGTCCTGAAAATAATTGTCATGCAATTGGACTTTATAACAAAAAAAATCTCATCAAATTTCACAGAACATTTGAACCCTCCCAGTGTCTGTGTCACTGTTTCTCATTTTAGGGTTGTTCAGCATTCAGCCCTAAAAAAGCAATTAAAAATGAATAAGTTTATTAATAGAAGCCTTCGGAGAATGGGAACTGGACTGTACGAGCTCAGCTATAAAAAGGCTTTTCGGCACACAAACTGCAGACAGCACCAACAGTTCGCGTAGTTGGTGCTTCATTTAAAGTTGTTTGCAAGCCGCACCAGTACTCGCACGTCTCGACTGCTTAGGTCATCTATTCAAAAATGTTGAGCATCCAGGAAGCGGAAGCAACGCGTCTGCGCAATTACCATCGCTTACGCGAGATGATACGCATCTCGTGGGGACTGGGTGTCAACTTGCACACGCCCACTCCGTTCCGGGAGAGTTTGAAAATGTAAGATCCATAATACTTGTAATACATTATGAAATCTCTTATCTATTACACTGAATCTATGTATTTTATTAGAAGCGAATAAATTAAATAAATATTTTTCATATTAACCACAGCATCAATGTAGGACTGATAGTGTTCAGCGTCATGTCACTGTGGCAACACTGGATTCAGCTAGTCAAATTCATTGGCCACATGGCTGACATTGCTGAGGTTCGTTGCCAACAGGATCAGCATGCAGTTTTTAACGTGTGGGGAATGAAATACGAACAAATAAAAAAATTTACATAGAAAACAAAGTATACCACTCTAAAAAAAAATATATGTGCAAAAATTTAAACAATAATTATCTTAAACCAATAAGTAAAATAAGTAATAAGTAAGTAATAATAAGTAAAATGGTGCTTACAGAACTACAACGTCGGCAACTGATTTGGAAATTTTGTGAAGAAAATCCCACTACGACAAAAAAAAAAGAATGAAGCTTTCCAGCACTTTAAAAAAATAGGATTCAAAAAACCTTCATCTATAAGACGATTCAGTTGTTCGAGAATAAAATAAGCATTGAAAGAAAAAAGGATCGGTGAAAAAAGGACTCTTCACAGGACATTGAAGTTCGTTCCTATTTGAAAATTGACATCGTTGGGCGAAGTGCTAAATCCTACAGACAATTGGCAAGGAAGTACGATGTTGACAAAAAAACCATCAGGAAATACGCCGAATAAATAGGCATAAGTGCAAATTGAAAAAAAACGTTCCAGCTATTACCAACAAGCAAGCAGCAGTTATCAAAACCCGGCAACGCGGACTTTTCAAAAAATATTTTTCGTGTGGTTCTCCTCACATCTGTGTGATGGATGATGAGTCATATTTTACGATTGAGGGGAATCAATGGCAACCAAAATATTATTTTGAGTCTTCTGACCACCAACCGCCTGAAAAATAAAAGCATATTGCAAAAACAAAGTTTCCAGGGAAGGTTCTATTGTGGCTGGCTATCAGCGAGCGCGGTATCAGTGAGTCAATATTTTTTAAAGGAGGTTTAGCTGTAAGCGCGCAAACTTACATGGACAAATATTTGCCAGCACTCTAAAATTTCATCAAAAAACATCATCGACGTGAACAAATTATATTTTGGCCCGATTTAGCGTCGTCACATTACGCCAAAGTAACATTAAACAATTTGAATAAGCGCAAAATTGAATTTGTACCGAAGGAGTTAAACCCCCAAATGTTCCACAATTAAGACCAATCGAAACTTTTTGGGCAAACTTGAAAATAAAGGTATATGCCAACGGATATCGTGCCAAAAATGTGGATTGCTTGATTTAGAAAATCCGAAAAGTGCTGAAGAACATTGATACAAATGGAATTCAGAGGTCAATGAAGAAAGTTCCTCAGAATATACCGAATTGCGGCTCGCTTTGGAGTCAATTTTTTTTGTAAGTTAACTGAAGTGTGAAAGCTATTTAATAAGCTGTAACCAAGTTAAATAACTTTATGTAACAGCTTATTGCTGACATTTTAAATTTGTTCGTATTTCATTCCCCACACGTTATTGCATGTTTATTGTAAATTGTATTATTTCGATTTTTACAAATGTTATTTGGTATTGTTATTTTATTTATAATTTTTCCTTGACGCTCCCGGACAGACCGTCTGCACGGCGCTGCAGACAACAATTGGAGTGGTAAAGCTAGCTTATTACTTATTCAGGCAAAACAGAATCTATTTGCTGCTTCGCCGTGTCATGGCGCACGAGCTGCTGCAGGAAATCGAGATTTTCGACAAAGGTAAATTAGAAGACATTTTTAACTAACTAACTGCCATTGTTGCGGGAATGAGATGTTTTACTCATGTTTCTTAATAAAGAAAGCAATGTGGCTGATGTTGATTGGCAGTTCGATCAATTAGGTAGTCGAAGACGCGCTCCACGAAGAGGTCCATACTACAATAAGACAATGACAATCTGTAGTGCATACATTTCTTGTATCTGCCTTTAATAATTTAGTTAAACCAAATTCTGTCATGTTACATGTCGGTTTTAGAATACATCTTACACCTTATTAGGAAATGGTTGATGTGATGTATCGCCCTTTACCTGGTATTGTGTATCGTAAAAAGAGGCAAACAGGTCGCTGCCTTTTCTAATCAATTCGTCCTTTGTCAATGCAGTTTTTTCAATATATTTTGCAAGATTCTGCGATATCGGGTACGAGTGCTCCTGCACACAGAGTATCTGTGTATATACTTGCTTGGTTCCATTCTGTTGATCCTTTTCAATAGGCAGTCAATTAGACAAATAAACTCACTACATGTTCGAGTAAAAACATCATAGTTCGAACCAGAGACCTAAAATAATTATTATCCATATTTTTGGGAATAAAAAAATTGCCCTAATTTAAGAAATTTCTATAATTATTGCTTTATAATAATTTTTCCCAATAAGACATTCTTTACGTCGCCTATAACTATTATCATGTAATAAATATTTTTGCATTGCATAATAACTGTTATGAGAAATAAATATTTTTTTCGTTGTCGATAATTATTATTTTGGAATTATTTTTTTATGTTGCTTCATAACTTTTATTTAAGATTTTTTAAATTTGCGTTACCGATAACTATTATTGTGAGAAATTTTTTTTTACGTTGCTTCATAATTTTTATTTATGATTTTCTTTTTCATTTACGTTGCCGCTAACTATTATTTTGAAAAAAAAAATGTTTACGTTGAATTACTACATTTTGGATATGAATTAATTTTTAATTGTTTTAAATTGACAAACGCAAATTAACTGCAGAAACCTTATTTCCACCAACAACTAAAGAATTAAAAATCAATTCATACTGAAAATGTGGTAAGGCAACGTAAATAAAAAAAATGTCTTTCATAAAAGTTATGAGGCAACGTAACAAAAATTTTCTTTCAAATAATAGTTGTCGGTAATTTATCATAAAAGTTATGATGAAACGTAAACAAAAAAATCCCAAATAATAATTATCCAGAATGAAAAAAATATTTATTTCTCATAACAGTTATTATGCAACGTAAAAATTAATTGTCGTAAATAATAACTATAATCAACAAATAAAATTTATGTTGCATTGTAATAGTTACATTGCAATTAATTTCTTAAAAAACTTAAAAACTTCGAACATTATTTCTTACTTATTTAAAAACCAATAATATTTCTCGAAATTATTTGTCCCCTTTAGGATTTCCCGAACTTGATCAACTAAAGTCGGAAATAAATACCAAAATGGATGGATTTTGGAAAAATATACGCTTGAAACTGATATCCTACTTATGTATCTGTTCCGCCATCTTGCTCAACTACTTGTGCAATGCAGTGTTCGTCAATCTGTACCATCAACTGAAGGGCACACCCGACTATGTGCCCATCTTGCGTGAGTTCCCTAACCAACCGACCTTACATCCTTTCCACAAACCACTAACCATTGCCACCAACCACTTCCATAACGTACTCAGCATTCACCGGCCATCCCATATGGTTGGAGAAGGGCATGAATTCCTGGTACTATTACTTCGAAATGTTCATTGGCACTTGTGCCCTCTACATAGCGGGAATGAGTGAGTTCAACTCGTAATTTGCAGCTCCAAGGAAAAGTTTATCAATTTAATTATTTTCGATTTTTCGTAGCTGCTGTCAGTTTCGAAGGGGCCTTCATTGTGTTTAGCATATATGCGGTTGGCATGGTTGATGTGCTCAATCTGCTCGTTTCGCGGTCCACTTCGCCGGCGGTGCCGCCTGAACGGCGCGTGGAGTACATGCGATACTGTATCCGCCAGTATCAGCGCGTCTACGAGTTAGTCTACTGCATCCTCACATCTCTGGCACTGTTACTAAGAATGCTTTTCTACAATACTTTGCAGCTATATTGAGGAAGTGAACGACATCTACATGCACATGAGTCTCTCGCAATTTGTACAGAGTCTGATATTGTTTGGGTTTGTACTATTCCAAATGAACATTGGTTTGGTGAGCAGCCCCCACCTATTGTATTTGTAATTAGTACAGCGACAATATTTGTTTCTTTGCCAGGAATCTAGTAAGGTGATTGTTTTGAGGATGTTAATGTACATGGCTGCTGCAGGCAATCAACTTGTCATTTACGGTATCAATGGTCAACTTTTGAGTTCAATTGTAAGTGATGAGAGATTTTGACGGAAATATGAAAAGTGCAATTTGTAAACGAAAAATAGAACCAATATAAATAAACATAAACAAAAAAAGGTTACACAAAATTGATCCAGCTATATTTAAGAAATCATTAAGTGCTTTAGAAACATTACATCTTACTGCACCCC
Organism: Melieria picta; assembly: GCA_964056695.1. NCBI lineage: Eukaryota > Metazoa > Arthropoda > Insecta > Diptera > Ulidiidae > Melieria > Melieria picta. Next base: position 9,985,125 of record OZ057399.1, on the reverse strand, counting down.
TACGGAGCAAACACATACGATTGCAATATCTTTTACAGATACAGATCTGATGACCAGTGCAAAATATGCATCAAAGTTGTATAAATGCATGAATAAAAACAACTTTTTACATCTGCCTTTTATAAGTTTTTCTTTTCTTTTCTATTCCTTTATCAATCATTCTTCATTTTCAAATTATAAATTTGCATGGCATACAAAAATATTTAAATAGCAACAATCTGTATGATTTTTACTCACAAAAGATTAGGTTGGCATTATTATTTTGTCTCATTGCAACGTCTTTTGTCATATCTATTCTACCTCATCATCTAATTTTGTGTTTGATATTCCAGACCGAAACGATTCCCATGACGTTCTACAGCATTGAATGGTACAATGAATCTCAGCAGTTTAGGCAGCTCGTGCAAATGATGATTCATCGCACTAATCGCACCTACTTCTTCAAAATTTCCTGGTTCTCCACAATGAAATTGGCCACACTGGTGGCGGTAAGTTGACTTTATGTTATTTTATACCAACCAGTTCATTAAATCTAAGCAAATATTTTCGTTGTAGGTTTTCAAAGCCAGCGGCTCCTACTTTCTGTTGCTTCGTGATGTCTCCGAATAAAAACTTTAATATAAATTTCCAGGCACTGCTTTATCACTTGCACGCTCAGTACATGGCGGCGAATCCTTCAGAGGGGTCCGACTCACAAATAGACTTGTAAACTTCACACCCAGCAGCACTGTTGAAATCACAAAGCCACAATTTTCTTCAGCGTTTATATTCTGGTTTACTTGAACTCATAATTCAAAGCAACGAAGCAGGTAATGACACATTCGCACATGGAGTAGTGAAATGAAAGGCAATTTAGCTAAGAGCTATGAAGTGATTCGACTATTAAGCGACATGAATAACATAGATGTGCTTGAGTCCTGCACAAACCTGGTAATTTGGCTACCAGCTGTGTGTGCCAACTGTTCAGGAAATGTGCGAACGCAATTCAGTGAACTGACCAGTTACTGCAGTATATAGCACACATATATTTACTGAAAAATTTTACATAAAGGCTCACCAAATACAAGAAGCACTTGGGGGTTAAATATGTGGCATAAGGCAGTAAGATTGAAGATATTGAAGTAAATTTTTGAATCTAGTTTAAACGAAATGTAGCACAACTCAATACTTCAACTTATCCTACAGTTGCTTATAGAATATTCCCTAATTACACTGTGCGTGAAATTTACCCTAAAAAATTCAGAGATGGTGGGGACCTACTGAGCGACTGTCTATAGGTATACTGAGTTGAGATCCACCAGCCGTTTGGCTGGATTGGCTCTAGTTTAAGAGAAATCCGACTTTGAAGTTTGCTCATTTTAGTCGAGTTCGTCGCTTAAGTCTTCGAACGTTTAAATGCTAATAGGTCCTAAAACGTTCCGAATATTCCGAAATTCCCTTTACAATGAAATATAAAACTTTGATATTTTTGTTTTTGCTGAATATATTTTTTAACATTAAATTGATTGCGAAGGTGAATATGAAATGGCTTTGGACCCAGAGTCAAGTTAGAAAAAAATTTAAAAAAAATATACAGAAAAAACAAAAGTATACATTTTTATATTTCATTGTAAAGAGAATTTCACAGGCTACAATATGGTAGCAAACTTATTGTACCTTAGTAATGGATTTTTTCGAGAAAAAAATCCGTTAAAAAAAAATTTTATAAAAAAATATGTTTTTCGCTTAAAACTTTTTATTAGTACATCTTACGTATCTAATGTTGCACATCAAAAGAAAAGTATACCTTTCGTTTGATACCCATATCGTGTAAATCAGTTGGAGATTAATTGAGTTTTTTTGATAAAAACTTTGAACTTTGACGCCGAACCACTCCTTTTATGGGCGTTTCCCAGGCAAAATTTTTAGTTTGTTAGATGCAGGAGCCAACCCTCTATATAAAAGCATACTAATTTATTTTTATCACGAGGGTTCGCTGGTACTGTTTTTATGCCTCGACGAAAGTGGGGTTTTTGGGACATTTTTGTCGAAAACACAGTTTGAATGTATTTTTTTTGTGTTGGTGTCTTAAGCAAATTTATTGTTCGTTAAAATATCTACAAACTTGCCGAAGAGAGTAAGGCGATATTCGGAACGATTTAGGACCTATTAGCATTTAAACGTTCGAAGACTTAAGCGACGAACTCGACTAAAATGAGCAAACTTCAAAGTCGGATTTCTCTTAAACTAGAGCCAAACCAGCCAAACGGCTGGTGGATCTCAACTCAGTAAACCTATAGAAAGTCGCTCAGTAGGTCCGCCCCCATGTCTGAATTTTCGACTTGCACAGTGTTATTTATCAGTTAACTTCCTGCAAGAAATCATTAACTTCACATTACCCATTGCTCAACTTTTTTTAGTTAATTACATGAAGAGAAGAGAGGGCGATTACCCTTTTCGCTGTATTTTCATTGTCCGTCCTGGTTGGTGTTGTTGATTGTGTGGGCTAAACAAAAGATCTGAGACAAACGTCCTTTCAGACCACTTGAGCATTGCGTCTGAGAGGAAAGACTGGAAGACAGGAAGTAGTTGCACAAAGGTTTTGGATGTTATTTATCACATCCATGTCGTTAAATATTAGAAGCTCATACAGAACAAGATTCATTCGCACAAAAGCGGACTGTCAAATTTCAGCCCATTTAAGCAGCGATTTATTAGTTCCATGTCTACGAAGTTGACCTATCTGAACGTTCGATCAAGTGTCGGCTAAAGATGGACACTGAACAATGTCACGCCAGACGTTGTGTCCATTTTGCATGTGCACAGTGGGCGTCCACCGAGCAGCCACACAAATAATTCATTTGCATTCGAGTACGTTGCTATTGTAATGCATTGGAAAACGTTCAAGAGAAAAGCCCCAAATGGGCGTAACCATGTAGAAACGTGTAAAGGAAAAAAGCAATAAATGCTCATCATTATTTTATGAAACGTTTTGCTCGACGTGAACTGTTGCAGTTGGTAATTAAATTAGAAATTAAGACATTTTTACACTCATAGTGTTTTGATTTTTTTTTTAAAACACTGTAGAACACTTTTAAGTTGCTGAGGTTAGGGTTGTTCAGCATTTAGCATTAAAAAAGCAATTAAAAATAAATAACCTTACATCAAAACGTTACTAATAGCAACCTTCAGGGAATGGAAACCAAAAACGTTCAATTTGGAAAACGTCTTCACTGGACGAACTGGGCTATAAAAAGGCTTTTCGGCACACAAGCCGCAGTCATAGTTCAGTCATAGCCGCAACAGTAATCGCACGTCTCGACTGCTTAGGTCATCTATCAGAAAATGTTGAGCATCCAGGAAGCGGAAGCGACACGTCTGCGCAGTTACCGTCGCTTACGCGAGCTGATACGCGTCTCGTGGGGACTGGGTGTCAACTTGCACACGCCCACTCCGTTCCGGGAGAGTTTGAAAATGTAAGATCCATAATACTTGTAATACATTATGAAATCTCTTATCTATTACACTTTCGTGAGCAACCCCACCTATTTTGTTTGTGATTAGTGCAGCAACTAAATTTTTTCCTTTTCCAGTAATCTAGTATGGTGATCTTTTTTCGACTGCTGCCTTCTATCAACTTCTCATTTACGCTGTCAATGGCCAACGTCTGAGTTCAATTGTAAGTGAACTCAAATCTGAAGAAAATATGTAAAGTACAATTTTGATGAAAAAAAATTTAGAAATTACAAATTTGCAAATTTTTATTCACAAACAGAATGTATATTCGGTATAAGGACTCTACAATTTCAAGGATATTCATTAATTGAACAATCATCTCTTCATAGGCGAGAAATAGCGAGATTCATATTGGAATTCTCTTGGTTCGCAGCATCGTTAAGAGAGAATTGTGCCATTCTTAATGTGATATCACAGCGAGCCATCCGTTTGTGCTTGTGCAAACTTTTTTTGGAGAAGGCTGCCGCTTCAAACTAACAATTTTCGATGTTATTAGATTATGATAAAAATGTATTTGTTTTGTAGTATCAAAAATAGTGTTAAATACAATAAAATGCACTTGCAATTTAGATATCTGCCTGGATCTTATAAATGAATAGAATAACCAATACGAGAAATTTTCCAAACTTCGGTTATATTTAATCCGTTCGACCCCGAATTTTACCTGTGTCTCGATATTACTTTTTGGTATTTAAAACATAAAACACTTCCCTAAGAAGTGTCTACACGACATTTGAAGTCGCCACGCCTCTTTGTTAGAGTTCTAGAGCTAGTTTACTTTTGAAAAATTTTAGCTTAAAAAAATTTTAGCTCAATATTTTTTATTTACAGAAAAATTATATAATATTTATGGAAAAATACAAAATTATCACTTTTTGATTTTATTTAACCATTATTAAAGAAACAGGGTTTTGATCAAACGCGCCCAATTAGTAGACTTCAATTAGTACACAAACTTTCCCTGATATCGCTGCAAATTATTGGAAATTATTTTGGAGATAACAGTAAAATTTTTGTAATTTGCTTTGAATTCACTTCTAAAAATATTAATTTGTTGGTGCCTATTTAAATTAAACCCATAAATCAATCGTAGCTTTTGCTATAAGATGACAAATAAGTAAGTCAGGCAACTTTGGGGCGAAAGGGTTAATTTTCTATGACTTTGGCATAATTCACTTAGTATTTCTATGATTTCAAGAATATTGTTCTGTAAATATTTAAGAGTGGTTAGAATGATGATATTTTTTCTGAGTTTTCATTGAGTAATGGAAGTGTTTTTGTGTTGAGAAATTTTCGAAAACAATCAGCCACATAATCCATTAAATTTGTTGATTTCGTTAATATAAGTCAGTTATAAATAAAAAATCAGGGACTTAACTATTATAAGTTTTTTAAGAAAATAATTGCATGTAACTATTACAATGCAACATAAAAATTTGTTTGTTGATTATAATTATTATTTGCGACAATTTGCGAGAAACACATTTTAAATAATAATCATTTTAATAATAATTATTTAATTATGTAATTATTATTTTGGTATTTTTTTTACGTTGCTTCATAACTTTTATTAAAGAAAATTTTTTTATTATGTTGTCTAACCACGTTTTGAGTATGAATTGATTTTTTAATTATTTAATTGTTGGTGAAAATTAGTTTTCTGCAGTTAATTTGCGTTTGTCAATTTGAAACAATTAAAAATCGTTTTGAGTATGAATTGATTTTTTAATTGTTTAGTTGTTGGTGGAAGTTAATTTTCTGCAGTTAATTTGCGTTTGTCAATTTGAAACAATTAAAAATAAATTCATACCAAAAATGTGGTAATTCAACGTAAAATAATGTTTTTTCCAAATATTAATTATCGGCAACGTAAATTTAAAAAAAGTCATAAATAAAAGTTATGAAGCAACGTAAAAAAAATTTCTCAAAATAATAGTTATTGGTAACGTAAATAAAAAAAAAATCATAAATAAAAGTTATGAAGCAACGTAAAAAAAAATCCCAAAATAATAATTATCCACAAAGAAAAATATACTTGTTTCCTATAACAGTTATTTTGCGACTCAAAAATATTGATAACAGTTACAGGTCGGGTAAAAAATTTCGTATTGGGAATAATTATTATAAAGCAATATTTTTAGAAGTTTGTTAAATTAGGGCGGACTTTTTAGGATTTCATTGTTTGAAGACCACATGAACTATTTTCCAATGGAAAATATTTTTTTTTTAATATTCAACATTTTTCTCAACAACTCAAGCAGAGCTAGCAATGTATGAAAAAAGTATTAAATGAAGGTTTCGTGTTTAAGGCTTTTTATTTTTTTGGGGAAAATTTTGAGAAAGTTTTGGTGTTTCGAGACCCCCTATTTTTTAATGAAAAATATTTTCCCAAAAGACAATTTTCAATTTTCAATATTTTACTCAATACAAGCTTTTAATGAAAACAGGAAAAAGGGTGATAAGGAAAGAGGGAGGGGGGTTCATTTGTATACAAAAAATATTCACACTTTTAATGCAAACAAATTTGTTTTATACATCAAAGCTCTAGCTCTTCAAGTTTTTATACTTTCCGTGTAAAGGTCTATAGGGACCCCTTTAACTTCTATGCGCAAATTACAAAAAACTCAGACGTGATGTACTATTACTTTGTTCGGCAAAAATGATCAGTAGGACGTCCTCTTTCAGAAATATATGGTCGTTACTCTGTTGCACAGAAAAGGTTTAAAATTATTGTACTGTGTAATTATTTTAGGTCTCTGGTTAAAATACTAGTTATCACATTAATTTTATTAAATTTAAGGTCAAGTTTCCATGAAGGATTCACGTTTATTGAGATTCCATTAATTGACTAAGTGCTCTGCCGACGTACATCCACATAATCCATAAGCTTCCATTACAGAAAAGCGATGCAAGTGGTGCTTGTTTGCTGCCTCTATTCAATGCAATGAAACAAAGCCGTCAATTTGAATAACTTTTGATGGCAAATACACATAGCATTTCCTACAATGTCCAATCAGATTATAAATTGCAAATCGATTTGCTAAATCCCAACCGAGAGCAATTACTTACAACCACTAAACGCATCAACACACGAATAGCTACTCGAACACACTCAAATGGCGAACGTTACAAATTACTTAACGCTAACTAATTAATTATGTAGCATCCAGCACGCGACTGCAGCATCACTA